>VWZL01004175.1:557122-604427 GCA_013396915.1 Stercorarius parasiticus
CACGGTAAAAGGGCGATGCACCATCTCTGTGCCGGGCGCAGCTCTGTGGGGGCGGGAAGGCTGCGCGCCGCCTGCCCGGAGCCCCTCGTCCCCGCAGCTCGGGGGTCGGTGGGCCGGATCGGGCCCTCTGCGGGCATTCAGTGGGCCCGAGGCGGCGGGAGGGGCCGGGTGGATCAGCCGCTGTCCCCGCTGTGCCGGGGGGGAGGTGGNGCCGCTTCCTCGGCCCTTCCTTGTGGGGACCCCGAACGGAGCGGGCAGGAGCCGACTTTTCCCCGTCCCCGTGGCCCTGGGGGCTTGGCGTGGGTTCGGGCGCGCTTGGCTGTGGAGAGAAAACAACGTAGCGAGGGCTGGCCCCGGTCATACTATTCATTTAATGCTTTTTTTTGTGGCGGCGAGGGGTTTTTTGTTTTTTTTTTTTTTTTTTTCACCTGGTTCCCTCGGCGGCTGGGTAAGGTTGTGCCCTTTTACATCTCAGCGCTTTAAGGAAAAATAAGTCAGAAAGTTGGAACTAAAATTTTCCCTAAAGTTACATAACTCCCCGCTGATGCCGAATGCAAATCGGACTGAGCCAGCACTGTCACTAATCAGAAGTGTGCACTCAGGTCACCCTGTTTCAGATTTTTGTCCACAGTGAATATAAACCGTTCAGCAGCACAATGTCAGGAGAATATAGGATACCTTTTATTAAAGTGTGTTTCTTTATGCCACTATATTTTTCAATGTGGCTTTTTAATTGATTTTGACTTCAGCATGTGCTCCTGCTTCCAAGTGCGTATGTCTTAGAAATAAAATCCAAACTATAAAAAAAATTAAAAAAATAAGTTGTTAAGTTATTTTAGCTTTGGTGAACTCTCCTGGAGGAATGAATCTGGGGAAATCTGTGCTCTTTTGCTGATAGTTAAGACTAGATGATTGTAGGAGCTCTCCCAAATCCATACAATTTAACCACTTGTTTCAAGGCATCACTTTATTGAGCTTTCTGATGAAGGATAAGGTTTTGCGTATTGTGTGTACTTCTTACTGAGATCAGTGGCAGGTTGGAATACTCTAAGAATTCATTTTTCTGAAATAAGAGATCCTGTTGTTTTTAAGACATAGGAGAAACTCATCAATTTCAAAATGTCATCAGTCAAACGCTTGGTTTATGCAGTCATCCATTTCTTGAGAGAGCAGAGTCAGATGGATACGTTCACTCCAGATGAACAAGAAAGTTTGGAAGGTAAGCGAGCAAGGTGCTAATATATGTATGTATAATACCTACCCATGTGTTAAATTGCTTGATGTATATTATCATAGAAAGTACTAGAGTGACCTAACTGAAACTACCACCAAATATTATCTGTGAATAAGATCTTAATATTTCTGAAATTATTAATTTTAAAACATCTCTCATTTAAAAAATGTTCTAAAGTTACAAAATGTGTACTACCTTAATTTGGAGCAACAGATACTTCGAATCACATCAAGTTAAGCAGTGACATAATACAGACTATGGTAATGATTTGTGTCCCACAACTTTTTGCCTGCCGGTTCTTTTTCTCTTTACCTTTATGTTTGGCTTCTTTGTGCATTTTGTGTCTGCTAGTAGCAGTGCTGGCCACGGAGGAAGTAAAACAATTAGCATATATTAGTTTTGGTATATGGGAAGAACTCCTGTTTCATACTTGGAAGAATTTGGTGTAATTTATGAGGAAAGGCTAAGAGATCCTAAGAACATGGAAAATAAAATAAATTATTTCCTTTTTTTGTTGTTTTGGTTTTTTTTAACTTGAATAGCTATTCCAAAGAGCGCACGGTAGTGAATATTGCCAGTATGGTTATAGTTTCTATTATATATTCAAGTCTATCTGTCTGTAGTCATCACTACAGAAAGGTGGACTTCTCTGTGTGTTCCTCTGTTGACAGACAATCATTAAGTCTTTGTAACTTCCTAGTATCTGTCTTTCTCCTTCATGCTGCTCTTATTCCTTTTCCCTAACTCCTGGAGACTTCATGGCAGGTGGTATCACAATGTGGAATTAAGCAAGAGAAGAACAAAAAGTTCCATTCTGCAGTGAGCTTTTCATAGCATCTATTTAAAATACCTTTGCACTGTTTGAAGCAGACTTTGGTTGTATGACTCTACCAGAGGAGGAATTTGGAGGTAAGAGAAGGATGTCTAGGACCAGCAGTGCAATAAACAACATCCAGGCAGCTGATCACTGGGTTACCTGAAATCTGAGGTGTGGAGAGCAGACTCTCCTGAGGTGCAAAGCAAGTCCTGCTTCTCAGAGGCATAAACTTAAAAACATAAACCTGGACCATGCTTCCTTTCAGTGTCTATTGGTTTTACAAGTGTAGTTGTTCACTAATGTAAGCAAGAAAAAGACATTTGTACCGTGATGTTCAAAGAATATCAAAAGAATAGAAGCCAAAAGACGTGGTTTTACATCATAATCTGGAGCATTTTGTACATTTGAAAGGTAGTAGTCATCTATAAATTTAACCTCTATCAGGTTATGATGTTGTTCCTCTCATGAAAGAAAGCAATATTTTTGGAAATTGTATGATGAGAAATGAAGACTATCCCTTTTTCTTTCGTAGTAAAATGGATACACACTGGGTTATGACTGAAAATTTACCTGATAGCATGTCTCAGAGCAGCTGTAGACAATGTCTTCATGAAAGGATCAACGATTTTCTGATTCTGTTTTCTGAACAAAAAATATTATAAAACCTCAGTTGTGCTTAAATGCTGATGTAAAATTTACCATTTTAATACAGATATGAAATCCTAATTTTAGAGCTGTTCCCTGCCAAAAGCAAAGTACCATATGCTATGTGTTAGAGGATAGGAGGCGTATACTCTGAATAATTGACTCATTTTAGTTTTGCAAAATATCTTTGCTGATGTTTTTCATTGGTACCTTATGTACCTACTTAGAGTCTATGAAAACCTAAAACACGCTATGATTAAGTGTCTGTGCCAAGAAGTAATGTAAACAGTTCCCATTCCCCACAAAACAACAAGAAGAGATAGAACATTACAAGTAAAATTGAGCCTTCATCAAAATTGAATGCTAGCATGCATTCAAATTCCACTTATATTGATAATACGCATTCTGCATGTTTGAATTATATAGTGATGTCAATGATAGTGTAGTGCAGTTCTTGATCTTGTCACAACTTAATACATCTTCTGATTTGGAAAAGTTTCAGGTTTGGCTATGTTTATTTTTACACAGGTTTCTATTGTTGGCTTGCATGTTAACCAGTGGTTATTGTTTTAACCTATGGATTCATCCCATAACAGCTCCCCTTATTTTCTTACACCTGTAGTAGTTTGTAAGGATTATAAATTCCACTTTCAGTTGAAGGACAAATGCGGGAGTTCACTGTAACAATTGATTATTTCATGGAAATGCTTACTAGCAATAACGCGATACTCAGGACTATTTCGTTTAAGCATAATTTGTACTGCTGTACTTTGCAAAAATCTCCTGTATGATAGAGAGTTGGTGTCACAGACTGAAAGGCTTGAGAAAGGAAAGAAGGGGGTTGTATTTTAAATTTATGCAAAACTACAAATGAGGTGAGGCATTCAGGAAAGGGAACCTTTAGGTGAATATAAGTTTGAGGGGAAAATTGGTAAGTATACTATGACAAGTGGCCTCCTATTAAGTCATATAAGGAAAAATGAGATATGTAATTTCAATGATTTTATGATAGGTCTGGTAATAAGTACTTTTAATATATAATTCAGAATTCAGCATAATCAGTGCTTACTTTACAAGAATTAAGTTTTTCTACATAGCAGGAGAGTTTAATCCAAATCTTTCAGCACACTTACTGGGTAATTTAAAACCTGGCTAATTGATACGTTTTTGGCATTTATAGGTTATAGGAGCAAATTGTATGCCTATTTAGCAATGTATTCAATTGTTACATGTTATGAATGTTAATTTTTTATCATACTTGGCTTTTTCTGAATAATTTCTATATTATCATAAGTAAAAAAAAAAAAATATGTCTTCCAACTTTTACTATTTATTTTACAGGTTTACTTTTTTCCTTTTTCTTTCAGCCGTGACATAGAAAATAAGCTCCTCAAACGGCCCTAACTGTTGTTAACTTTCAGTAATTTTACTTTTCTAATTTTGGGTCAGTGTTCAGGTTCATTATAATGCAAATAGGAATTCAAATTATATTTATTATATTAACATTGCACTGAAATTCAATTTAAATTCTAAGATTCGGTTTTTACTGATACTTAATTTGAATTCAGCTATTCCTGGTTATCTGTAGTTGGAGTTAAAAAAGTAATTTCTCTGTTCAAGCTAGGCTTTACAAAGGCTCTTCTTTGTTCCTCCTCAGTTTTCAGTCTAAAACATTTAGATGATACACCTTAATAAAAAACATTCTACTAGATTCTCAAGATGATAGGGAAAATAATGATATAATTCGAGATACTTTAAATAACAGAATACATATACATATACAGAACTGTATTTAGTAATTGCCATTGATCTTCATTTGCCTAAAAATAGGTGAGCACATTTAGACCTTTGTTTAGGTGTTTGGCTCTACTGTTTTTTAGTATTGGTTATTGTGAGTATATTTGCATTATTGCAGGTTTGGGAGGGCCATTTAGTCCTTACACAACAGAACATGTGAAAGGATACTGCAGCTATATATTTTTTTAATAGGATAAAGACTTGTGATTAATGAAGCATTTTATTAATAAACAGTGTCTTCAAATGAATATATCTTGTTCCAAAAAAAGATAAGCGTAATAAGTATCTTCCATTTATTCTTTACAGTAAAGATGAGCCATTTTCTTCCAACTATTATGCTACACAAATATATGGCAGTTGTGGTGTTTTGAGGTAGCGTGTGTGACACATGCATAGTTGTCTTATGGATTGTGGTGATTTTATTAAATCCTCATATTTTTATGTTTAAAAGAAAAAGACGTTGAATGATTGAAAAATTGAAATAAAAATTATAAATCAGTTTACGAATAATGGCCAAACTATGCATGGATTCTGTATAGCTTATACTATTTTTCAGAAAGTCAGTTCTATGGGGAGCAGGTAGTCTCTTTATTTTATGATATGTTCCAAGGAGCTGCTTTTACTAACTGAATAAGGAAGTAAATCACAGCTTTATAAATAAATAAGTGAAATTATACTTCTATTGAGAAACTGGTGATTTGTATTTTTTATTTTTTTCTTTTAAGTTGCAATTCAGTGTTTGGAGACTGTGTTTAAGATTAACCTGGAAGATACTCATCTTGCACCTCCACAGCATTTGATAGAAATGTTCGCAAATTCTTTTCACAAGGTAAGAATTTCATTTAGATTCTAGAGTTACTCTGCCAATATGTGCTAAGATTTAATATCATATACACAACCTTAAAGTGCTGTACAGGTCAAAATAATGTAGAAATTTAAGGAAATTTTCACATGAAAAAAGTGAAATTTCCATAAAAGCTGGCAGCATGAGAATATTTTGGGGCAGTGGGAGGAATTAATTTCAGCTCGACAAGGACAATTCCATATAGAAAATTACTAAACATTGGATGTCTCATTCTCACTTGAAGGATTTTATCCTTTAGTTAAGCATTTTGCAATTCCCAGAGATAAATGTCTGCGAAGTGCTTGAGGTCATTCATGGTTTGCTGATTCTTCTCACTTCCTTATGTTCAGTTTTAACAACATCTCCATGAAGACTAACCTTAAAATGGGAACTTCAAAAATGTTTACTAATTATATGTGTTACCAGGGATCCTCAGTACAGGAAGCATAGGAACCACCGGGATGGCAAATAGGAGGGTCAGAAGTAAGAAAACCAAGACTATAGAAACATACCAGCTCTCTTCCCCTTGGTTTTCTTAAAATGTGTGGTGATCCATAAGGTTTTTTTTAGTAAGTGAGCTATCTTTCTCTTCTAAGGATGTTTTAATGACATTTAATTCTTTCATAGTTCCTGTGCACTATAAAAAATCTGGTTGCTTGTTGATACAATGCTGCCCAGGATGAAAGAAGTTTTTAATAAAATCAGGGCTTGTATTTTAATGAAAAAAAATTGTATTTGTTTACATGCAGAATGACATGCTGCCTCTCTCAGATTCTTTACCAGAGGGTGTTGAAAAGGCTGACCAACTGAAGGATGAAGGTTTGTAATAAACATAGGAATAAACATCTTGTGTTTTTATTAAGATTTTTGGGTTATCGTGGATAGTGATAGTGTAGCAGCTGGGCAACACACACCCCGCACTAGAACTTAAGCTTATATTCTCTGGTGATTGTTATGTTGTAAGAGGGCTAAGTGATTTGCTCCATCTGGAGTTTAAGAAAATACAGTCTATAAACTTCTTGCTCAGGAGGTTGCTTAAAAACTAAAGGATAACAAGTCCTTGGGGAACATTCCTGAGTAGTAGAAGCTTTAAAGAACAAAGAGTTATTGTTTAGTGTATTATAGATTTCTCTGTTTGTGCATGGAATTGCTATAGAAGATTCTACTTTATATTGAAAAGGTTGTGTGATGTCAAGGATTATGTGCTAGCTGAATACTGAAACACTGGTAAAAAGCTGACCCAGCTGAAGCCAATGGAAAAACTATCGTGAACTTACTAAGATTAGTATTTCACATATGTGAAATAATTTTTGTGCTCTATAAAAATTGCAGAAAAGCCAGTTCTTTATTTTCCCTTTGATATATGTTATTGCTGTTATGTGAGGAAAAGCAGCTGTACCTAGAAGTCTTCCCTAATGCTACCGAAGAAGGAATCCATTTTATTTGCCCCCTAAAAAGAAGAGGGAGGAAAAAGAAAGGCATGTAGCACTGATAAGTGATACGAATCATCAGGTGGATCGATGCTTTATAAATCACATTTTTTACAACCTGTTGGGTTTTCAGATATTTGATTTTTGTAGAAAAAATAAGTAAGTTTCTAATTGCAAGGTGGATGTAATCCTCTCAAAAATTTCAGGATAATGACAGGAGAATGCGTTCCATGTCTGTTTTATCTTAAAACTGGTCATCTGTAGTCATAATTGCAGTCCATTACTGGCTGTGAAAGAAGATTTCCTAATTGTTGAAGTTGCTCATCAGCTCATTAATTCTAAGGATAAGAGCTCAAACAACGTTAGGTCACAAGTGAAAATTAGTTTTCAAGTTGTAACATACCTTCTCTGCATCCTGGCTTTTCATTTTGCTGTCTGCTACTGCCAGGAAAGAAGAGTTCCAGTAGCACTCAGTATGGTTATTGGATTGTAGGGATATTTAGCTCTTTCGAAGTGTGGATGTTATAGCAATGCCTGTTTTAAATATTTATCTTCTGTCTTGTTGTTTCTCAGCCCACAGGAGTTTGTGAAGAAGACTGAGGAAATTAATGTGTGCTATGTGTTGGTTCTTGTGTGGTGTTACTAAAGCAATTTCATGTCTCTGTACTGAAAAAATTGAAAAGGTCTAAACTTCAATGAAGGGCCATTTAAAGTGTCAGCTAGCTGGGGCATTAATAAGCAGTTTGGAACTTCTTGAAATGTCTCTGGCTAATTTCCCATAATAAAATTAAAACTTCCTGTCCTGTTTTCTGATGCTGCTCTGACATATTAATCCTCCTCATTTTCACACAAGTATTATCTATCACCACTATCATGCTTTTCAGTTATGGCTACTTTTCTGCCCTGAGTTAGGTATATAAATTGGATAACTTGGGGAAGCCCATTTGGCCTATATCTTCTATAATACTGTAATTCTATAACTCTGTTTCTATCTGTATGTTCTTACCAAAGGAATAACTTCCCTCAACTGTGTGGCCTCCAGCCTGCTGCTCCTCTGCTTTCAAACCAGCCCTAGTACCTGTAGAAGTTGGCTAATGAATGGCAAAACAAAATCAGATAGCTGAGTTTTCTTTCTTGGTTGTTATAAAACCAGGAAGTAATATACCCTCCAAACTAGTAAATACTTCAATTTACTTGCCTACCCTTATATATCACTTGACACTTTGGCATAACGTAAGCTATATAAGAGCACAGATTATGTGCAGGTTCGTATAGTGTACCAGTGGCTTGATCCTAAAAAGATCTGGGTATTACCACAGTATAAATTGTAACAATAGGTAGTATTTTCATTGTAGAGGACACACATTCAGAAGTATAGCCATCTGTGGGGTATTTTTCTCTGTCATTAAAATAAAATATTACAGTTGCTTTTCCTTTTGTCCTGAATTGCTTAATCTCAGCAGAAATAGTAGGTCTAGCTATTTTTTCTGTTTTTCTTTAGCCAATTTCAAGCTGGGGAGAGACAGAGCAAGAAATGTACCCACTGATAACTAGCTCCAACTTAGCCCGGTATCCCAGGTCATCTTTAGTTCAGAGCAGTATCAGAAATTCCAACTTTGATAATCATTGATGGCAGTTTTGTTTTAGAGAAATGTTAATTGCTGCAATCTCGTTGAGTGCAGCTAACTTGCAAGTCTTTTATCTGACAATAGGATTTAGTGTACAGAGCTTTACCTTAGATCAAAAGAAAGATGACTAGGTGGTCGGCCTGTAGAAATGAGAGATATGGTTACATTCTATGTATATTTTGAAGGTGTACATGCAATTACAGTTTCGGTTTGCCTTCTCATTGGCAGGGATTGCTGACTATAACTGCAGTGTAGTATATTGCTATTGGGAAGAGGTGATTTTGTACTACCTTGATGATACTTAGTTACTTAAGTCTGGTTTTGTTTGTTAAGCTCTCCATGTTCACAAATAAATGCAAGTACAAGCACCTAGGACTACTTGTTCCACAGTCTTTTGCTTTCTAGCAGAGCCAAAATGTTGCACTGACTGAACTTTTCCAGCCTTTGCTTATGCAGTTGTATACATTTGCAGTAACGTGTTAACCTATCTGTTCCCTTGCTTATTTTGTGAGAGGGTTGAAATATTTCGCCAAAATACAAGGAAGTCAGTGGAAGTCTATAATTTCCCTGACAATTTCTTGACATTGCTGAGAAGCCAAGGCTTCTGTAGGATCTAGCAGGCGAAAGAGCCATAGTCTCAGGACCAGGGACAACCTTAAGCTGGGCACTCTGAACTAGTATTTTTTCTGTACTGCTCTGTCATGAGGAAAGAAAGAAACTAACTAACAGGACTGCCCTGTGTTGGGGAGGAAAGGATGTTTAAGATATCTTTTGTTTTGAAAGACCTTACTCCAGAATTTTCATTTCATTGAAAAGTTATATTTTTCTAGTTTTATCACTGGACTTAGAAAATATGAAATATGAAACTTCATTATAGAGTAGAAGTTCTGAGCTTTGTTGCTGAGAAATTCTACCTCTGAAACACTTTAGGTTGCCAGTGCTACACATACTTTTCATTATCTTAATGAATGAATTATGTATGTGGCATCACAGAAGTGGGGCTTAAGTGCTTAGTTTTGCTTTTTGCTTTTCAATGTTACATAAATAGTTACAAGGAAGTTGCTGGAACGTGAGAAAATAAGATCAAAAAGGGATCAACATATAGCTTATTGGATTATGAGGCTTGCAAAGATAGTTAAGACTGATGAATCCATATTAAAGTGGAACTGCAATTCTGCACTTCTCAACAAAGTAGTCTTTGCTTAACAGCAGAAACTAGCTGGAAAGTGTGAAATAGCAAGTGGAGACTGGGAAGGTTTATGTCGTGGTCTACAATATACAATGTACATAAGTAGACATTTTTATTTGCATTATCCCATGCCAGTTCTATCTAAATTGCTGTATCTCAAAAGAAAGTGCAGAGCACTGGAACAGGCTGCCCAGAGAGGTGGTGGAGTCTCCTTCTCTGGAGATATTCAAAACCCACCTGGATGCGTTCCTGTGCAACCTGCTGTAGGTGAACCTGCTTTGGCAGGGGGGTTGGAATAGATGGTCTCCAAAGGTCCCATCCAACCCCCACCCTTCTGTGATTTTGTGATAACTACCCTATATGGGTGCTATAATGTGTCTGCCCTATTTCTTTCATACATAGCACTGTATCTTTTAACTACTTAAGAGCTTTTTATAATTTATTTCAGGTAATAATCATATGAAAGAAGAAAACTATGGTGCCGCAGTGGATTGTTATACTAGGGCTATAAAACTGGATCCAAACAATGCAGTCTATTACTGCAACAGGTAAAAACAAAATAACACACACTTTTCATTCCCAAACTTTGTTAACATTATTTTAAAGATAAATTGTGAAGTAGATCAAAAGAACATAAGGCTAGAAAACCCCACTATTCAGAAATTTATCATGTTAAATTTGTGAAAGATCTAAAGTGAAATTAAGATCATTCAGCATATCTCTATCAGTTAAAGGTATAATATAGGCTTTAAAATTACTTGTAGCACTTGAGATCAGATTTTTGTGAGATAGGTTGTCTATATTAAACCATAATGTAGGCTGTGATTACCCGTCTGTTGAGAGTAGTAATAGCCTTTTTTTCTGGTGCTCTGGTGACTCTGCTGCCATCTCTTTATCTCTCCTAGCATTGACTTTCCCTGGAAAAAATACCATCAATGTGGGAATACCATCTTGGAGATTTCAAGCATTGCATAAAAACTTGGCATTTTTGTGCATGAGCTGTTGAAATATAACAAGGTGGCTGTTGTAGTTTCATTGTATAACCTGTTCTTCACTGTAGTGAAGACATAGTGACATGGGAGCAGATGAAGTCTGAAAGTACATGTTAGCCCAATAGCAGAAGTATCCTCTTTCGGTATACTGCCCTGAAGACCAGCATGAGAGCAGAGGCAGAATAGTCTTATGAGCCCTATTGGAACTAGCCTGGCTCTAAAGCCACTCTGCTCTACACTCTTCAGTACCTCCATTACCAGAAGGATATATTAAATGCTCTCAATCTGTCCTTGTGGCACTGTATCCAGTGGATTTTTCTATTTTTGGAGCTGTGCTTTCATTATTCCAAAGTTTACTTTGTCATAAATACAAGTGAAAAATTCAGTGTTTCATGGCAAGCATAAAGAGAAAGGTAATGCACAGCTTACTAATATTTTCCATCTTTAAGATGGCAGTTCAAAGTATAAATCATCTATTTTCCATGAGAAAACGGATCACATAAGTAATTTTAGGTATAAAATGGAAATACAAGACCAGGTTCAAAAGCCTCTCAAAATTACTGAAAGTTTCCTCAGTGGAATGGTCTTAAGCATCAAATTGTAATTGGAAAAGTAGAAATACTTCACTCTGTGTGTTACATCATCACATATCACATTTGTAAGGACCGAAATGAACCTTGATGCCAGTAAGCAAAGTATTGTATGAAGTTACCTAAGACAGGCAGTTGCTTGGAATGTTGTGAATAATTTTTTTTAATAAATATAGGCCTTTCTTAAGCTAGTTTGGGAGCAATGGAGACATATTGCCTTCAACAGCTTTGCTTTTTACTCACAGCAGTGAGAAAAAGAGAGAGATGAGACACCCTCAAAGTTTTAACTGGCCATATAAATTTTTTGTAAACATTGAAAAAATATTTTCTGTTCAAACACATGAGAGACTAAGCATTGTCCCCAGCTTTATCCATACATCTTCACTGGCATCTGTGGAGCTGGACAACTGTTAAGCAGCCTAAATATTTAAAATATATAAGTAGTCCCATTCAGGAGAGATTTTAATCAAAGTCAGAAAAACCATGCAATTTGGAATGCTTTATGCAATGGAAATATTGCCACTTCTACTATTGTTTTTTAATTAAGGAAGAACAAAATAGTTTTGAGACCTTTCAAACTGGGGAAGTTTTGATTATTAATCTGTTCCAATATCCTTTTTAATTTGGGCAAGTTTTCAATCTTATTCTATAAATGTCCACAACATTTAGTATTTTTCTGGTGTAGAGATGCAATTGTAATTTAGTAATTCAGAGATTATTGGAAAATGTTATCCCAATTTACCTGCAAGCATGAGTTGCCTGCTAAAAGACTGAGCAGGGAAAAATCACAGCATTCCTTTAAACAGCAGTAAAACTATATTTCTTGCTGGAAAATGCCAATTGTATAAAATACTTCTGCTTAATCAGTGATTTTATGTAAACTACTACTTGAGAGTTTCACTTCTTGTAACAGTTTTTATGATGTATTTTGTGCATAGTCATATGGTGGATCTAAAACTGTTCCTTAGAATTATTTATCCTTTGCATCCTCAAAGGTGAGTGCATGTTCTCGAAAGCCCTCGTGTAGCATTGCACTTAAACACATACTTAATTCAGAACATTTTCTTGTCCTACTTAATTGAGGAAACCTGAGGCATTGACTAAATAGTGAATGAAAAGTCAGTGAGATTAAACAAGTCTAAAGTTAGTCATGGACACGTAAATATTTAAGCTTGGGTTTTATTCTTCTATTATTTCTTTCTCTTTTTTTGACAAAGTTCTCTCCCTTCCCTCCTGTCTTCCTCTTAGGGCTGCTGCACAGAGTAAGCTCAACAACTACAGTGAAGCAATAAAGGATTGTGAGAGAGCCATAGCAATAGATCCAAAGTACAGCAAAGCGTATGGGAGAATGGGGTAAGCTCATACAAATCTGAGTGAACACTGAAGACCCAAGTGTAAATCACCATAGATTTTCTGAAATAAGTGGAGCTAGGTTGTTTTACTTAGCTGACGTTCTTGTTCTGAAAGTGTAGCAATTTTCTGAAGATGACCCTACCAGGCCGTCAGCTTTAGGTTTTATATATGCAGTTGATCTCAGCATTTTCATATCAGATTTTATCAGTTTGCAGGTTTTTTTCTTTCACTTTATCAACTTTGCAAATTTAGTTTAAAAAGCCACAATGTGTTTTTTCTACCTTCTGCCTAGTTATGAGTAATCAAAATTCTGCAATTGGAGCAGTGAATCTGTTAATGATGTTAGAGAACAGATCCTAAAATCATGGGGGCTTCGCACTAGCAGGAATAGAAGCTTAATTTTTCTGTTCGATAGCTCTTTGGAAGCAGATATTTTAGCAAGACTAAGCTAGTCCCTTTGGTAGTTTTTTTCAGTCATGTCTGAGAGATTAACAGTATAGCCTCTTTAGGCAGTGGGTCTGATTAAGTGCTATCTGAAAAAAATGCCAGGAATGTTCTGAATGGGGTATCCACTTGAGTGAATGACCATTCTTCCAAGATGTGTAGCTTTGCATTTTCAATAATCAAATGTATTGTGGGTATGGGCTGAATGTTGCATAAGGCTCTTGAGGTTATATCTATACTAGTAAATTAAAAAATGCTTGGGATTGTTCCTTGGGTCAGCTGGCACAAAATGGCCCGTGTCTATGTTATTAAGATCTAGTTAGCAGTATGGAGTGACCGCACACAAACTGCCTATTGCTAAATTGCATTGGCCTGTGTTAAGTTCTGAACCATGCCCCAGAATTGTCTGGGATAATACTTGTTGGCCTGGGACAAAACCATGCCACAGTGCATTTATTTAAGATCAAAGATGATGGAATTCTATCACTTGAAAACTTTCCACCATACAGTTTATGTTATTAATACAAATGTAGCCTGGCTGGCTTTTGAGATGATTAATTAACTTTGAAAGTTTAGGGACTGTTGAATTGGTTTTGTCCTATGTAACTCTCTTTAGATTGTTTCTTCATATAGCAACCTGACATCAGATTTCAGTGAGACAGAGTGAAGGTACAGGCTGATTTAATTGTGAATCGGAGGTGATTTTAGAGTTTTGGATGTAAGACCAGTGTGCCTTTTGACACACAGAGTAAGTGGGATCATTCTGGGGCAATGAAGCTACTCTTTTTTTTGATTGTCTGGTTGTTTTGATAGAAGATATACTTTAGGCTACAAGCCATGGCCTAACTCAGCAGATGCATATAATAATACACTTGCATAGGCTGAATGTGCTTGTTTAGTAATAACTGAAAAAAAACAAGTGCCGAAACCACCTTTTCAACAAAAAGTCCTTATGAGAAGGCTGTGTTTTCTGACTGCATTATGCAGGCATATCAGTTTTTCTCAGGATTCGAAAGAAAACTCTTTATATGTCACAGAAGGATGCAAGAGTGCCATAGAAATATGTGGAGATGGGAGCCATGGAGACAGTTAAAGTGATACTTCCAGGATGACCCTGAGAGAGCACTTGGCTGGGTAGGAATTGTGAGCAAAGAAGCTGTTGCCCACTCTTCTGACTTGTACTGAATTTTACATGCTTTCTCTGTAAAAAAAAACACTGTTGCATCACAGAAATACCAGATTGCATTTCTTGTCTGGACACAAACTATTTTGGCAAGTTAATGGGCCAAAAGGGACAATGTTTTTTATGGGAGTAACTGTGTTAAGAGAGAAAATATTAATATTGCATGGGTTCCTCCAGGAGCATTACTGGAAACTCCTGTAGTTTCATACTGTTACTGAGTTCATCATCACTGAAGAGTAATGCCTGTGACTGGTGTATCTAACACACTGAGCTCTCTTGCCTGCAATAGAAGGCTGAGGTCTGTTGGTGGGCATTAGCACAGGCTTATCAACCCAGTCTGTGTAGCTCAGCACATGCCAAAGGGGGACTGGAGTACTAAATAGCTGAATGTGCGTTACACAGATCTTTCACAAAATGTGGAAAAGATCAGTTTAGTTTTGTGGTCAGTATAAATTGAAAATACAGTAGACGATAGAATTGAAACTGCAGCCAGATGGACTTCTGGAATAGCTCAAAGAAAGATGATGTTTTAAATGTAGCAGTTAACCAACTTTGAAAACAAATATTGTTTCAAAGGTAGTGGATCTGTCCTGTGCTCTCCTGAGCTGCTGGGAAACAATCTTTTTCAAAACATTAAGCAGACTTCCCTGATACAAGGGTTTCTTACAGCATCTTACACATGTGTTACTACTATCCTGTATAACCCATTTGTCAAACTGTTGAAGTAGATCTGAAAGGAGAACCTTACGCTGATCCTAAGAGAAAAACCTATTATGCTAGAAGCTGTGGTTCCAGTATATGGAGCAGACAATGCAAGATGAGTTCTTGAGGGATCATCTCTTGCAAAAAGAAGTGCTTACACTAAGCAATAGTAGCACAATAGCAAAACTAAAAACTTGCTTTAACTTAGTGTGCAAGCTAAAAATTAGTTCTGAGATACCGTTTTACTTAGAACAGAAAATGTATCATTATCTTTTGATGGTCATTTATATTCTACCCAGGATTTCTTTATTTCGCATTAGGTTGGCTCTGACCTCAGTGAATAAATATGAAGAAGCAGTTACCAGTTACCAAAAAGCACTGGATCTTGATCCAGAGAATGACTCTTATAAGTCAAACTTGAAAATAGCAGAACAGAAACTAAGAGACATGTCCAGTCCTGTAAGTTAGCTCTGTACCTATTTATTTACAGTAGCTTTAAATGGGATTTTATTGGTAAACTTATCTTCAATTGTAATTTTGTCTGTAGACTGGAACTGGACTGAGTTTTGACATGGCAAGCTTGATAAACAATCCTGCCTTCATTAGCATGGTGAGTATATTTCAAGCTTTACATTATACTGTTTTTAAAACTGACATTTTAAGAACAACGCTTGTTTAATAACACAAGCAATTTTAATGCTTATTATAATGACAATGGTTTCACTATACCAAATTTAAACTTTTCTAAGTCATTTTACACTGATAACAAGAAGTGAAACATAATTCACCTATAATGCCTGTCTTATTTCCAATTGATTCTATCTTACTTATGAACAATAATGTGCATAGATTAGCTATGCTATTTTTATAGATGGTATTGGTAGTAAAACACTTGTCAACAGCATGGTGAACATTTATTTTCTATTCTCCACATAGCAGTTAACAAAGAAATCATCTCTTAAATGAATAGCAGTTGATTCAGATGCAGTCTACTCAAGACTGAAGTAACTCTGCTTGGAGACAACTACCCAAGACACCCTTCTGTTCTTACTTTTTCATATTACCCCTGATATCCTTAACGGTGCAAAACTTCATGAGATGTGCAAACAATTAATATAAATAACATATACTGCATTCCTTTACTTCCAGTACAATGGCAAATCGTGCTTTTGTCCCCCAGTAGTTTTTCTCCATGCATGGCTTTCTTAGCCAAATACTACCCCTTTGGTAGCTTCATTAGGACAGGACATTTTAACCAGTGCTTGTGTGGAAATGCAGTGCACGCAAGAGATCAATACATCTGGTCTGATACAAAGTCCAAATAATAGAGATGGCAGGCAAAGAAGACGTCAGTGAGTTCTCCAATGGCACTGGTAATTAAATAGCACTGGGACTCTGTGTACCACTTCATTGGCAACATAACTTACTCAGACAGTCTGCATCTGTTTATAGAGTCAAAGATGTATGCTTCAATATAGAGGTAACTATGAGGAAAGGACTTTTTGCATTATTTCCAGAAGATGCCTTGTCAAGTAAATAGAACACGGGGCATTCACCCAGGAATGAATGAATGATTTTCCTGTGATGTAGTTTTTTGTTCTGTTTTTAAGGAAAAAAATTGACTCACTGTCTGACCTTGAGAAAGTTACTTCTAGCCTCCATTTTGGGCCCCTAACCTAGATCAGACTTGTTACTGATAGAAGAAATAAATAAATAAAAAATTAAAAAATCCTCTATTACCCATAGAATTGACCTGAATTTGGCTTTTTATATCCAACTGTAGGCTAGAAAAAAGTTAATTTACTTTTGAGATGTATATATGGAGATACATTGATCAATCAAATGAACACTGTGTATATCTGGTTTTTGTAGTACCTTTAATAAGAGAGTGAATAAGCAGATACTGCATTGTGCCTATTGGTCTTGTATTCATTCAGACACTGATTTCTGTAGGAAGTATGTTACTAACTTTAAAATATCACCTGGTTCATTCTATAGTATCTGTCCATATACACCCTTACATTATAGTAAACACAATATAACTTTTGAGGGGTCTTATGAACGAGAAATTTAAATAACCTCATGGTTACTACAAAGTAAGAAGATATGCAATTACTACAGAAGATACATGTTACTACAAAACCATGCTACCAAGTAAGTCTACGCTCTGGTTTATTCTGCAATATTTTGTGGTTGTAATCTTAACAGTTTATACCCAGTAGTAACAGTAGCTGCAAAACTGATTTATCCAGGCTGAGAATCAACAAAATACAGACCTTTCTCCAAAAAGCCCAGCCTTTGTCCTTGGAAGTCTTAAGTGTTTGGTTTTTTCCTTCTTTTTTTTTTTCTTTCGTTTTCTGATACAGGGATTCTATGTTTAATGTATTCTTGTCATATTTTTCATGTCTGAATCTGTAACTACTATTTTTTATCTAACATGTATCAAAATTTCTCAGCTTCCTATCTTTGAAATACATTCCTGTAATGATTCTTTTTGCTGGAGACCATACACCTCTGCGCACATAAACTTAGCTTAATTTTGTAATAAAACATAGATTACAGCATGTGGGTGTTTTGGGTTTTTTTTCCCCATTTTCCTCAGTGATACCTGAGTAGTAAATGTGTTATAATTTCAGCTATATATTGTCTATTCTAGGCAGCAAGCTTAATGCAGAATCCTCAAGTTCAACAATTGTAAGTATTAAAATTGAGTACTATTAAACCAAATGTCTTTAGGAGTTCGAATTAACAAGAGAAAAGGTGAATAATACTGTATTCATGAAAATGTAATTTTATTTTTGTTTACTGCAAATAAAACTACTGCAGTTTCTTCCTCTTGCAGCTTATTTCCTCCCAGCAATTAAAAAAAGAACTACAGTTTATTGCTTACTGTAAAGGTCCCTGCATACCCCAATGCCGACACTGTGCTAACTGTTCCAGGATGTCGGGGATGATGTCAAATGCCATTGGTGGCCCTGCTGCCGGCGTTGGTGGCCTGTCGGATTTGTCCAGCCTGATCCATGCGTAAGTAAGAATTGCATAGTTTTAACTGTTACATTTGTAGAAGCATCGCTGTGCAGCATCTGTTTAAAAGGGATACTGTCAAGGCAATTATACTGGGGCCTGTCCCCATTGTATGCCTGATTATTATTACAACTGAAAAATTGAAGATTTATTTTCCACTATCTTGTTTGCTTTGTACATCTCCATCAATTGGAATGACTGAACTGCGTGCTCAGTTTCATTTTCTGGCTGTCATACACTGTTTACTTTCTAAATGCCACTATAAAACTGCTCCTCTAAATCTTTTAAGTACTCCTACATGTGCTTTCAAATTGTGTTGATAAATTTACTACCTGGTATCCCAGACACTAGTTAGAAAAGCTGCAGATTTACTTAGGATGGATTGCAACAAGTTCTGCTCTGGCATCCCTCTGTTTAGACTAGGAAGGCTTCAGGGAATTCAGTATAATGAGTAGCTTTTACAAAAACTGGGACCCAAGTCTTTTTTAATATAATAACGATAATCCATCTGGTACAAAAACATGTCATTTGCTTATATGGCAAGACCTCTAAAAGGGCATACAGGTTTACTTTATTTCAGCATTCTAGCCTGTTTCAAGCTATTCTGAAGTTTTGCACCTTCAGGGCAAAAGTAATTTATAATTCACATCACAGACAGGAAGGTGCCCCCACAAAATCAAGGGCTGTTTTCACAAAAAACATGTACTACATCTATGAAAATAGTGGATTTCCTTCAACCTGCACTGTCATTTAAAGGAGTCTTGATAATTTGCTACTTGGGCAAAACGCAGAAGTTACAGAGAAGCCGTGCCAGGCTATTCATGAAGTAGTATGTTTTACTTACTTGCTTCTTCTAGTAAACCAGTGTTATGCTTATCTTTTACATGGAATTATTCTCACCTATTAATTTAACTCTTAAGCTATAACTCTTACAGAGATTAATGTGTTGTTACTTCAGTTATACAAGACATAAGGTGTAATTGTATGCTTGCTTTCTACTAGTGACACCTTGCTCACAAGTACAAGTTGGCAGCTGCACACGGTATTTCTGGAAAAACTAATATAAGGTTGCCCTTCAGCTACAAGAGTAGATATCTTAAAAAAAACTAGAACAGATGCTCTCAGAAAGAAGGGAGCAAATCATGGAGCACATTTGTTGCTAAATTTTAGTTTTACCAAATAAGGTAGTAATCAAGTAGAACTAATAGCCCTAAAGAATGTAAATGAGATGTTTGGAGAGACTTTAACTAGATAAAGTCATAATTACAAATATCTTTATTAAGACTATACAGTAAGTAATCTTCAGTCTTAATTTGCATATAATATGTCTTCCAGTTGTATTCTATTTTCTTACAAATTCTGCTTGTCAGGGTTTTTTTTACCTGTTGGGTTTTACTTAAAATTGTTCAACACAGGGGGCAGCAGTTTGCACAACAGATACAGCAGCAGAATCCAGAGCTCATAGAGCAACTGAGAAATCACGTCCGGAGCAGATCTTTCAGTGGCAGTACTGAAGAGCATTCCTGACTTAAAGGAGGCATGTGAACTGGAATGGTATATAACCCCAAAATGCATACCATAGTTAGTAGCAAAAGCACCATTGTAACTCTTCTGCTTGAATAGAAGACAGAAAATTCTTTGTGTGTGTTTGCAAACAAGAATAAATCTGTTAAACAGATCTATTGCACATAACTTGGAACATATCATTTATGTATAGTTACTCCTCTGAAAATTAATACACTAAATAGGTGGTTTATTAAAATCCCTAAGTACAAGTCATTTTCGGTATGTGCATTAGATTGATCTCCAGGGCTATAGAGTGGGGAGGAGTTTTGTAGTGGGCTGATCTTGCATAACAGCTTAATTCCAAAATCCTGGTGTAAAATGCAGGTTATTCTGATGGTGAAAATCATTATGGCTGTACTGCCTGTCAAATACTGAAAGAATAGGCCCATCTGATATGCCCTTTTGTAGGCTGACACAGAACTCCAACTTTTGAGTGTTGGAATATAGAGTGTACTTAAAAACTAATGCTTGAAAAGTCTGTTTCTTTAAGCCTATGGAGGGGCTGTTATTAGAAACATGAACTGTTTTTCAACTTCATTGAGCAGGAGCTAGGGAGATGATTGCATATGAAGGAGTACCACAAATTGTAGAGAAAGAGAAGACACTAATCCTGAGTAGGATAATACACAGAAACCAAAATGGAACCTGGCTTGGAAAAGGAAAGAGTATTAACAAGTTTTAGGCTTTTCTACTGCCATGTATACCCTCAAATCATGATGGTAGCCCTGGAGGTCAGCATTATGGCACTATTTTCCTAGGCATGGCAAACTGTATTACATTCCATGTGTATGCAGTATTTAATATAAGCTTAAAATTCTTAACTGTGATAAGCTAAAACTGATCCTGTGACTGTACAAATAACGAGTACTGAAACTTTATTAAAAAAATAACTGCCTTAGAAAGAAGGATTCTCTTCCTATTCCTGTGTGGTGAATCACTGGCTTAAATAATTACAGATTTACTTTTAAGTTTCATTACACATATCTATCTTAACTGATGATTATATGGCCAAGTCAAAATTTTTATGCTCTATAGTATTTCTCTTCCTTACCCTGGCTTTTCTTGCTCAGTTAATTTTACTCTTGCAGAGAGCAGTGCTTTTCTGTATTTTTATTACGCCAACTTTTTTTATTCTGCTTACTGTTCACACTGCTTGCTGGTACAAGGTACATTTATTTTTACTCCAGGGAGGTTCTTAACACTCACGCTTTTCTCTTTGTGTATCAAAACTAATTTGATGAGCCTGCTTTGATTCCTAAGAGAAAGTGATCTCTGCTGGCCAGGTGAAGGTAGGTGAAGGAGTAACAAAGGTGAAGGACTCCCAAATGGAGAAATACACAGGAACTCCTAGACCTCAGACATTATGTCTGATTCATCTTGTGGTCAAAAAATAGCCCCTCAAGTAGAAGCAAATGCAAAATTTGGGGCTAAGTCATGTACTTGACTCTAACAAATGCTAGTTGTGCATCTATTGTATGGGTCTTCCTCTACTAAAACAGAGAAGAATGCAGCTGGCTCCAAGGAGAAAGGAAAAGAATTGGAGAAAATACCACAACAGGAAATCTGTATTACTATCATCTGTTGAAAAAAGAGGTAAAACTTAATATAGCAACTTAAACAACTTTAAAACACTTCATACTTTATTCAGTAGAGCTTGCCTATATGCAGCATTGAAATACTTCTTAGAACTATCTATGTAAGTTGCTGTAGCTGCCTTTTTGAGGCTGTAGATGTACTTAAGCTTTACACTAAATAGAGATTTCTAAGTAACAGCTTCTGACTTAACATCTGTTCACAAAGAAGAAAATCCCTAACAGGATCTTTTTTCAGTGGTAGTTCAGATCCTGAATCTGATCCATTGAAGAAAACTGCTACTTAAGTTTAGTTACATTGAATAGGACAGGGTACTATTTGCAAGAAGGATTGATGGAAGCTGTAGCTGGGCTACAACTACTGTACAAACATTGCTTGGAGCAGTGCATTGTGTCAGCAGGGAAGCATTGCTCCTAGCGTATCTCCTGTTAAACTTCACAATTCCTCTTAGTTCTCTCCTTCACATTTTCAACTGCTCAGTGACTTTTACTAACTTTGATAAGGGGAACCAACAAATCCAGAGGGGACTGGACAGCACTGCAGTACCTCTCGCGCTCAATTTATCCTTACTTTGTGACAGCTATCTTCATGCTGTCAGTTACCTTTCTACCATGACACTACTTTAAGACAGAAAGAGTGTCAAGAACCTCTTGAGAGTTCCTTAAGAACTACAAAATACAATAATATTCAAAGACTGCCTGTAGAAGTTGTACTGTCAAATACAAGCCCTATGGCTTACCTGATGTATGGGACAACTATCCCCATGGTTAAATGGAATGAAGCATTGGTTAGTTATCTGAAAACTACTGTTGAAATCATCTTTATAGAGTGGTAACTTTCATTTCACATACTACAGTATTGTCTTGTTTAGGTTTTACTCCAGTACAGATAGTATGTAACCAGAGTATTTCTTAAAATGTTGATGGCATTGTCTAACCCTGCTGTGCTACAGCTGGCACAATACTTTACTTGTAAACATTCTTTGTTTCTTGTGTATTAACAGAAAGGGCTTTATAGCCTAAATAAAAAACAGTGAAACCCGTAACAGGAGCTGTCATTACATGCTTTTCCATTGAAACCAGGAACAGAGGGATCACTTATGCCTAAGTCTATTTTGCCTTGAATAGGCTAGATTGTTTCACAGAGTCATGCAATATGTCTTAATCACAGGGTGAAGAAGGAATCTTTCCCTGTGTAATAACTGCACTTTTTTTTTTGCACTAAAATTTTTCATCTTGCTAGATCCAAGTGGTAAAGCACACTCCCCATAAATACTGCTAAAGTCAATTGCAGTTTATCATTCAACTGAGCAAATATGCATTTAACACGTAATTGGTTTTGAATCAGTACTGTTCCATCAGCATATAAGTGTGATAATTGTTAGAGAAGAAAATGTTTTGCACTCAAATTGTAAACTCCTGTAACATGCTTGCATGGAAGTATATTCTTCTAACTATGCCTGATCATAAAAGACACTTAATGAAGTGTTAAGCTTAGGAACTGTTTCAGTTGCACTTTTGGTTTTGTGACAAGTACAAAGTAAAATCACTTTTGCATACTGAGGAAGAACTAAGTCTGCAGCTTTAGATTTGTACTCTGTTTCAGGGCTACAGAAAGTCATACTGGCACGATGTAACTGGTCTACCATTTCTGTGTCTCTCCTACCTCTTATTACCATATGGTTACATCTCCTTTAACTTGTGTCAGTTTAACTTGAAAATAGATTATAAATAAAGTTATTTACATTTTATTGTCTGGATAGTTGTGGTTTTACTGTTTTTATTTGTGGATGAATCTAGAGTAACAGATAAATGGCATTTTTTAAATTACCTGTTTATATTGGTTAATCTGCATTTTTTTACATGTGCAGGATATAGTTTTAGTATTTTTTTCCTCTATGGACTCGTTCCCTCACTTTAGTAAGCAGGTCCTAAATTTATCCAATATTTTAAAATTGAATCCTACACTTAAAGATTTTATACACAGGAAAGCCTTAAGTAAAATATTGTCAAAACTAAGTAAGGTTGCTAATTGCCAATATGGTAGCTGAGAAATATGACAAGCCACTGACTAGAATCTTTAAGACTAGTTTAACTAGTGTTAAGCTCAGAAAGCTAGTCACCATTTTCTGTATTAAACAGCTACCATTGGGTGACCTTAGATATTTCAGCCAAAAATATTTCCATCTTTTGTCAGAACAAAGCAAGGAAAAAGTACGTTTCAG
The DNA here is from genome assembly GCA_013396915.1 of Stercorarius parasiticus. Taxonomy (NCBI): domain Eukaryota; kingdom Metazoa; phylum Chordata; class Aves; order Charadriiformes; family Stercorariidae; genus Stercorarius; species Stercorarius parasiticus. The sequence goes on from VWZL01004175.1 coordinate 580,378, forward strand.
TGCTTAACCAAGTCCTGAATTCCTTCCTGCATATGCTTTGGAGAACCTGATCTAGGGCAGCCATTCAGGGGTTTTCCTCCCTCAGTTTCCTAAAAATCTACTTAAATGCTTCTGGGATGGGAAGAATAATTTGCACTGCCACAGTTTAACAATAAAAAATGCCTGAGTTCTGGTGTTCTAGTTTTCAGTTCCCTACTAATTGGGAAGTAACACACCTGTTCACAGCATGCCCTGTATTGGCAGGGATGCACAAAACTGCGGCAGATTTGCTGTATTACTCCTTTCCAAAGACTGAGCCACAACCAGCACATTCTTTGGCTGATCTCTACTTTCTGGCTGCTGGCACCTCAACAGTGCCAGCTGCACTCTCTCATCTCATGCCTTTATCATGTATGCTATGCATATACCATGCAAATAGGCTGCCAGGCCAGGTACCCCAAAGTATTTCTCACAGGGGTTTGGATTCCAGGAACTTGTCTGTAAGAGGACAGTTCCTTCAAACTGAAGCAGTTGTGTCAGAACCGAGATTTTAAACCTGTTTAAATATTTTTTAAAATAATTAAAGTAACAAAAATAAGTACAATTTCATAGATTTCATCTCATTCTCACCCCCACAGCCCCAAGGTAATGTTAATGCAATATGATTTGCTAGAGCTACACTTTTCAAAGGCTTTCTTTTCAGGAAATGAAATGCATATGCATGTTTTTAAATTATTTAAAAAACATTCAAAAAATGATCAGAGAAATTAAATAAGCATAGTTACGTTTACAGGTATAGAGGGATGTAGTTTTGTTTGCACACATTTTAATATGATTCAGCTGCAAAAATTTCAAGAAGTTGGTCTAAAAAAGAAGAGGCCCAGTGGAAATGCAGAATTTTTTCTTCAGCTTTGTTTGACTTCTGAAGAAACTACACAGACTTGTGCAATATCATCATACTCGTATGTTCTCTTCAAAAACGTGTCTGTAAGTCTTAAGCCAGAGACACTCTAGAAAGGGAGAATATTTATAGAAGTTATTAGAAAGAATTACTAAACTTATAAAAGAGCTATTTTATAACAAAACTGTGCTATGAAGACTTACTTGCAATCCCTGCACTGAAGACAGCAATGTAAGTGCAAGATGGAGGGATGAACTTGGGTGCAGCTTTCCAAGTTGCCTTCCTGAAACTCCACACCAGTGAATGGAATTAGTATTGCACATTTCCAAAACCAGATCCATAGTCCTTTCACTGCTAGAAGAAATTGAAAAACAAGAATAAACCTGTGGGCTTTTTTTTAACTTTCAAGGACTGCAGACATGTCAAAGCTTGATTACTTTATTATTCAGTTTACTATTAATCAAGCATTTATAAATAATTATAAGGCAGCAAGCAAGATTTACTGTGAAGTGCAGTAGTTCAGTTGCACATAGCTTTGTCTGACACGAGTGTCCTGCCATGGGTTTAGCAATACAGAATAGTGTAATACTGCTCACATTTTGGATGGAGCACAAGATTTTCACAACTATCTGCAGACCAGATACATACTTTATCCCTGGCTTCAACTTCTATTTACAATTACTTTATTTAAATGTCATTCCTGCAACCCTTCTGTAAAGGGCTACGTTAGATCCTAGCGTAAACACAAATCAAGCCAAAACACAGATAACAAAAGACTACAGTGACCATGTTTAGCAGGCATTCTAGCAGGGGTGCAGAGCTAGTAGTAACATCTGACTGAATACAAGTGGCATCGTTTATTCTGATAAAATTACTTGTAGTTAAAAAAATCCTGTATATGCACTAATTTTGTTATTAGATTAACTAAGAAGAACTAAGATGATTTGTGATTTAATTATGGGGTCCAATCTTAAATGATATTGCAGCCAGTTCCATTGAATTCCACTACAGATTTTTGGCAATCTCCTAGTTCAAATAGTATTAGCAGATCATGATGGAATTTTTTTTGTTTCTTTGAGTTTTTTAAAAACGTTGTAATCCAAAAGATCTGTTTCAAGTAGTTTCTTTACTCATAGTAAAGACCAGGTTTGAGTTGTTTTCTGGAAAAAGTATTGAAAAATGAAACAGACAGCCACAACTTACCCACTCAGGAAAAAGCACCAAGAATCACAGGACATCATTACCTGCAGTTTGTTATTTTACACGTAATGTCAAAAGGTTCTTCCAAATTCACAGTGTCTGGTATTGTCTCCAAAGAAAGCCTTACATCACCATATCCAGGAGCCTGAGAAGGTAAAAGAATGTATATTCTCAGATGCTGCATAGTAAACCTCAAGTTTTTACTACTCAAGTTTTCATTTACTGCAACAAGTTTGGAATAAGAGGAATCTGAAGAAACAAGATTGACTCTTTTTGATTTGTACTCAAAAGCAGTGCTCCATCCACTACTGATGACCACTACGTTGATAGGTTTAACAATTCATTAGACAAGGATGATCTTTATTACTAAGTTTTTCAGATAGTCCACATCCGTAAAGTTTGGATACCCATATACAGTTCCTGAGATCAGCTTTAGTCTAAGACGTCTCCGTTATGCACATAACAGATATACTATGGACAACATAAGTATAGTTTTCCTGCTTAAGCCCGCCACTATTCCACATTCTAAGAAATAAAGAGATTGTTCATTCTCCTTGCCATTTCAGTCCTCCAAACATCTGCTAAAATACTTAATTGCCACCAGTTAGGAAGGCACATGATATGAATATTTGCCAACCAATTTTGTCAAGAGCTGAACGCATTTCCTATGGTCTACTAACAAACCTGTGATAAGTATCCTAGTTACTACCAGTCAGGGCTGATTCAAGATGGTAACCTGCAGATAAAAAGCTTTCAATTTTCAATCCCCACGAATGACAGATAAGGAAAAAAACACGGGGAAAATTTGTCCTGCCTGACAAAGCTTAGTTGTGACACATGTTCCAATTCTGCTGATAGAAGGATGCTGTAGTAAAAGTTACGTTTACGGCTTGATTAAAAGATATACCTTAAGAGGTCCAGAAAGCCAGTGACAGGTTGGGAACAGGTTTTAGTCATATACAGTTCATTACAGGCTGAAGACAGATGACATTTTAAAGAAAGCATATTAAATTTGACATTAGAGTGAGCAAAGGGCTGCCAAACCAATGGAGACTTCAGACCAGTCAAGGAACATAAATAAGCTTGGAACCTTTCATGAAAGAGAAGTAATTATCCAGCACCGGAAAAAGGCACATATTTTCAGCTGTATTAGGTGGCAGGAAGGATTCTACTAGAAAAATTATATCCAGTTCCCTAAACAACGGGGAATTTGTCATAACATTAGACTCTTCTTCTAAAAGAGGTATGTTAAGAAAAAAAAAAACAAACCAACAATAAAAGCAGTATTTTATAGAATAAACTTAGCAACAATTGACCAAATCAAGACAGGATCAGAGCAGATGACAAGGCCTAAATCAGTACATACCTGTTGGCCTTAATAATAAGATACCTTCAAGAATGTATGCCTAGAGGTAAAAGCCTTGCAGTAACACCTCAAGAGGAACGTACTTTTCATCAAAAAATTGGATAATTGCTCAGAGTATGGAATCAACTAGAAAATTATTTGTTTGTGCTACTCAAGAATAATGTTCTTTAACTTTGGACTGGTTCTAGTTTAGTACTGGATTGAATGCCCGTAAGCAGGTGGAACACCCTTGGCATACTGTGGACATGCATCTGTCTGGTTTAACGTCACCAAAAAGAATATAGTTGCGAATTCCAGGACCACTCCACAAAACCCCTCTAATTATGGTATGTGGGGGTGATCCAGGATACTTGTTTCAAAAGTGCATTCCTGATCTGAACCAAAACAATGTCAGAGGTAAAATTCAGGGCCTATGGGGGAAACTGAAATGGATCAGGAGGAAAACGATGGAAAGTGAAAGGAGCCTAGAAACAAGATAATCTGGTAGCACTTAAAAGATGAGAAGACGATGAGAGGGAGTTGCACTGCAACTCAAAGGGGAAAAAAATATCCAAAACCTGTTTGCTGCTTTTCCAAAGACAAATGTTGTTCAAAGTATACAAAATAACTCATGTTTCTCTGTTAATCACTAGCACAAAACAATGATGGATGACTAAAACTAATCCTGGAGTGCGGAGGTGTGTTAATCACCACTGTATTACAAGTGCAATTCTCAAAGGTTCAGCGAGAAGGGATGCAGAGTGACCGATACTGATTTAGGGACGGGGGAAAAAAAATATCTGCCTTTAAAGAGAAATTATAGGAAAGGTCAGTTGAAAATGAGACAGTTAGAAAACAAGCAACAAGTAACAGGAGTAAAGTTACTAAGTTTTTCTAAGTTTAGAAAAAAGGGCAGTTTCTAATTTGATGGGGTTATACAGATCCTTAACACATCAATTAAAAAACAAATAGAAGTTTTAGTGACTTAGCTGTGAATTTCCAGGATCCAAGTTCACTTGCCTAGTTCCTAGTCAATGTGATTTCCCTACAGAAGTGATCGATTTACTAGAAGATGGGGCAGGGGGAGAGACAGAGGCAGAAACTCAATTACAAGCTTTGTAAACTCAAAGCTTTTTTATTTCTCTCCCATATTACGCCATCCTCAAATCAAAAGATACAAGTCAGGTTTAGGCATTAGAGTAGACGGGCTGTGCAGCTGACTTAAGCAAGCTAGTAATTACAACTTAAAATTCACAAACAATTTTTAAATCAATCAGAATAGAATAGATTTTCAATCAAAACTGTGGACATGAAAGATAAATAGTATTATCCGATACATAAAAATTGTTACTTGAAGCTAAAATGTCCATATGAATTAGGAAGCAGACTTCTGTGACAACAGTTAGCATACTTAAAGGAGTTCTTTTATCAGTGCTTTTCAGTTTGTTGCCAGGTGGCATCCAAGAAGTTAATTTTATACTAACCAACGTATTTTGCTACATAGGTTACTTGACAATTCAAGTGCACAATTCATTAAGTTATGCTGTTCAGTGCTGTGAAAAAAGACAGAGGCATGTTAACGTGCCAGAAAACAAATCCTCAGGAAAACAAAAAATGTTGCCATTCCCATAACCAAAAAAAAAGAATGCTGGTGTTCAGCTATAGTCCTTCAGAATAGTGGTTTTTCTACACTTCACTGACCAAATGTATTAAATAACTTTCTCAAATATGTATAGAAACACGTGAATTCAGAATGAGGTCCAGAAAGTAAGCAGCTTGAACTTTTCCTTCAAGTCATTATTAAATTGTTCATTGAGTTGCCTTAAAAATGGATGCTAAGTTAAAATGATGTTTAAGTTAAACTTACCATTCTTTGGAGCTGGCTAGTTTGCAGCCTTCCTCGTTCACCCAGATTAGTTTTCCATACAATGTCCAGTTTACCAATCACTGTTACACCTTTTATTACTCCAGCTTTTTCTGCAAATTCTTGTTTTGGTTTTAGGCAGTATAAGTATTGACGTGTATCCATAGGTTGTAAATAACTCCTTGAGCCAAAAGTAGACTCTCTAAAATAAAAAAACATTGTGTCTTAAGCAGTTTTTTTTAGGAAGATTAAGAGCCCAACCTTTTTTCCCATCCCTCACCAGTCTTACTCTGTGTGTGTATTTTATTCATGGCAAAACACATCGAATTTTTTTTTTGTTATCACAACAGAAAACAATTCTAGAATTTACGTACCATCAAAGACCAAAGGGAAAAAAAGTTATTCATCTGAGCCAGAGAACACCAACGTGGAAATCCACTTTGCTACGTTATCATTTATTATCTGGCATCTTGGCATTTAAACAATGCTTTTAATTTTGCTTTTGCTATTTGGTAAATCTCAGTGTCATGAGCTTAGGATCCCCATTCAGACAGATGCAAACACTTTGTAAGAACAATGCTGCACTATGCTGCAGGTGAACCCTGTGACAGGCAAGGAGAAGACAGAATTTTCACTTCAGCCCCAACTGCAGAAATACCTAAACATCACTTCCTCCAAAGACCCAGGCAACAGCAAAGCACAAACAGCCAAATTTAACTTCTAGCCAAATATCACAAGCTTTTGTATCCACAACAGTTTACTGAACACAGTAGAAAATTCTTCTCATATTTGGTGTTTTACTAATTGACACAAACTAAAAGACATTTAATTTATTTCAGCATGGTGGATTTTTATTTTCTAAGATCCCATGAGAGTGTTCCACCAATTCATGCTGACTGCTGCCTTGCTAGGTCTTGATTAGAACAATTGAAAACAGTTACTAGTCTACCAGAAGGAAGCAAGGACAAGTCAGATGATCCTGTAAGGCTAAATATGTACACACAGATCAAGTCAGAACCAGACGGGATTTAAATTTTACACAGGAGATACTGAAGAAGTAGTAGGTTTTCATGCTACCATGTCGTCCATGTTACCAAATATCTGAGGACTGAGCTGGCGATTTCTCTACTAGGTAGAATTATAAAGTTTTAAGAATAGTTTCTATAAAAATAAAACTGTAACAGCTTTTCTAGCTGAATACGTAACAGGAATTTGATCTTTTTAATGAAAGTACAATCCTTCCACTACAGACATCTTGCAGAGTAATGATTATATCTCATGAAACCACAAAATCAGGCAAATATCCTGAATTTGAACATACCTTTCCCCTGCTGTGTCAACTGTGTTCAGTTCTGCAACATTGTACATCATAGATGGCTCTAAAGAAACCTTCTCCATAAACATTGGAGAGGTCGTGATATTCTGAATCTGAGCTTCCAGAAACACTTCATCTGTCTGAAAAAAAAACAAAAGTGCAAGTTCATTAAAACGTGCTTAGTGTTATTAAAAGGAGTAGAGAGTCCTATTGTTAAAAAAAAAGTCACACGTGTTTAGTTCATGCCTGCAAATCAAATTAATTAGTGCAAGAAAAAACCTTAATCCCAGTAACAACAGGAGCAAAAGTGTTAGTCAACAGGTATCTTGCCAAACAATGGATGTGGGATAATTTTGCTATGTTCTAGCTATTGCTTATTTGTAATGCATTGGATCACCACTTCCCAAGACTTTCATCAACTCAATAGCAACTCAAGTTTTAATCCAAATTATTAAAAAAGAAAAAAATAGAATAAATGGTAAGGAATTGCAGTGCACAACAACATGCCATGCCAGATTACTAGTGCATCAAGCTCTATAAAAAAATTAAAATAAGTGTGTGTGTTTTTCTTTAACTGAAGCAAAATAGTTCAGGTACATGCTCTAAGAATTTATTATTATTCTGAAAAACATTGATGTACTGGCTAAAAAGCAAAAACCAGCCTCCTCCCTCTCTCAGCTGCATCATGCCAATGGTTACCAGTACTATATGCATCCAACAGTTTAACTGGTGTTCTACCTTCAAAACATCCTGTAAGACATATCTGTTAAATTAAGCTAATGCCTGAAGATGGTATATAAGGACCAATTCTAGTACAAGAACAAAAGCTACAGACTATTAAACTCCAGAACCTGAAAAATCATGGAACTAGAGCTCTGGAATTGCAGACCAGTGAAGCTTTGCAGCTCTAAAATCTCAGGACGGAGTAATTGCATAAGGCTCAGACTACTAGAGACATGAGCCCCTGGAGAAGTGGAAAATAAAACCAAAGAAGGGCCAATTAACAAGAAAAAAGGAGGAGGGTACCAAATCTGCATTTACAGGGGCATTATTCATAGAATCATTGAATGGTTTGGGTTATTCAGGCAGTTGGACTACATGATCATTGTAGGTCTCTTCCAACTGAAATATTCTTTCCTATAAATTTAGTCTGAAGCAGCTCAGGTATTTTGTTATGATAAATTAAGAAAAAAAAGTATTTTTATGGGGAAGGAAGCTTGCAGTTTCTTTTTAATTGGTGTAAATAAATTATTTCGTCATACAAGTGGAGTCCTGCTTGTAAATTACAAAGTGAAAGTGGGACAAAATAGTCAAAATATTTTTAGTCTCAAAAGGCATTCTGTTAGAAGAAGAAACACAGAATGGTACTGGAACTATTTGTTGTGCCTTATAAACATGTTAAACACAAACCAGGTGATAGCATATATATAGTTATGAAAACTGTGCAAGCGCCATGAGTTAGGGACAGACCTCACGCTTGCAGAAGGATCTGGAAATAACCCCAACTAAAACATGGCTCTCATTACTACCACCATCTGACTGTCACTTAAATTGATACTGTTTATATCCCATAAACCCATTGCTCAAAGTGTCCATTTACCCAAATTTTAGTTGTTTTCAATGCAGCAACCATACGCAGAAATTTAGAAAAAGCTAATTTGAAAGGGAAAAGAAAAAACAAGCAGCATAATGAAAAAGCAAATTAGTTTTTGTGTTATTCCTAAATTGGTTTAATATCACGTTTTTAAAAAGAATAAAAATCCTTAAGTAATTCAGAATAATGCAGTTTATTTTAATACAAGGCACACCTTAAAAGTGAAATCAGACTGCAGAAGTATCATACTAACTCATCAACTGTTACATGCAGTTAAGAGTTGGAAAGTGCAGTTCCAGCTAGTGAAAGGAAGAACATCCAACTGCTGCTCTCTCCTCAAACCCACTGTCTCCACCAACCAGACGTGAAAAGTTGCGTCACAGTTTACACAAGTGGTGCTGTAGTAAAACCTACACTTCCATGGGTCAAAAGCAGGAAAATTTTAGAAGGGATTAATTCCCGTTTTCAAATAATTAATCTAGTCAAACTTTGATGAGGTAATTTATAGGAGGACCCCCACAAGCAAGAGCCTGTAATAAGCAGCTTTTAGTTTCAACAATGGGTATTAAAGAAAGAGCTAACCATTTAAATGATTAGCTGCACATATAAAGATGAGAAAACATCAGTTCATGATATGCAGAACAAACATTGCTTTTCCATTATGTTTTTAAAAGAATGTTAACAAGCACAGAGACAGATAGGCAATTAAAAAAGCATACATATTTATAAAAAAATAAATAAAAATTACCACAGAACTGAGGTCACTCTAATGGGAAAATAAAAAAAGAACACATTAGAGAAATTAGAGTTAAATGTTAAAGAAAAAGGAGGCTAACTTTCAAACAAAATGCATTTCTGCATTTTTTTTGCACCATCTAAACAAGATAGCATTAGTAAGACAGAAACGTAAATAAAAATGGATGCAAACAAAGATGACAACTACATTTCTAATCAGTTATAGCTAGTACGGTTACATGGTTCACTAGCTTTGCTTCAGAACCGATCCAAAGTAGAGCCTAAGGCACACAAGTCACAGATAAGATATGGTAGAACAAACTGACCCAAAAAAGGGAGTTAGTTTTTGAGCAAGTTTAAAGTTTGTCCTGAATTTAAATCCATGCAATGGGTTGTATATGAAATGGAAAAACAGTACTTGTTATTTTACAGATAATTTGAAGTATACACGTATATAAGGTCTCAAAATGAAAATAGTGTGGGAATGTGTAGCAAAGCTACAATACTGCACCTTATAACAAAACTTGGCATAACATTACCAGGAAAAACTATTTTTTGAATATCCATCATTCCAAAAACCCAACTTTAATTGCAAACTTTGTTTTCTTAAGTGTCTGCATATTTGCCTCCCCTATGCATGTTTGCAGGAGCAGAACCTTTTACAGTGCCTTTTCCAAGGCATGCCAGAGTCACTGAGAGACTTTCTATAGACCGGGGCAGGTAAATCAGTCTCAGGGTTGCAGCAGGTTAGGGCGACAGGGCATGCGTTCTATGCATGAATTTCAGTGATCAACTTGATTTGGATGCTACTGCAATACGAGCAACAAGCAAGAGAATTAAAGTTCAGCATCATTCCTTGTCTTAGAAAAAAATTAAATTAGGGATTATAATTTCTAGTAGAAAATGATTTTAGTGACAGACTTTATGAATAGATAACGTCAGATCTGTAATATTAATGGCAACAGTTTAACTGGTTAGTCAACCTTTAAAGACCTTTAGTTAACTGATAACTGACACATACCAATTTTTCTTGTCCCCTGCTCCCAAGGATACAGTCTTTCTTAATATTCAGGATGAAGGTCTTGGTACTTTGACAGCACCATAGTATCACATACAACACCTAACCAAAGACTTATTTCTAGGTTTTTAAATTTTATTTAACTTCTATGGTCACAACACATAGCAGCACTTTATATACTTTCAGAAATGAAATATGAATGGAACTATATCAGTTTGCTAGGCAAATGAAAATTGCTTGGTTAATATCATCCAAAATCTTTAAAAATTATTTTTCAATCAATCATATGGATACTATGATAATGGAGTTGCATAAATTCCTGAACAGGAAGAACAAAAGGCATCAAATCAGCCTTTTAAAACTTTTACAGGGGTGAAAAAAACAAACCCAAAAACCCACAAATACCAGCTCAGACACTGAAGGTTCTCATAGATCTTTATCATGAGGAATTGGTGGCTAACTGGGGAATGGAGTTTATGAAGTCCCTTATAAGGCCAGTCAGTAAAACAATTTTGTAAGAAAAGAATACTTTTGACCTATGTCAAAAATTCCCCAGGAATTTACCTTAAAGAGGTTTTTATTTCCATATGTTGTGAAGTGTTTCAGCGAAACCCAAAATTTACACATAGAGAGATGGCAACATTGAATTTAAGGTATCTGTCCCTCTTTCCCCTAACAGATATTTTCTATCTGAAACAATAATACAATCCATGCACAAAACGGAGGTTTATTTTGTTCCCAGAGGAATTACCTATTTTCTTAGGATTATTTTTGTTCTTAAATCACAGCAGGAGACATTTCCAGACATTCTCACCTACAGATAACACCAGTTCTATAATGTTATAAGGCTATAAAGCTCAACTACGTGCTTATGTTCTGACCCTACTCAGGTATCTCACACCTAGTCAGCCTAAGGGTTGAAGCCTCTGGCCTAGACAGATGTACCAACATATTTTTAGGGAAATGTTTTTCTCTGCACTATGATATTTAAATCGCTTATGACCTATGCCTTGATTTATCCTCCTCTAAATAAATTACACTCTCTATATTAAATATCTCATGTTATTAATTCACAGCAGAGGGAAAATCTTTGTGGAAAATTTCCTGCACAATTCTGAACCAGACAGATCTTTGCATCTGGAATACTCATTTGTAGAACAGAAATTCTTATCTGTTATTTCTCCTTTCTGTTTTCTCTATTGATACTGTTAGGAAGGGAAAGAAATACAGCCTTCACACCTCTATAGCCATTATCTTGCATGATGAACCCCAGGTGTGACTATGATGGAGATAAATATTTAGAAAAATAGATTTGGAGACTCTCTGCTTTTCTACATGCAAATTCACAGTACATATCTGCTTAACTAAGAATGAAGAGGACAGTAAAGTATTTTCTACTTAGCTTAACTTACGTTATTTTTCAAACTGCCAAAATTCCATATATTTTCTTCTCCTCTCACTGACACTTTGGTCTTTTTCTCCCATGTACTATTCACTGCAACATAAAATGCCTACAACTTCACTCTATCTTTTAAACTATTTCAAACAAACTGTTTAAGAATGCTAATGAAGGTTTTCAATGAAATGACTAGGAGTGTAATAGCTGGCCATATTTCAGGGGTTATGAAAAAAGTTTAAAACCCATAATGGAAGCTCTCAAAGTACTTTGCAAGTATTAGTCTGAACTTCATACAAACAATGCAGAATACGATACTCACAAAATTAAGCTACTTGCTCAGTTGCACAAAGCAGTTAAGTGATAATGATGGAAACAAGCGTCCCAACTTCCTACGTAATGAGATATTGTGGAATTTTATACCCTACAACAGATCTATACAATACGTATAGCCACAGGGGATGTCTACAAATAAAAAGTATGCTGTATGTAATTTGTAAGAGTTTCCACTATCTGTGTCAACTTCAGTTAAAATTCTTGCCATTAATAGACAAAGACAGATGCCTAAGTATGTCCAAATAAATATATATGGCATATATAAGGTCATTTAGTTTTGAAGCACTGTCTATAACTGCCACAAACCTAAACATTAAATTATTGAACAGGGGAATTCCCCAAGGTAAATACGACCCCTCTCTTCAATAATTTAAATTTACCCAATCTGGTAAATTATTACCTGTTTTGTGAACAACCCCTTACAGTAAGTACTCTATCAGCCTAAATATACAAGCAACAACTGAAAACACTCGAGTTTACCGGAAAGCAGAAAATATGCAAATTGCTGGTCAATTGCATTAAGGTCCTAACATGTCTGCCTTAGTTACGATCTCTTTCCTCCTCCTTCATCAAAAGTATATCTATTTTTACACTAAATTATATAAATCCCCACCTATTTTTTTCCCTTTAGAACTGATAATTTTTCTCATAACCATTCGTGCTTAAGAAGCTCTTTGAATTTAATCTAACCAACTAACGTGAAGTAATAAACCCAGCACATACCAAAACAAACAGAAATACACACAGCTCTCATTTACCTCAGCATTGTAGAATTTGGTTTTCACATCTAGTGGTTTAAGAACCTGAATGAAATGGAAAAAGATAGATTGATAATTGGTTTCTCAGACAACTTCAACATAGAGGCATAGTTTAAACTCCACTTATTTGTTTATAAGTGCTAGGATCTTTACTACAGTGTTATTTTTCTTTTTTGATCTTACACAGAACAGGTGCATAATGGAATATATAATACAATCAACTCAGCTAAAACCTCACAACTGAGAGTATATACTTGCTGCTTCTTATTTGCACACTTGGCTGCTTTACTATGAAGCAGTTTTCTCAGACTGAAAACAAATACTTCTCCACCTAAGTACTGGCCTCTTATGAAACCAGACAAATTCAGTGCACTAAGTAGATCCATGTCTTTAAAATAACATTACATCCATCTTGTATCCTGAAGTGGTCTGCGCTTGCTTTCAAGAGTAATAACCATGTAATATTTACAAGTCCTTCAGTGTTCTGCAGCAAACGAAAGTTGCTAAGGGCTTCTCTAAAAAATTAAATAGAGAACTATTCACGTGACTAGCTTAAGCAACAAACCATTGCTAGGTTTCACTTCCCTCTTGAAAATGCAACTATTACAAGAAATAAAAAGCCAATGAATCATTTTAATCTCATGAGATTAAATCAGTAAGAGAAAACATTTTTGTGATCTAAAAGATGAAAATAAAGTGTTGGTTCTTAAGTGCTTGAGTTCCATGCATAAAGCCACTACAGTTTACACATTCAAATACAAAATGGATATACACTGATGTAGCTGAAAGAAATTAATCTTCTATTAACACTTGTAATGAGACTAATTTAAATTATCTTGCTGAAGACATTTACTTCCCTTTATGCAAGGAAACTTTTGTTTACATATGAGTGTACTGCATCCTGAAACACCCCTAAAGTTCCAAGTTGTGAACAAATCTCTTAGTCCTGAAGAATTAAAGATTAAAAAGTAGTCTCCACAGAGAATTTTGCATTATATCAGGCATAATGTTCAAATCTCTCAAGTAATCATAACTATCTCTCTCTAATCAGAAAAGTAAAAACTTTTATTTAGGTGTTTGTTGGTTGAGTTGCTTTTTACACCAAATATTTTGCTTCAGTGAGCTTCCTATTAATTTCCCTAAATGCTGATGTTTTCTCACTTTCTGATAAACAAAGTCTTTCCATTCATTCCAGTAAATTTCAACCGGCATTCCAGTAAAAATCAAATAATTATTGTGAGGCACATGCCCTCCCCCCTCCCAAACCAAATAACAACCAAATCTTAGAAAGAATCATTCCTTCTCCATATAAACATAATGGTGTTAATTACTCAGAGGAATCTTCGGAACAAAAAGGCACTATTGATCAGTGTTAAACTACATATAATGGTTGAAAAAGAAGCTGTTTAAAACCAATTGTAACACCTGATCAATTTAAAAGATCCTAGAAAGCATAACTGAAAAAATAGAGAATCCGTCACACAAAAATTCATAGCGAATGATTTCCCAGGGATTGCCTGGAAACACCTTTGGCTAATTAATATCTGTCATTTCAAGGCCCAAAGTACTAACAGCACTCAGGTGTTCTCTATCTGTAGTGCATGGCAATTTAGCCTTCTAAAGACTGAAATGCTTTTTTCTGAAGTATCTAGGTAGAATACTAGAAAAGAGTAAAATGAAATCTCGTTCAAAAGATATAGGTCTCCTGTATTGCCAGACACTCTGTGAGGGCATCTAAAAATTTATTCAGTAAAGCATGTCACCTAATCCTCCATTCTATGGGAGAGAGACCATAATTATCCAAATCTCAGTATATTTCTCTAAAAAATAAACATCCATTAAATACACATCTAACAGACTCTCCTGCCAGAACCAGTCCACAGATAACAGCAATTTCCGCCTTTCCTCAGTTACTCTAATCTTGAGTCTTGAAATTCATGCCGTCGAACAAAAGGTTTCAAATCTATCAATTACTTCTGTGGACATTAGATATAACACATTAGACTGCTTTGCTTAGATTGCTTTAAAAAACCAAACCACTAACTTTCAATCTAAAAAACAGTTGCACACAATAAAAGGCAAATCAGAATTTTACAATCTACACTCAAAGGTTAGATGTGTCGAAGTCAGAATGAATAATACTTGTTCTGTATAAAAATAATCATAAAGCTGGCTGCTATAAAAAGTTGTTTTTAAAGAGTAGAATTTTCTTTCTCAATAAATGAATGAAAATGGTAAGATGTAATATTTGTATTTCTGAATTGTTTAACTGCATGGTATTTAGAAACCATCAGTTCATGTGAAGTTTGAAGCAATATTTTTTATCAATTCACTTTTGAATGGATTTTTCGTACGTAAAAGTGCTTCTGAAGTATCAAATGTTTTAAAATGGGTTTTCCAGATCCACCCAGTTATTGAGGTAGAGTAGAATACTTTGGGCAATACCTGAAATTTGAAGAACTTCCTGAAGTACATCTTCTCTCCTGTTTGCGTAGTATAACTTACTGCACAAACTAAGCTGAAAGAAACAAATTTTTAAGAAATAATTTTGAATTACTTTAAATTTTGTGCCTATACCAAAGCAGCAACAGAATAGCATGCATGTGCTGCAGTTTCATATGAGCTCATTTAATCATAGAAAAATATAAAACCTTACATGTGTGTTCCTATCTCTTTCACTTCATGATGGATCACATCATCAATACAACAGTCAGGTTTAAGTTCTGCCACTGCAGCACTAGAAGCTGAAAGGTTCAAGCGCTGAGAACTTGTCTGAAGATCAGCCTGGGGACATAAAAACAAAGCATTGGTTAGAACTGCAGCTGCTTAAAGCAGCCTAAAGAAAATAACTTAGATTATAAAGTACTAGGTTACACTGAGCATTTTGTACCTTACATGTTTTTATACATATAATTAAGACATGTTAAGACAATGATATACTTGTCAAAGCTGAAGACAAGTTCTAAAATATATATAAATGGTCCAATCCTTTAAGATGCAGCTTATAAAAATCTCTATTTACTTTTTACATTGAGTTTCATAATGACTTCTGGAATTTCTATTCTCAATGTATTATTTGTTCAGCAGAAAATGCAAAAACCTGATACACTAGAAAAGAACTAATTTGAAACATAAGAAAAAGACAAGTCAATGCATGCTTCACATATACTTGTTTTGAAGACTTAATTGAAAATTAAAATAAGCAAATATAACTCCAACTTTTTAGCCATGGAAGTTTTGCTACACCAGTTCTCCAGAGAAGTTTTATAACATGTCCATTTATTTGATACAATCCTAGTTTTTAATTTTAATTTTTAAAGATCTCTATCATGATTTCTATTTTTGTGTCTTACTGTTTCCAATTTCCAGGTTTATTTTCTGGTTTGGAAAAAGTGACACATATTTCCTGAAGTCTCTATATTAGCATTAAACATACAAGCTTTTGTCAGAAATCATACCCAACATTTTATTTTTTTAAAAATCCAGTAATTAGATTTATCTTCACATACCTTCACCAGTATGTCCTTGACAACTTGATTACTATCATTGTGTACACTAATGTAACTGGAAAATGTCTCTCCCAGAAATATATTTCTGTGTTTAAAAAAAAATTAAAATATTTAGTAACAGATATTTAAAAAAAAAATAAAGGTGTTTCAGTGAAACATTCTGTAAGTTTTAATTAAAATATATATACACACATGTGCACACACACGTGTTTGCCAAATCACATCCTAGAATTATGCTGGCTTTTTCACAGCCATATTTCTAAACATCATCCTTTGAAGACAAACAACTTCAAAAGAGAACAAACAAGTCAGAATTTGTTTTCTAGACAAAGATCTGAGAATAAGAAGATGGCTTACAGTACCCACAAAAATCAATGTAATAAACTCTGTTAGTATAAGATGTAGTTTACAGTAGTGCATTACATTAGAAATTCACCTACAGCTGCAAATTTCTTTCAACTGCCAATCCTCATTACATTCAGAGTCAGGCTGCAGACAAGGAACATCAGGCAGCAGAAATTCATATATTATGTCACATTATAAATCAAGCCACTTTATTTTTATAACAATTGAACATCTTATTGCATAACAATGATGTTCAAAAAGAAATGTAATAAACACATCAGTGTTAAATGAATCCTAAACCTTGCATGTTACAGTTACAATAATTCATTCTTACCCAAAATTTTGAGGCAAAGTCAGCATTTCTCCTAGCATCAAAGTTTCTGCTCCCTTTACAGTAGAAGGATCATCTTTCATGAGCTGATTAAACAGATTACCTGTAGAAATATCAAATTACTAGTATTTAAAGATTTTGTTAAGTCTAAAGCTTTGTCTACATTCAAGTTATGACACTTAATCATTTATTTAGATGTAACTTATTTTAGACACACAGATTTTACAACCAACTTGTTTAGGGATTAAATACATATCTATACGTCTGCTTATAAAATATAACTTACTTCCAGGCACTCGCATACAATAAATCATTCAGTATACATGCTGAAGGGTGAAATCCCACAGCCACTGCTCAAATTAACATTAAAGGGAAATTCTGCCTGAGTAAAGTACATTACATAACAGAACTAATCAACCCCACTTACTTTCTTCCCCTGCTTGCTTTGTATATCCACACAATCCTCTTTTCTCAAATCTTTCCTTTGCCTCTTTCTTATACTTGACTTCTAGGCTGCAACTATTATGGAGGACAACCCAAGGATTTCCAATTTATGACTGTACACCAAGCATAACACAATTCAAAACCAGTGATTCTTGCAAAATAATTTTCCATAGAACATTCACGTGTTGGTCCTAGTTACCACAGCGTTTTCTACAGATAAAGACAGTAAAAACAAACTTGCTACAATTACACATTTCTCTCTCACAACTGCCTTCCATCTTGTATGTTAATTGCTCGGACTTCAAGGTCACATGTTTGCAATATCATCACCAAGCTTTCAAAGCTGTAGGTCAAGAGCTGCAGAGTGCACCTTGGTATTTTCCTATAGCCATTACCTAACATAAAATATATTGCTGTTTCAGATTATCATCTGTGGGAGGTCTAAGATTCCTCTGACATCTAAGTCGCAGATGCTCGCATTGCTTAAATGTAATAATATGCAATACATACATAATAATCAGTCCGTAGAAGACATTACCTGGCAAATCTCTTTCTTCGCAAGTCACTGGAATATTAGTGAATAAAGTAGGTTTGGTTAGCCTCATCACTGCAAAAATCAGAAAATAAACCATAGGTCAATGAAACAAGGTTTTTAACTTTTTTTTTATTTTTTAAGTATAATTTTGTCTTGCTCTCCTTCCACCAAAAAACCCCCACAACCACCAAATCGTAGCCTGAAAAACAGTAACACCTTTTTAGATCACCTGTTTCAACATAACAAATTCCCTGCTGCTCTGAGATCCAAGAGCACTGGTAACGCCACTGCTCCCTCTTGCTTTATTCCCCTGGTGTGCCAACATCTACCGCTTTCAATCTTATGTGCTAATGGTCTTATACGTGTTACAGTTCAGCGCTTTGTGGAGTTCAGGGGAAGTGCACTAGTTTCATTTTTTGTGGACTCTTCTAGGTTAAGTGCCTGTTCTGTGATCCTGGTTGCTCTAGAATGGGACATGGTGACTAGTACGGACCTTTCAGTCAAACTCCAGGCTATAAAGCATTGCATTTACACCCGAATCTCCAAAACATACGCAAGACAGAGTTACAACTCTAAAAGCCTACACTATTTATACAACCACTTTTTCTTTTAGTCACGAACTTTAAACTCAAACCAGCAAAACCACCACAAAAACCTCAGGAACGCTCACACAAACCTATTTTATTAATACTGACAAAATCAAAATGATTAAGATCTTGCTATTGAAAGACCTCTACTTCAAGAAAGTGCTATTTTCAAAGGCTACTTTAACTCAGAATATTCAAAATTACATTATTTTTATTTGTATTACAGATTTAAGATGTCGCATCTTAAATAAATTCCTCCCTATTCACGGAAACCAATGGCCCTAACCTTGCACGTAAGTTCTCACTAAAGCATTCACATGGAACAAAGTTTAGCATTTGTAACCTTAGATGTTGATCTAAATATGTAAAAATTATTGATTTTTCTTTAAAATTTAACAAACATAAAACCATACATTTCTGAAAACTAAAACTAAAAAGAAAAATAAAAAGATTTCTCTTGACCGCAACAAGTTAATCAACATCCTTGCATTGACACAAAAGTATTGTGCTTTTATCTTTATTGTACTTCTGTACATCTTATATGTCTGGTCAGCATTCACTGTTTCCAGCTGTATAAAATATTCAATTATTTCAACATACATTTGGGTGCAGCGGGCTGTATTGGTTCACAAGAACTTACACTACCATACAGCAGACCTATGCTCAGTTTTCACATAATAAAGGTAACACCTTCCCTTTGTTATCATGAAAAGTTGAAAAACATGATCTCTGAGGGTTAAAGCCACAAGATAAATAAAAAGCCTCAAAATACACAAAACTGAGTAAATGGAGAACCAGATTCAGCATTGAAAATTAAGAAGATAAACACTGAATTATACATGCATATGAACCAAGCATTTCTGGAAGAATACAAACTGAAAGTTTGGATTTCAGCTTGTACATTGGTGCTACCCAAGACTGATAATTCCATAGAGAAACTAAATGTGGTGTTCATTTTTTATTACATGACAGCTATCAAGCTGAAGTGCTCACAGCTATCTCTGCATGTCTCATTATTCATGTACAAGCTAACCCAAACCAGCAGAAAGCTGACAGTTACCACTGAACAGTGACACTGATCTCTCCTTCTGTTTAGTAAGATGTTTGTTTAGCTCTTTTGTCAGTATATTAAATAAATATAGTGGGACAGTGTTATTGGCGGTTACTTAATTTTATTCAAATCTACTGTAAGCCCATATAAAATAGTACTTGCTGACTGTTTCTAAAGGAACAATTACAGATCAAGTTTACTCATGTTTAAGACAGTAAATAAGTAGATCATGGAATCAAGTCAAAACACAAAGAAATTAAGATATGTAGATTATCGTATTTAATAGGACTACTAAATTAGTATTAGAAAATATTGTATCTTTGCAGGACGACCTCTCATCTCTTTTCTTTTAAGATTCTAGACACAAAATACAACATTAAATAAAACTCAAATCACACTGCACTCTACTCCATTATAACTTTAAATATGCTGACGCACAAAGAAGCTTTGTTACTACTAGTGTTAAGCTCAGAAAAGTTATTTCCATGAAATAACTTTGTTATACAAGCTTTAAAACAAATAATGATCCTCAGTTACTCTAGTCAGCATTTTACATCAATTTTGCTAAGTGGTAATATTAAATGTCACAAACACCACAAGTATCAATATAAGACCCCCTCAACAATCAAAGTTTAGAAATACATGTCAATGATCCAAACTGAGCAGTATCCTTAATTTTAAACTACAAAAAGATATGTAATTCCTATAACAAAATATTATTCCAACATAAGGATGTCATCAAAAGAAAAATCTAACTAAAAACCCAAGGGGATTTTATGTTTTTTACAGAGGGATTTCCATTATGCTTATGTGCACTTCTATTTGACCAGTGTTAATGATAATCTAAAAATCTACAAATACCATTCACTTATTTTCCCCCTGTTCCAGATGCCACAGACCTTGACCTCCATCTACAGCAAAGCTATTTGGAGTTAGTAGAGGTGCCTCAGAGAAATACATACCCTTGCAGTCATATCGATTCCAGTTTAACTGCTCTGCTGACCCTCCAAACATTGAATTGAGCAGGCACAGCATGACCTTGAACCGCTTTATTTTCAGATGACAAAAAGTCATGCTAAACTCAACCTTTTACCACCACAAAACGCATTCAAATCCTCAGAGACTTTTACCTTCCACAATCACAACAAATAGAGGTTTACAGATAGAAGTCTGATTTCTTAATTTCCTGACTTGTAGCTGGAAGTCAGTGCTTTCTTGTTCCCCAATATAATTAGAGACAAGATCAGAAACATCAGGGAAAAAAATAACCTTATTACCAAAGTCATAAAACAGCAAATGCTAAATTGTTCATTATTTTCCAGCATGTGACTTCTGCTGAAGCTTTCATTAGTATTTCTGGTAAAATATGGATAACATCACTAAGACAGCATATACAGGCAATAGAAAATAAGTCTGTATTTCATGTGAGAGCTATGCCTTCACAAAAAACCCACACACACTACTTTCAGGAAATACTAAGATCTTAAAAGTCTCAGTGTCAAAAAATATTAGAGATCCTTATAGTGATTATAACAACTCACTTAAAAATATTCTTTCTTCTCCTAATTTCAAAGGGGCACAGTGCTTCACTAAAAGCATAAAATTTATTATCTGACACAGCTTGCCATAATAGTCTGGAATTTTTATCTTCGTTTTTTTACTTTAGACCACCAAGGTACAGAAAAGCTATATAATGCAGTACTAAACAAACAGAAACTTACTAATCTTAATAGAAGTATTCATAAGTCTCCTGGCAAAAGGAAGTTAAATAAATATATTATTACAGTTAAAAAAACTGTAGTAAAGTAATGTTAAGTGATTTTCTGCTTGTTAATTCATCCATTGTTCTAAAGTTTGTATATTCTAAGCTGCTTAAAAACCCTAGTATTTCAGACAGCAATTTTATTATGAAACTCTATCTTACAATTATAAACTAAATATAATCCCAAATTTATGTACAAGCAAATTCATTTTCTCAGTAAGGCTTAGCTTTTCCCTAAGAATATTTCTCACGTATTCACAGTATAATATATCACAGAAAATCCATATCTGTCCCACAGGTCTTTGGATAGTAGCATTGCAAGATGGCAGTTCATTCTGCTTGATGAGTCTATTCAGTTTTATCCAGATGTCCTCCAAATTCTGATTATTACAAATAGACTGTTCAATTGTCCACTTTGCTCTATAAAATGCATGCAGTTTCAGTCTTTCCAAATTGCTTTGCAGTTCTTGAGATAAAGGAAGAATCTTTTCTTTAAGCTTAGGACTAGGGAGAGAGACGCTCCAAGACCTTTTCAATTTTTGTTTTCCATTAGGTGGTGGTTCTCCTTGATTGTCCAAGTTAATTGGTCTGTGAACAGTCTGTGCTTGGATTAAAATCTGCCCATGTTTCACACTAGACTGAAACTCAAGGAGATTTTTTGTGCAGTCATAATCAGGAGATCCTGTAACATATTCTGAAGGTGTACAAAGCTGTTTCAATTCTTCTGCTTCCTCACAAGAAATAACAGGTGGCTGCTTTTTTGGTTTGAGGGGAAGTCCGTATAAATCATTTGGAAACCAGGGTGTAAATCTTGGTAACTGACGAATAGGAAACTCCCTCAGTGCTGCTTCTGCAAGTTTCTGCAGTTTTATTAGATCTCTCTGATGTGGTCGATAATGCAAGACCACTTCCATGCTTGTTACAGTAGAAATCCAGTTATTCTTAGGAAAAGGAACAGTCTCTTGATTAGGATTCTCAAATCTAGACTGAAAGATCTTATTTACAAGAATTTTCTTGTCCCGTGCTGCAAAGATCTGTTGAAAACAGGACCTAAAGCAGAGGTATTATAAAAAAATAAGATACTACCGTATTAGGAAAATCATTGCTAGGATATTTTACAAAAAAGCAATATGTAGTAAAAATAAGCAAGATATATACCATAACATTCTACTTTATCCAGGCTGAACACCAGCGACATTCCATCATTACCAGCATAACTTCAGTATGATGAACATTATCTGTATGCATGCAATTTACTCAACACTGTCCTTCCCAAGAGCATCCTCTTACTGTCACCATGTCACACCTGCCATTAGTCTTGCCATATTGCTGTGATGCATATTAAATTACTACTGCCTATTTTCTCAAATTTACCAGACAAATCTATCTTTTTTTTTAAAAAAGTGTTTTCCTCCTATACTTCAACATTTTGTGCCAGGGCATATAAATCAACTAGAAAACATGCGTGGTACAAACACCCCTCCTAAAACAGTACTGACCAATACAGCAGTTTTTAAAGTCACAGGTTGAAAAGGAAGTGCTATAGGCAAAGTAAAGCTGTCTGCTTCCATTTCATATCAGAACTACACATTTAGTTTTAGCCTCAGAGCTTCCGAGCAATACATGCAGCCATCCTTTTAGTCCCTAACTTAAGGATCTGGTAATTCGTTAATTTATTAGATTTTAGAATAACTAAAAGACTCATTAAGTCCTTAAAAACTTTATACTTTCATACATCCTTGCTCTCTTTTACACAAATATTAGATTAAATGTGTGTGTAGAACTACAAAGACTACTATGAAACATAACACGCACTCTCTTGCTCTCCTGTTTTTTGCCCTTAACAAGTTTGCAATCACTTCAGGTTCCCTGCCAGAGATCAGCAATATACAATGACATTAAAATCAATAAAATTCAAGAGTTTTTTTTTTAAATAGTCACAATGTAAAGAAACCCTGATACCTTTCTCACTTCTTTTGCAAAATCTATAGCCCAGACACTGCACCAAATTCAATAGAAGCCCAAGGATTGTATTAGTTTCTTACAAAAGCAATATGATCCATCATAAAACCTTCTGCTTTGAATTAATTACTATCAAAATGCATTTGTAATGTCAGCAGCTGATAATGTTTCATGTTCTCAGGTTTGTGGGTTTATTTTGTGTGTGCGTACGTACATGAAAAACGGCTTGTTGATCTTTGAATTATTATATTGAATTATAATTCCATATATTATATTATGATAATGCAATTATAATTCAATATATTATATTATTATTATATTGAATTTTACTTGCAGACACCATTAAAAACTCTCTCCAGCAGTGTTGTAAAACTAGTAAGTGGGCAGAAGACAGGCTCTGAAATCATCTACACACCTGCAATACTTTATCCATCACTGATTTAGAATGCTTGCAGAATTAAGATTTTAACTATTTATTACTCCTACTTAACTAGCAGCATTTATTTTACAAAAATGGTCAGAAGAAAAGAAAGTAAGTATTACTTTCACAAGGTGAAAGTAGATTCAGGCTTTTCAGTGTTTCAGTTGCTGACCTACTGGTACCCAGAAATGCCAGCAGAAATGATCAAGTTCTTCACGGGGCTCTCTTGATTTCTGTATTAATTCTGCAAGGCATGTGGGAGACATACACATCTTATTTTCACTATTCATGACTCCAAGGATATAAGGCCAGTAGCTGTGCACAAAGCATGAGGGTAAAAGGGCAAAAACCATTAAAAGGGCGAAAACAAACAAACGAAGGAGACAGCAGGGGACTGAAAAGGAAATTTTTAAAAAAGGTTCTCTTATAAGCGATGAAAGCCCTGTGCAAAAGGCAGACAGGTGGAGCCGCCGCGACAGCCCCACAGCCCTGTGCGGGGCCCTCTTGTCACCTACAGCCTCCCCCCGGCCGGGCCGCTCCTCGCTCCACCTTCTGAACCGGAGGGAAGACAGCGGCCTCCCCTCCGGAGCTGACACGGGGTTCCACCACCGGTTCGCAACCCGCAGGCCGCGCCACCCCCCCCCACCCCGGCCCCCCGCACG
>VWZL01004175.1:604858-648190 GCA_013396915.1 Stercorarius parasiticus
CGGGGCGGTGCCTGGGGGGCGGGCAGTGGTAACCGGCTGCCGGCTACTTCCTGACGGTGGCTGCTTTGCTCCACCTTCCCTAAGATGGCAGCCGTCGGTGTAAACAGGGTTGGGGCTGGTGCCGGGCCGGAGGGCAGCCGGGGGTCCGGCAGCAGCAGTAGCAGCCGTGGCCCGGCTGGCACGGCAGTGAAGGTGAGACGGGCTGCCCGGCTCTTCGCGTCGTCCCTCTCGGCCGCCTCCTTGTGGCAGGGGAGGNGGCCGGGGTTGCACCGTCGCTGCCCCAGCTGGGGGAAAGGGTAGTGCCGGAGCGAGGGGTCTCCGGGGCGGGAGGCGTTCCCTGAGGCGGTGGGGCTTAGCTTGGGCCGGGCTGGGAGGCCGCGTCGGAGGCCCTTTGCCCGCCTCGTCCGTGCTGCCGCGGGGCGCCTCGGGACGGGCGGCCGGGCCAGAGGCCGCTGTGTGAGGGGAAGGGTGGCGGCCTCAAAGCGGGAGCTGTTTCGGAGAGAGCGGTAGGGCCCGGGCTCCCCGAAGGCGGTCAGCTGACGCTCTTATCTTATGGATTATAGGGTGTTTGGGGTTGTTTTGATTTTTTTTTTTCCCCCTAAATGATGATCGATTTCGCTTTTTATTAGTGGTTTAAGATGTTCCGGTCCCCTGCTGCTTGTTCCTGCTACCTCCATGCTGCGTTTGTAGCTTCATAAATGGCTAACTTGGTATTACTGACCTTTTTACGTGGATCAGCTATGAATGGAAACTTTCTCCATCGGCTGATAGTCTGCTTTGGCAGGGTCTTGCCCTCTGTTTCCTTCTCCTGTGAGGATGTTTCTGCTTCCTTACTTGTGCTGCTTGGCCAGTGGGCTTTTCTTGTGGCAGCGCATTAAATGAAGCGGGCAAGAACTAGTGGTGATCAGGTGGGACGCTGAAGAGTTAAAATGTTCTGTTCATGTCTATTTATTTTTTAAATATCATTTGTATGATCGTTATTTGTGCATACAAAGCAAAATTAATGACTCAGCTTATCTGCTGTGGTTGCAGGAACTGCTGTAAAATGAACTGTGTCATATGGTTTACGGTATGAAGTTTTGCTGCTTTTATCAGCTCAAAAACAAATACGGTCTCTTTTTAAATTGTAGGTTCTTGAGTGTGGAGTCTGTGAAGATGTATTTTCTTTGCAAGGTGACAAAGTTCCACGGCTGCTTTTGTGTGGCCATACTGTCTGCCATGACTGTCTTACCCGGCTTCCCCTTCATGGCAGAGCAGTTCGTTGTCCTTTTGATCGACAAGTTACTGAACTAGGTAAGAAAACATAAGTCTAAGGTTCTTAAAACCTGTTAGCCAAGGATATCTAAGAAATAACACTAGATATAGATTCTTAATGCTCCACTTAGTGATAATATTTCCAAGTAATTAATGTGCAGTGTTCCTTTTCATTCAGAGAAGCTCATAGCACTGTTAAGCACTAGTAAAATAGATATCTTAGAAAAAGAAAGTAAAGATTTTGTCTTTTTGAACCTGGGCTTGCAAGCTTTATACCTTAACATCTTAACACCTATATTTATAAAGGGACTACTGTATTTTTAATTCAGGTCGAAGCATTCCTGAATGGGTATTAGTTTCCTGTTGTCCTAAACACTAAATAAACCATGCCATTAAATAGGTAATTTCTGTGACAAACAGAGTTTTCTGGGTTCGTGATGAAGTGATATAGAGGGAAGTATAAGTGATAACAAATCTGTTTTTTAAAATGTAAAGTAATTCTATATATGCAATAACTGATAGCATTAGGCTATCAACAGGAATCTCCCTACTGTAGGAGTGTCTGCAGACAGTATTTGAAAGGATAAGGTAAGGCTTTTATTCAACAGTGGAAGTTTACTTTAGGCAAAAGATGACACGTGCTTATAATTCCTTCAGAATAGGAATTGCTTATTCAACATAGGGTTACAGAGAAGACGAGTTACCAGAAGAATTTGTAGTGAGAAGAACTTTTTAATAGAACTGCCTCCAGCAGTTTTGCATAGCACATGGGGGAAAAAAAAGCTGTTGGAAGGAGGAAAATCCTCAGAGCAGGAGATCTCTAATCTAGTAATCCATGAAAGAAATAGTTAAATATCAGATTTGCTCAAGTAAGAATTTACTTTGCACTAAGAGAATCTGTTAGATTGTAGACCAAACTGAGACAAATATTAGAGCATTCTGTTTCTGTCATGGAAATAGGAGTCAGGAAAAGCAATCTCAGTCTCATAGAAGAGGTGTTTGTTTTCTGGGGGAGGGAGGTGCTAAGTATGAGTGTCGTGAATGACTGCCAGTCTAGAAGATGTGGTTAAAAGAGTCATGTTTTTTCTTACTTCTTATCTATGACTGTACAGCTGCACAAGATTTCTTAAAGTATGCTTTTGAGGGGGAGAATGCTAGAGCATAAGACTCGGTCCTGCTGTTGTGAAACATTTCTGTCCAAGACCACTGCTTGTATCTTGTAAAGTAAAAGTAGCTTTTTTTATTATGATAGGGAACTTGTCACTTCTTAGTTTTTATTGTGCATTTTTTCCCAGGCATCTAAATGTATCCTATCATAATTTTTGTGGGTTTCAGTTTTAACAAAAACAAAGCTTTATAAAAACATTTAAGGTTTTTTTTTTTTATCTTGCATAATACTGAGGAGCTTCTGATGAAACACAGTGAAATGTTATTAAGCTTGTAAGGCTCCTACAGATAGGAAGAGGGAAGAAAAGCTTCGGCTTTTGTGTCTAGGATAGTAGACTTGCATCCTACTGGCTGGTACTAGAAAGAAGGATGATACGCTGTAACCAGCAGTTGCTCAAAAAACTAATAAGCAGGAAATTTTAGCAAAACAGCTTGAAAGTAAAAATACTTCTCAAAATAAAAATGTTCTGCCTGGTGATTTGGGGCAAAAGAGGGTCATAGCCACTTTTAGTCTTACCAGATCCATAAGAACTGTCTTAAGAAATATTGCTTTCAGCATGTAAAAATGGGGTGGTTTATGGACTGGAGCTTGTCATGGCCCCTCTTTGAGGTGTCTGTGCATTTGTTATCTTGCTTTAATCAACTGCTAGTTACTGCTGTTGGTTAAATCTTCTGTGCTTGTAGGTTTGTTTCCTTCTGAGAGCTCAAAAGTGTAGCTGGGAGGGAGGCATGGCAACTCTGGGCCAAGGGAACTTCCCATCCTATCCTTCCCCCCCTCTATTTGAGGACATCTGAGAAAGCAAGCTCTGTTTCACCCATTTCTACAATTGCCGTTCTGCCATTTAATGGAATAGTCTCAGGAAGCTGTTTAGCATCTAAATCTTAGTTATAGGATCACTGCCAAGAGAAAGTTCTGTTGAAAGAAAAGCTGTATAATCAGGACGTAAAGCTACCTGTGTTGAACTAAGTTCCTTGATCAGTAACTGTGGATTTTACAGATGCTTTTAGTTGGTCATTTAACCTGTACAGTTCAGCAGATAGACATGCTTGTTTTCCTTTGCTCTTATTACTAAATCACTTAATCCTGTATTTGTTCAAGTTTTCCTGAGGTATCTTGGTAACTTTTTGAAAGAAATACTCGGGGATCTATATATGTATAGATATAGCTGTATTTTCTCCCATCTGAAGTGGACACTTGGTTTAAATTTACTGGCCTATTTCTTTTATGTATATAAAACTGTAGGGGAAGGCAGGGTTAGTAGTACTTTGTCAATCAAGATTTCTGGACATATGGAGTCTGCAAGTGAAAATTGACAACACATCATTTACATGCTTAGCAAAATGTTCTGATAGTTCATTAAATCTTGCTATGAGAGAAAATATTTAGTAATGAACTGGTAGAACCCATACCATATTGCCCAAACCATATTGCTTTGCAGAGTAGACTAAGCATAGATTTTTGGGGTTTTCTTGAGAGGTCTTTAATGAAGTTGCCTGTGATTAAACTTCTAGTGGAGATTTCTAAATGAGTACGTACATGTTGAGGGTGTGTGAGCTGTCTGTTGTTTTATCTTCAACTGGATTAACATTCTTTAACCAGAAAGATGTAATGGAAAAGCTTTTTCAACTATCAAAATTTTGAAGCCATATATTGTGGAGATTATGTTGACTCAGGCAATATATTGAGGGAAAAGTCTATAAAATGTTCTTTGTAGAAGAAGAGACTCTTCTTATAGCCTTTTCCTTAAAGTACCTTGGTTCGAGAGAAGAGGTGAATCATTTGCAAACTGCGTTCTCTCTTCTTCCTGTGTTGGGTTAGTGTGTTGTTTCTTTTTAAAAAAAATACATGGACCAGGGAACTGTTGGAAAGCATATGCAACAGCTTTGGAGGCTCTGGCTTTTGACTTTAACTGAGCAGCTCTGCTAAGGAAGTTTTTAACAGTTTATGGCTCAGGTGAACTCTCCCTACCATCATCACATTACAGGGCTTAAACTATTTTCTATCACTAGAACTCTTTTGAACTGATGTATGCAGATGTTGTCATCCTTCATACAATCCATCCCATTGGTATAGTTAACATTTATATTTTCTTTTGCTAGTGCTAAGATACATTCAAAACGTTGTACAAGAAAATATGGCTATAACATAACATTCTCTTAGCTTTGTTCAGACATTTAGACAAAAGTTGCTCCTTTATTCTTTGCATTATTTATAATTCTTTTGCAGACAAGCTTCATGCTTTTGAAAATTACATTTGTATTGTTGGCTAGAGTTGGTCTTAATATCCTCACTCTCACTATCTCATTCCTGGCTGACACACTTCCTGCTATTCATGTCTTATTCTTTTGAGAAGAGACAGTCAGATTGTGTAGTGGTTTTGTAATGGGCACAAACATCCCTTTTAGGCACAAGGGTGAGATCACTAGACTCTTTTACATTTTTGACCAAAGCAGAATTTGAGTTAAAGTCCAAGAGATTAAATAGATATCTTTACGTACCTCATCCTTTAGTAGTTTTAAATATAAAATAAGCACTTGATCAGATGTATTGGAAATGTGTATGTTGAGTACATAGTAATTTTATAGTGGATTTAGTGTAAAAAGCAGCAAAGTGGCCTTTTCTCAAATATGTAAACTTTATGGTAGATACCAGTGAAATGAGACATGACTTTCTGTATGATAATGCGTATTTTCTTGGGTGCTTACTGGTTATAAATTCTGGTTTAGTACATTAATAGTTGATGTGTAAGCTTTGCATGTTTTTCCATCTGTGTCCAAGATCAACAGTGTATTGACAAGGTATAACATATATTAGCAAGTCTCAGGTTGTATAACAAAAGGTTAAAGAAAGAATGTAAAAGCAGCAAAACTTCGTTTCTCCTGACAGCTTGAAGTTATGAACTAGAAAATAAACACAGAATAGCTACAGATGTAATCTTTTCTAATCTTTTCTGTTGGTTACATTTCAGTAAATTAGTTCTGCTTTGACTTCTCTGGCTTGGCTTTCTCTTCATGCTAGACATGGAACAGAACTAACACAATAAAAATCAGATATGAGAATGTAAACTGAGAAGAGTACTACTTCGTGGGTTTTTTTAAAAATAAACATACTAAAACCTGTGAAAGAAAATACTTTTGTAAGAAAGTCTGTAGTGATTGAACAGCTTCTTCCTCTCTCAGCCTTATCCAATGTTTGCTTAAAGGCTAAGTCAATGTTCGCTTAAAGGCTAATTTGCTATAATCTGTTCCATAAGTAGGTTTATCCTTTTGGTGTGGGTGCATCCATATATACTCTGCTATTAATGGCTATCTGGATTAGCGGCTAACCTGGAGATAAAAGGTCCACATTAGTATCAGTAGTCATTATATTGGTGTGTTGTTAATGTATTTTATATACTATAGTAAGTGAAGGTTGTGCAGTCGGTTTGCTGTGGGGCAGTGCTGTTCTAAGCACTAATAAATAACCATCTAGCCACTTTTCTGTGCTTTGCATTCTGGGAATTAATGTCTAGAAATCTGTCTAGATACAGTGTCAGCAAGTCCAGACTCAGTTTACAAACTGGTTTGACATAATTTAGATTCTAAAAGTGGATATCGCGCTCTGTATTTCTTCAGCTTGTAATAAGAGGTGACTCTTCCATGGTCTATGTTATGAAAAACACTGTGATCCTGCTAGGAGTGCTAGAACTAAAAAATAACTAAGCTCTGAAGTCAGAATATATCAAGGTAGGTGACTGTGCTTGTGCTAACTGTAATTGTGGAGGACCAGAATGTAACTTCTGTAAACTCCTGCAAGATCTGTGGCAAACAAAAGTTAAAATACTTCTTTTTTTTTTTCTTTTTTTTTAATTTTTTTGTGTTCACAATTTATTTTGTGGAGTGCAGTCGGTAATGCTATCTGTACCAGATAAGGCTTCCACTGCGGAACTGATAACTACAGGGGCTACTGACATGCCTTTGCTTTATACCTAACTTCAAAGTTACTAACCAGTACCTTGATAAGCCCATTCCCAGAAACAGTACATTTGCTAAAATGAATGTTTTTTTACTGGCAAGCATTTTTTTTTGAAACAGGTAGACAATGTTGTTTTGTACCAGTTGAAGATGTTGGAGGGGAGAACAGCTTATATGTGCTCCCATTTATAGCTGTAGGAGAACAATATTAATCCATTTATCTGTTCTCTGAACTCTGCCTTTTATCTGTGAGGCACACAACTTCTATTTTGAGTTTGGCCACTGAGAATATTATGATGGTTTAAACTGTGGGCGAAAGTGCTTAGGAAAGAAAATTTCATGTAGCAAAACTGGAAGCTACACAAAATGGTAAGGTATATAGTGTGGATGTATTGGTTCCTATTCACATCCCTCTTCATAGGTAACATAACATTGTTGCCCTTACTTTGGCCAGATGTGGCATGCACCTCATGAAACTACTTGTTCTGTTCCCCTTGGTGGGAAAACAGTTGGCATGTGAGCATTCCAGTCTTCCACATAATTGTGCCTAGCCATGTAATGCAGCTCTGCTCTTTGAAACAGTACTGAAGGAAAAAATGTTGTCAGGTAGTAAAACCACTTGCATGTATAGCAAAGAAGTTTTGAGGTCTTAAGATTGAAAGCCAGTCTTATTTTTCTTGTTTCACAGCTCTTGAAGCAAAAGAGAATGTTGTGGTTTAACCTCAGTGGGCAGCTTAGCCCCACACAGCTGCTCACTCACTCCCTTGCCGTGGAACAGGGGAGAGAATTGGAAGAGCAAAAGTGAGTTGGAATGGCAAAAGTGAGTTGAGATAAAGATGGTTTAATAGGGAAAACAAAAGTTGTGCACGCAAGCAAAGCAAAATAAGGAATTTGTTCACTACTTCTCACTGACAGGCAGGCGTTTAGCTGTTTTGAGAAAAACAGAGCTCCATCACCCATAGTGGTTACTTGGGAAGACAAATGCTGTAACTCTGAACACCCCCCCTCTTCCTCCTCCTTCACCCCAGCTTTTATTGTGGAGCATGATATTACATGCTATGGGATATCCCTTTGGTTGGTTGAGGTCAGCTGTCCCAGCTGTGTCTCTTCCCAGCTTCTCCTGCACCCCTAGCCCACTAGCTGTCAGGGCAGCATGAGAAACAAAAGAAGGCCTCAATGCTGTGTGAGCAGTGCTCAGCAATAGCTAAAATGCAGGTCTATTATTGTTACTGTTTTGGTCACAAGTCCCAAACATAGCCCCATACCAGCTATTATGAAGAAAATTAACTCAATCTCAGGCAAAATCAGTACAGAGAAGTAATTCTTAACAAGCTGAAGATAGAACTTGCAGATGTGGGGTTGGTTTTTTTTTGTTTTTGTTTTGCTTTTGTGTGTACTTCCTTATAAGCAATATTGTAACATATCTAGATCTTAAAAGCATTACC
The DNA here is from genome assembly GCA_013396915.1 of Stercorarius parasiticus. Lineage (NCBI taxonomy): Eukaryota > Metazoa > Chordata > Aves > Charadriiformes > Stercorariidae > Stercorarius > Stercorarius parasiticus. Next base: position 612,679 of record VWZL01004175.1, read on the forward strand.
TTTTTTGCAGTGAATGTATTTGAATGCTGTTTGTGTAATTCTACACAAGAGCCTTTATAGCAGTGTATATTCTCTGTGTGCTGCAAATACAGACTCCTGTGGGAGCTGAAGATCCATATTCTTAGAGCGATGAAAATGCTGATTATTCTCTGGTCATCTGCCAAGCTGAGGCACAGTGAAACATTTGGGATGGGTACTTTGTTTTGTTGGTTCTCATAACTGCTTGCTACTCATAGTAGTTGGTGTCTGTCTGTTCATTTGGAACAGCACATTCACTCTAATGATTGATCAAAATCTATGGAGTGTTTGATAAAACTCAGTATTGGAGAAGGAAGACTTAATGTCTGTATAGGATCAGTGGAATGACATCTGAATTCCAGAAGGATGCAGAGGGCATACGCCTACCAGGCCGCCACAGGGCAGCGTAATTTAGGAGATATGCAGTGACACTCAGGTGAACCAGACAAATTAAGCAGCCTAGGCTTTCTCTTTGGGAAAATGCATGGGATACAATTTCTGTGAGTTCATATCAGATACAAACTTCAGTCAGACACCAGATATGTGGACTAAAAATATCAAGAGTTCTTAGGCATCATCTGGAACCACCCTCAGGCTCCAGTTGCTGTTCTGCTAGTCTTTGCATCTGGATTATGAGAGGCAGCAAAACTTTTTTCCAGATCTGGCATTGTTTTCTAAAATTGTGTTTTCCAAATCATGCTTGAAGCAAAGTGTAAATCAAATAAAGCAGTTACTTAAATTTAATAAAGAACTGGAGTATGTGGGGTTTTCTACAGTGAATAGCAGAAGTTCACTAAAAGTTTGGCACATATTCTTAGATGGGTATGTTTGCATGAAGTACAAAATAAATATTTGAATTACAAAAACAGCGTCCCTATGCAGTTTTGTCCAGATAGTGGGGTCCCACAGTCTAAAAAGTAACTGTGGCAACCTTTCCTTTTTCTTTTCTTACAAACACAGTTCAAAAGTTCCGTCATAAAATCAATGAGTCAATTTCAGGTCCTACAGATTCTGTTCAAATACAAGGTGGCATTTCCAGGCACCTCCTTAGCTACATAAATGTACATCTGGGCACTACTGGTAACATTGTGCCTTCTATTATTCTACTCAAAGCTAGCAACCCTCCCCTATTTCTTTTCCTGAAGTTAGTAGCTTCTGTACACTTATCTCTTTGTCAGATGTTTACATAAGGGCAATGTTATGTGACATGATGTTATGTGACTTTCACAGAATCATCGAATACCAGGTTGGAAAGGACCTCAGGGATCATCTGGTCCAACCTTTCTTGGCAAAAGCACAGTCTAGACAAGATGGCCCAGCACCCTGTCCAGCTGAATTTTAACAGTGTCCAATGTTGGGGAATCCACCACTTCCCTGGGGAGATTATTCCAATGTCTGATTGTTCTCACTGTGGAAAACTCTCCTCCTGTGTCCAATCAGAATCTCCCCAGGAGTAACTTGTACCCATTACCCCTCATCTTTTCCATGGGACTCCTTGTAAAAAGGGAGTTGCCATCTTCTTTGTAGCTATCCTTCAAATACTGGAACATGGTGATAAGGTCTCCCCTAAGCCTTCTTTTCTCAAGGCTGAACAAACCCAGTTCTCTCAGCCTTTCCTCATGTGGTGGGCTTCACACTCCTTTGATCATCTTTATGGCCCTTCTCTGGACCCTCTCCAGCCTGTCCACATCTTTTTTGCATAGCGGGGACCAAAACTGAACACGGTATTCGAGGTGTGGCCTGACAAGCACTAAGTAGAGTGGAATAATGACTTCATTACCTCTTCTGGTGATGCCCTTGTTGATGCAACCGAGCATCCTGTTGGCTTTCTTTGCTGCAGCAGCACACTGCTCGCTCATATGGAGCTTGTTGTCCAGCAGGACCCCCAGGTCCCCTTCCACAGAGCTGTCTCCCAGGCAGGTAGATCCCAGTCTGTGCTTCACTCCTGGATTATGTTTTCGCAGGTGCAAATCCTTGCACTTGTCTTTGTTGAACGTCATAAGGTTCTTGTTCACCCACTCTTCCAGCCTATCTAGGTCTTCCTGTAGGGTGGCTCTCCCTTCTGAAGTGTTACTTCCCCACTCAGTTTGGTATCATTAGCAAACTTATCAGGTTATGCTTGATCCCATCATTCAGATCACATGAAGATGTTAAACAGCGTTTAACATCAGTCCCTGGGGTATTATATAACATCAGTCTCTGTGGCCCCCACTTGTGACAGGTTGCCAGTTTGAAAAGGAGCTATTTACCAGGGCCCCTGCCCCGGGTGCAGCCTGTCAGTCAGTTCCCCACCCACCGCACAGACCACTTGTCTAGACCGTAACACATCAGTTTCTCTAGGAGGAGGCTGTGGTGTCGAAAGCCTTGGAGAAGTCCAGGTAGACAATATCCACCGCTTGCCCCTCATCATCTGAGCAGTTTACTCTGTTGTGGAAAGCAATCAGGTTTGTCAAGCAGGATTTTCCCTTGGTGACTCCACGCCGGCTTTTCCCAATCGCATGGTTCATTTGACTTGTAGACCCTGGGAGGATTCATTCCATAACTTTCCCAGGAACTGAAGTGACACTGATGGGCCTATAACTTCCTGGATCCTCCTTTAACCCCTTCCTGTAGAGGGGCGTGACATTAGCCTTATTCCAGCCTTCTGTGTTGTCCCCCACTCTCCACGACTTCTCAAGGATTATGAAGAGTGACCTCACAACGACATCAGCCATCTCTCTTAAGCACCCTCAGGAGGATAGCATCAGGGCCCATCAATTTGTAGGCTCAAGCTCCTGTAATAGTTTACATACCAGCTCTTCCTTCACTGATGGTGGGTCTGTATGTGCATCAACACGGATTGCTGTTCCCAAGGCTTGGGGCCCAACAGTGCTGGTAAAGACAGAGGTGAACAAAGTGTTGAGAACCTCTCAACAGCATTGTTGGTGACTAATTCACCTCTCTTCTTTAACGGTGGGCCAGTATTTTCCTTCTGTTTCTGCTTGTTGTTTACATACCTGAAGAACCCTTTCTTGTACTTTCTCACATCTCTGGCCAATTTCAATTTGAGCTGCGCTTTTGCTTTTCTAAGTGCATTCCCTGGCAATGCCCTTGTATTTCTCAAAAGCTGTTTGTCTGCATTTCTCTCTCTGGCACAGAGAGGCGAAAGGAGGAACAGAGATAACGGTGGTCCATTGCTTGATGTGGTCAGTTACCTCACAAATAAGTAGACAAAGCAGAGACATTTAATCCTGGGTTAATCCTGGTTATATGTACAAACTGGGGGACGAGAGGATGGGAGGTAGACTTCATGATCCTTATGGATCCCTTCCAACTTGAGATATTCTATGATTCTAATTCTCTTACTTGGGAAGAGAATAAGAGAACAGAGTGGGCCAACCAGCTGGAGGGCGTCTTTGCAGCAAAGGACCTGGGGCTCCTGGTGTAACCGGTGTGCTGTTGCAGCAAAGGAGGCTAATGATATTGTGGCCTACATTAGAAGGAATGTTGCCAGCAAGTTTAGGGTGGTGATCCTTCCCCTATCTTCAGCACTGGTGAGACCACACCTGGAGTCCTGTGTCCGGTTTTGGGCTTCCCAGTACCAAGAGAGATGTGGAGTTACTAAAGGCCAGTAAGATAATGAAGGAACTGGAGCATCTCTCATATGAGGAAAGGCTGAGAGATATTTTACCAATCTCTGAAGGGAAGGTATAAAGAAGATGGAGCCAGGCTTTTTTCAGTGTTTCTAGTGACAGAACTGTGCACTAACTGAAACATAGGAAGTTCTGTCTGCACATAAGGGAACGATTTTGACTGTGAGGATAACCAGGTTCTGGCACAGGTTGTCCAGAGAGGTGGTGGAATCTCCGTCCTTGGAGATCTTCAAAAGGTGCCTGGGCGTGGTCATGGGCAACCAGCTCAAGGTGACCCTCATTGAGCAGAACTGGGCAAGGTGATGTCCAGAGGTCCCTTCCAATGTCAAGCATTCTGTGATTCTGTAATGACTAAAAGGTAATGATCCAGTGCTCAAAGATGGTGCTTCATCTCTTGAGGCATCTTTGTACTGCAACAAAGGAAATGTCTTTGAATTTATGGCAATGATGCTGAAAAAAGTCAAGGGATGATACTTTTGTGGAGAAGCATCACTAGGTGTATGCTACATGGCCTATGCAGGTAGCATGTCGCAGCAGTCATTGGGACGCAATTCTGGTACATTGCTTCTTTTTAACCTCTACAAAATGAGGATGATACAGAGTATCATACAGAGGAGTAGACATGGACTTCTGCTTTGCCCTAGGGAGTATGAGATACCTTCTTTTTTGCTATATCCAAGTGTTGTACCTGGTTCTTTCTTTCTGAATATTGTTTTAACTGTTATTCAGGTTTTTACTGTCCCGAGATCTGCAATAGGTGTTGCATCTTGTAATTCAGGGAATGTGAGGTTTGTCAGTGTGAGTTCTTCACAGCTTCTATTAGTACAGTAGAAATTTTCACAGTAAATAGTTATGCAAAATATTAATTTTTATGATATGCTTTAGAGTTTGTGTGTTCTTTGTACTCTTTAGTTGTTAGCTATTGCAGATTATTTTACAAGTACTTTTACTGAGTTTTTGTAAATTTTTTGTAATCTTGGCATCTTTTCAGTAGGGAAAAATCTGTATAAATATTAAATAGTTCCATGATGGAAGGAAGGAAGAGGATGGGAAAGTAGCACGAGCTCTACATAGAAAAAGCAGTAGTTGTATTTCACTGTAGTTAATGTACTCTTAATACTTGTCAGAATCTCAATAGTAGTTTGTGGAACTTCTCATGATGGTATTTGCTTGAGGTTTTTCTTCTTCTCCACCCCTTCATTTAACTCTTCCTCAAAAATAGGAGATTCTGGTGTCTGGGGCTTGAAAAAGAATTTTGCTTTGTTGGAACTCTTGGAACGTTTGCAGAATGGACCTGCTGGGCAGTGTGGGACGGCAGAAGAAGCCATTGGTCTGTCTGGAGAGGTACTGAGCTTTTAAAGAAAAAACCAAAACAACAAAAAAAACCCAAAAAACAAACAAACAAAACGATTGTTACATTTGCTTAAAGGTATCTCTAGATAGAAAGAAAAAAAAAGTTATTTTTTTTGCCAAATGTACTTTCACTGTTGTTTTCTTTCAGTGTCTAGTATTAAGGCTTCAATTAATTGCTTCGTAATTAAATATGAGTCTGTACTGACTAAAGCAGAAAATAAAAAGGTTTTGCCAAGCATGCATACTCTTTTACCCTTTTTTAGGCTTTTAAGATTTTTAGAAAAGGTTATTCATTTGGATATTTTAGTTATAGTGGTTTAAGGACAGTTTTCTAAAACTTCTCAGAAACTCTTCCTAAAGACTTCAACTCTTCTTCTCTAGTAGTTGCCTTTTATGGTAATTTGATATCACTATATCATGTGATAGTACATCATTATCAAAACTAGTTGCTTTAATTATTTCAATATAAACAACTGGTTTGCAAAAAGTATCATGGAGTGCCATTCTAGGAAAAAATAACTCATAAGCGCCTGTTTTTCCCGTGGTGTTTTGTCTGTCTGTAATTTTGTAATTCTTTGTTCTGTAACGGCTGCTTTGGAAGAAATGACTGGAGCCTGAATTATTGTAGCCTCCAAACCTTTACAACTTCCCCTGAAATTTGGATTTATAAAATCACTGTACACTTCTAGAATAATTTATTCCAGCTGACTGTAAAGGAAACTGACTTCTATTTTTTAAAAATTTATTTGGAACATAAAATCAAGGTTTCAAACTAGTACAAATATTTATTAGTGTGTAACTGTTAAGGAAAGCCTGTTTTCAGGCTTATATTGGTGTCAGGTCTTCTGATTTTCCTCAGTTATTGAGATTAAACATTAACAACTTCGGTTTTGTCTTTTTTTTGTTGTTGTTGTTAGAGTATCATTCGATGTGATGAAGATGAAGCCCACATTGCATCTGTATATTGCACCGTTTGTGCCACTCACCTGTGCGCAGACTGTTCCCAACTTACTCATTCGACAAAGACACTAGCGAAACACAGGCGTGTACCTCTTGCTGATAAGCCTCATGAGAAGACCATGTGCTCCCAACACCAAGTACATGCTATTGAGTTTGTTTGTTTAGAAGAGGGCTGTCAGGCGAGTCCTCTTATGTGTTGTGTCTGCAAAGAATATGGGAAACATCAAGGTCATAAGGTACCGCTAATAATCCATTTCTAGTCATGCCATGGGGTGGATTGCATAATTATTTATCCAATGAAAGTACAAAAGATTATCAAGAAAAGAAGGTAGATTCTTGATACGTCTTGATATGAAGTAACTTCATACCGTTCTTTTGTTTTCCCTTCATTTCAGGAAACTGCCATGGTAAAATTACAAGAAAAACAACGTTATTTCTAAGATCACATTAAGTTATTTATATATTAAGATTGACAGTGCCTTTATCTGATGTTTTTCTGAACTTCTCATAGCATTGAGCCACTAGTTCTGAAAGTTGTTTTCATCGTGCAAATGCTAGATTCAACCAATCTGGTGCAGTCCAACCACCCTTCTTTTTTTATAAATGATTATGGTAAACAGGCAAATTTGTATATTTACTTGTGTGATTGCTAGATGCCTGTCTTAGTCTCAGCATAATCTGTAACTCCTGATAGCATTTTAAATTGCAAGTTCATTTTAAATTCTTATTTGCCATTCCTATATATATATGTATGTATATATACACACACACACACACATATGTTTTACATATGTAGTAAAATAGAAAACATTATTAAGGAAGATATTTATGATTGATCTTTGATATTTTGCTTTTGATTAATAGCATTCTGTCTTGGAACCAGAAGCAAACCAGATTCGTGCATCCATTTTAGACATGGCCCACTGTATAAGAACTTTCACAGAAGAAATCTCAGATTATTCCAGAAAATTAGTTGGAATTGTTCAGCATATAGAAGGAGGAGAACAAATAGTTGAAGATGGAGTTGGAATGGCCCATACTGAACATGTATGCTTTTTTCTTTTTCCCCCTACGTGCACAGAATATTTGCTTTTTGTAATAACCAAGATAAGGAATTTCTTTGAAAATATATATGGTTTTGGAAGAGAAGACCTTAAGTTCTTATCCCTACCAAGTTAGTTTTGAGGCTTAAGCCAGCAGATAGAGGGTAACTTGTCCTTTACAGTGTTTTTAGGCTACATGAAAGTAGGGATGCAGTATGGAAAGCTATATAACTGCTAGTACAGTATTGAAGTACTGTGACAGATTGCATCTGTTCTCAGTGCTGTGATACCGTTGAGGCATTTGTCTCTGATTATTTTCAGTAAGGTGTGTATACAGACAAATAACCTGTTTGTTTATTGGAGTAACTTCTTGGAGGATCTTGATCTTAGGGCTGATAAGACTTTCTGTATAACTGGGACTTGAACTGTGATATAGCCAAGCAGATGTGAACATAAGTTAGAAACTGGAATAAAAAGAAAAATGTACTTCTGCAATCAACTGGTGTCCTTAATGCTCTGGATCTCCTGACTACAACACTGTAGGTACCAGGGACTGCAGAGAACGCTCGCTCATGTGTCCGAGCCTATTTTTCTGATCTTCATGAAACCCTTTGTCGTCAGGAGGAAATGGCTCTTAGTGTTGTTGATGCTCATGTGAGAGAGAAGTTGATTTGGCTTAGGCAACAGCAAGAAGACATGACCATCCTCTTGTCACAGGTTTCAACAGCTTGCCTTCATTGTGAAAAGACTTTGCAACAGGTAGGTTGACAAGTGAGCTGTAACATATGGCAAGATAGGTGGAACTGCAAATTAACTTTAGGCTACAGATGAAAAAGTTAAATGATACTCTGCATTTTTATTCCCTTTACAAAGTTAAAACAACAATGATAAGATTGAAGTATCATTGCAAGGTGGTGTTAGACAAGGATAATCAGTACAAAAGCATCAAGTCCTCCAGTTGCTGGAAACCCTGTGGCATGATTCTTTTGTCTGGAGAAATTTCTGGTTATTTGTGAGGTTAGTGGGAAGGAGAGATGAACCTGAAACAAAAAGCCTACAAGATTTATGGGAAGGATTTTACAGTTGCAATTACCAGTATGGGTGTTTGAAGATAGCTGTCATGCAAGGGTAGTAGGAAAAAATATTTTAAGACATAACTTTTGGTAGCAGTTGTAATAATATTAAATGTGTGAAGAAAGCATCTGCATGAGAGTATCTGGGTGGTCCATTATTCACTTAATTTAGTGATAGCATATGTAGCGAACAGTGAACTGAGTGTGAGAAATTATTTCATTAATGTGTTATTTGTACTTTTTTTTTAAAAAAACTTAGAGCTAGTGTCTGATTGCTTGCTCAGATGTACTTTACTGTGCAAAAGTTCCCATCATTAATGGGTGGATATTAATCTTTCTGTGTTGAGTATCACTGTATACTGCAAAGCAGCTGCTCTATTCCAGCTGCTGGAATGATATATGAATGATATAAATATTGTTTTTGTATTATATTACTGTCTCTTACAATTTATATTCTTATTCATAGCGGGCTAAGAGAGGTCGAAGAAAAAGTTTTTTAAAACTGCATAACTATTTAGTTTAGGAAGTCATTAGGAAGAATGACAAAGTCTTCACATTTGTATTGCAATAAATAAATCTATGTTGTAAATGTGAATTTCTTTAACTAGAGTATTTCTATTTAAAAAGCTGTATTTCCAGCTATCATATTTGCATCGTGTTTGGTTATTTTAAGTAAGTTACTGAAGGAAAGGTATGCTTTTGTTTTCTTTGTCTGTTTAGGATGACTGCAGAGTAGTGTTGGCCAAACAGGAAATTACAAGATTGCTGGAGACATTACAGAAACAGCAGCAGCAGTTTACAGAACTTGCAGATCACGTACAGCTGGATGCTAGCATACCTGTCACTTTTACAAAGGTATTCTTAATCTCATCAAAGTACAGCTATGCATTTTATGAAGTCCCAAATGTAATTTAAAAGACAGCAGGAACATTATATGTTCATTATGATGCTGTAGTTGTTGGAGCAAATTTAGGCAGTTCAGTATCAGTTAGAGCCAGTGTCTTACCATACGATGAGTGCCATCTGGATTTGAGCAACAAAGCCACTGTACTGTTAGAGTAAGTGTGAGAAACATTCATTTGACGTTGACTACATCAGTAGCTTTGTTTGAAAGTTAGCTGCTTTCTTTTAAATATGTAAGATCATATTTGTGAATTCTAGAAACGCCTTTCTTTGGAAACACCCCTTATCTGTTGTACATTCAACTCAGACCAGGAATCTACCCTTTTTTTTTCCCCATGTATTTTTGGCTTTTTCATGAAGGCAGCATAACTTCTGCAGAATGTTTGTTATTTTATTTCCTGAAAATTGCACACCTATTTTAAAATGCAATAAAGCTATTATAACTTTCAGTTTATAGTATTAAAAATAATGTATTTCTTTCAATTTGTAAAATGATAATTTGTCTTATAGTTGCTTTGTATTCACTGATAGTTTAGACAGTTTATCTTCTAAGTAGGTTTTTTTTTAATTGCTGTAATATCATCTCAATACCACTTATTCTTTGCAAAGGATGACATTATTTGGAGTTTGATAATCGTGATTGTCCTGGGTTGAGCGACACAGGACACTTCTAATGCTGGGGAAAACTGCACTTTTGGAAGACTCTAGTGTCTGAATTTATGAAAGTGTTTACTTTATATCAGCTAGGCTATGTGGGATTCAAAGTCTCGGTGTTTTTGAGCCTTGCCAGGTGCAGGGATGATGAGGAGCGAGGCGTGGGCACTTGACCCAGGCTGTCCAACAGGATTATTTCATACCATGAATGTCACATTCCATATAAATTGGAAAGTTTGCTGCATAGTTTCTCTCTCCCTTGGTGGCGGCGGCCCAGAGAACTCTTGCCCTGGTGCTGGACCCCTGAGCCCTTCCCTTCCTCCCGAAGCTGCGGTGCTCGCAGTGTCCAACATTTGCTGTCCACTGCTGGGAGAGCACAGCTTCCTACTGGTATATTTGGCTGAGTATAATTCTTGTATATCTTATATTAATATCAGGATTAATGCTAGTTCCTTATTATTATTGTTAATTATTTAGTCTAATCCTATTAAATCTATTTATGTTTCAACCATTGTGTTTCCTTGCTTTCCCCAATTCCCCTTTCCGGGTGAGGAGGGGTCATTGAGTGATAGAATGTCTAAATGACAATAAATTGTTACGGGTTTTCTCAAACCCTAACAGTGATACCTTTCATGTAGGAGAGTAAATAAATTTGAAACTCTAAAGAACAAGAAGTACTTTGATTTATGGGGTTTTTTTGTTCTGAATGGGTGAAAGAGGAATAGAATCTATTGTTGCTGAGATGAAACTGAGGATTTAACTGTTGCTGTTGAAGCTTTTACTATAAGGAAATGGATGCTTCTGTGGGGATTCTGTCGCAGTCCTTGTTTATGTCTGAATAATTTGTTTTGTAAATTCAGTATATTTGGATTTCCATGTAATAACTGCTTTGTCAGATCAATAAATGCAACATTTTCATTTCTGCCCCTCCCTATTCAGCAGAGACCAGAGCTGTTAGGATCAGAGGGACCTCTTCTGCAGATCCTCATTTCCATAAATGAAGTAGCGTTCACATTTCACAGATGATGAATTGCATTCTGTGTATTCAGAGTTGATTGATGGTGCCATCTCACAGGGCTGAGTCAGAGAGGCATTTCAGATGGTCTGGTTTTGCCTTTGGGAGCTATTAGTCTCAGAAATTTTGATTGAGAATTTCTGAGCAATTGAAAAGAGAATGGTTGCAGCCAACCAGGCTGCAATAGGAGATCTGAAATAGGTCTCAGCTTGGAGGACACAGAAGTCTTCCAGTATCTCCCTACACCTCAGCTTTCTTTAGAAAGATGGGGCTTCTATTGTTTTTCTCCTGTCACAAATTGGTATTTTTACGAAATCTTCTGAAGCTTAGAGACTGAATTTCAAAGATGCCAAAGCAGATGCCATTTTTAACAAAAACAGCAGCAGCTATGAAAAAGTAAGGTGAAGGTACTTAGTTCAGTCTCTTACTTTTTATGTTTCCTCACGTCTGACAAAATTTAAAGCTCTTTCTACACAATGTTTTTTTAGAATACTGTTTTGACTTGTAGTGAGGCTAGTTGTATCTGAAAGGCCTGTGCCTGGCAACAGATTTCAGACAGAAATAAAATCTTCGGGTCAAAAATTAAACTGTTATAATTTCACTGAAAAGGTCTTTCTCAGGAACTCTCCTGCACTGAGGGCTGCATCTATTATAAAATTAAAAAAGCATTTCAAACGGTACCAGATCAGAGGAACATTCCATATCCAGTGAGGGCTGTGGAGATTCAAGGAGGAGAGGGAGAAGTCCTTTTTGCTATTGAAAGGGAGTAGGTTTTATCCACATTTTTTATTTCACTGATGAGATGAAAAACTCCTCCTGCCATCCAGGGAAAATCCACATAAAAAGCTCTGAAGGGAGGATTTGGAGAATTCCAGAACAAGATGCTGAAAGTCTTTCAATAAATATGTTAGTATATAAGATTTTTTTCCCAAATGTTGTTCCTATATTGTTTCCAATGGATCCTTCTTTACCTATGTATTTATGGGGACTTTAACCAAATAAGATTGAGATGTCCTCATGTAGTGAGCTTGCTGGCAAGCAAATGGCTCCTCATCCAGGAATGTGATTCTTATTTGAAGAGAGAGATTGATAGTTTGTCCTGGTCAAATGAGAGTAGTGGCTGTGCAGTAGTAATTGGTCATCCTCAATATTTGTGTGTACATACTTGGGAGAGGGAAAACGATTAAGGAACCAGTACCTGAGGTAGTAAAGAGCACTTATCCGTCAATGTTGAAGCAAGTATGGGAAACTGCTAACCCTTATCTACGCCAAGAGTGTTTAAGTGATCTATGAGAGGGAAAGCACTTAACGCTATCTTTAAGTAGACCTATGTACAGCTTTTGTGATGTCAACAAATCTCTTAAGAAAGACAAAGGACAAGGGCAAAACCCAAGAGATCACAATCGTTGTGTGGGTTTTTCTTCTGCACTTGACTGAGAATTAGGAAAACACCAAGTTTTACTTGAACAGAAGCCACAGGTTATCTGTTTTTAAATGTGCTGTCGAGTTATGCGCCTGCCAGAAATGTAGACATGAAGGGGTTTTACTGGGAGATTTTTTTTAAATAACACTTTTGATTAAAGGAGATAATATAGTTGATGCAGAAAGATATTTTCTTTTTATTCATCTGTCAATTTCTAGCTGTGATCATCAATAGTCAGTTATTTCTGACTTGTATTACAGGTGCTATACATTGTTTCTGAGTGGGAACTTTTCTTGCAAGGTTCTTCCTGAAGTGACAGAACTACTCACACAAAAATTGGAAATCTGGTGTCCATCACAGATTGCATTTTGATTCCTTCTGAGAGAGTACAAACATACTGAGAACAACCTGTTTTCACTCTAAATCTTACTGAAAGCAAAGTGCAATAGGATGACTAAATTTGACAGAATGGTTCATCTCCTCCACTTCCCTGATGCTTTAGGTTGCAGAGGCCTGCACTGCCTCTGCCCTCCAGCTGTGGGAGCCGTAGAGGTGGCTGGTGCTTCTGGTGGAGCCCTGAGAGGATGGCCATGTTGTCTCACTGTCAGCAAGCTCTGGCCGTAGACAGAGTGCTGCCTCCAGCAAGAAATCTATGAAACCAGCAGCTCTATCCTGAGCTGCCTCTTTTCCTTCCTCCTTCTTTTCAGGCACAGAGGAGAAGTGGTGAGATTCATCCCCAGAAGTTTTAGACAAAATGAGAACTGAGGCTTGAGTGTGAAAAGGGTGCTGGAGGCATGGCATTTTTTTTAGCCTCTTCAGTGCCTTTTGCATACTTCTTTGTGTCCTTTCTCTTCACTTGTACCTTTCTTGCTGATATTCTTATCAAGAATCTGCCCACAGGCTTTCCTTCTCCAGGAAATAACCCGTTTTGGTAACACGCTGTGTTGCAGTGTTGTCACCTCTGAATCCAAAATTCTAGAACTTAGAGGAAATTTATTAAAAAGCAAATAAGTCTCAATGTTTTATTTTCCAAATCTCAAATATTCAGTTAGATTCATATATGAATAATATATCAAGATCTGTTAGTTGCAGAAACCACACTGTTGGCTCAGTAAATCCATGAGCTGCAAGCTGCTAGACATAGGGAGGGTATTTAGAGGAGTTATCACTAGGTGCTTTTCCTGTTCCTTACTTTCACATGTATCCATCTTTACCTAGTTTCAGACAACATGCTAGATTAGATGGACCTTTGATCTGACTCTTACACTTACAATTGTGATGTTGTTGACTTTTGCATTGTGGTACTTGTATAAATTTTTTAAATTTTTTATTTTTTTTTGGAAGGCAGTTTCTCAAGGTGCTTTTGCTCTCTTTGAAGGTTGCAATAGCATACGGTCATTGAATTAATCTGTATTGATTATTCTGGCATTCTCCCCCTGTGACAGAGGGGAGAATGGAATTGCATGTCATGATGACATATATCCAGCTATATAATGGACCCTATATGTGTGTATATCTATCTGTCTACCTACCTACCTATCTATATCTCAAGTCACATCATTTAGATGTTTACACATCAGGTCACACTGGTCCATGTCGGTCTTGTACCAGGAGAGGTTGTAGCATTTTTCCACTAAATAAATAGCATTTCTAATGCAAGAAGAAATAAAAAGCTGTGTGGGGTAGACACAGGTTTTTGTCTATTACTTGCCCAGCACGGTGCTGTCTGGATTTTGCAAGAAAACAAATGTATTGCCACATAGTTCTGATGATTGAAACTGTGGTATTTCATCAAGGTAGCAATTCTAGGTACTTCAAAATAAGTTTCAAGGATACATGGTAATCTTAGCCTATGTTGTTTGTTTTACAATTTACGATTTGCTGCTTTATATTAGTAATACCACTTGATCGCATTGAATGAACTTATGCTAACGATACTCATGGTAGCTTGGTCTAAACTACAAGCAGGAAGGTGATTCTTTTTCCTTGCCTCCAAGGAAGACTTGGGGTTTCTTTTGTTTGTTTTTCTTCACTATTTCAGATTACTGCTCAATGCTAATAATGTTGCTGTTGTAATGTGGCAAAAGATTAGAAGTGGTTTGAGGTGAAGAGGGGTAGCTATGGAGCCTCCAGCAAGGAAATAGTTCTGTAGTTGGGAGCATTAATAAAGTGACAAAACATAGTGGAAAAGCTGCAAAACCAATAGAGACTTCTCTGGTCAGAGGATTGCTGTGAGCAACTCCTCGTGCGGTTTGAGCCAAAAACGGTGAAAGAATTTGAAATTTTATCAAGTACAGACGTACTAGCGTGAGAGTGGCTGTCTTCTAAAAGACCTGAGGTAACTCAGGCAGAAGTTACAGGTTCACTACAGAGATTATTGGATATTTTGGTTTATATTACTGCAGGAGGTGATTGATGATTGTGCCTTGTATTTTTGGAGTCCATCCATTTAATCACTTTACAAATGGTAACAAGATAAGTATCTTAAACATAAGGGTTTTCTAATTTTAATTTCCTAAACTTGCTCTTGTTTTGTGTATGCTGTTTCTTCCAGGACAACAGGGTACATATTGGACCAAAAATGGAAATCCGTGTTGTCACTCTAGGATTGGATGGAGCTGGCAAAACAACTATTTTGTTTAAGTTAAAGCAAGATGAATTCATGCAGCCAATTCCAACAATAGGTTAGTAGCAACAATTTATATTTAATTTTTTCTGAATGTTTTATTTATCTGTAGAATCTGGTCATTTTATATTCATACAGAACAAAATGATACAACTTTAATATTTTTATTCTAGGTTTTAATGTTGAAACAGTAGAATACAAGAATTTGAAGTTTACTATTTGGGATGTTGGAGGGAAGCACAAATTGAGGCCCTTGTGGAAGCATTATTATCTCAATACACAAGGTGAGACTAGTACAACTTTTAAACTCTATTTTGTCTTCTGGCCTGTATTTCAGAGCCAAAAAGATTATTAATAGAAATAATTTATAACTGTAAAAATTGTTCATCTAATGCAAAGTCCAGCTGCTAGATTCATGAGCTAAGAAATTTTAATCCAGTTGGTCATAGTGTCTGCTGCACGATAAAGGTGCATTCTCCATAAATCTGTCAGACAGTTCATGGAGCCAAACAAAATTAGAATCTCGGTTAAATTGGTTCTAGCTGACAACAGACAAGGTGCAGTGTTCCAAAGTTTGCATAGTGAGGAGTAGTACTTGCCAGGTACGAAATTTAAATAGCACTTGAAATGAAAATACTCAGTCTTTAGGAGCCTTAGTTGGCAACTTAAAACATTCCACAAAGTTCTGTAACCTCTGACTTGGTATTGCAGTGTAATACCTGGTCGTAGACTAGATTACTGATTCTGAAAACACTGACCTAAATGGTGCCGACTTAAAAATTGATGCTGTCCTCCTGTAAATCCTCCACAGTTGTTTTTTAATTCAGAAAAGGGCTCCTCTTCATTAATTAATTCCAAATTATCTAAAATACTCTAGGAATGACAAACATCAGTTTATGTGCTCTGCTTTGTGCATTATTTCAGTCTTCATTGCAGACTTTAACATTTGAAATTGTTTGTCTTTTCAAACTCTTAAAAATCGTATTTCGGGATTTCTGTTGTCTCTTAAAACTTACCATGTAAACACCAATAGCACGGAATCATGCCTTCCTTGAAGAATTGTATGTTGGAGAGAAGGTCTAAGCAGTTAACCTGGTGTATATGTGCAGTAAGTTTTGTTTAGTTTTGGTGTTGGAGGCTTTTTCATTGTAAAACCCGTGAGTTTAAATTCTATCCTCTAGCTATACCCCCCGACTCTCCAGTCTTCCTGGTATCTTGGTTACTCTCTGTGGTGGATAGCAAAATCTACCACTGCTGTTTCAGGTCCATCGCAATCTTCTCTGGGTTGTGTAGTCTGTAGCTGGAGGAAGCTGTGCCGATTTGGCTGAATCTGTAGATTTTACAGCCAGTTCAGGGTAACTGGAATAGTCCTGTGGGAGTTGATTGAGTATAAATGGATTAAGAAATGGTTTAAACTGAGATACTCAGTCCACACATAGTAAATCTGGGTTTAGACCTAAGTAGTTCAAATATCACAGCCTTTATATTAGACTAGGCAAAAAACTTCAGACATTTTTTCCGTGTTTTAGGATGAATTGTAGATTTTTGTCAAAGGTATAGAGGTATGTAAGGCATTTCTCACTCCTCCTGGATTTGAAATTGAAGTTGTGCACTGCTGAGAAACTTCACATAGACTGCTGGAAAAAAAGAATTGTGTCAGTTGAAAGCTAATTTTACAGAGTTTATATTTGAATAGGTGTATAACATTTCTCTCTTTCTTTCATAGCGGTGGTGTTTGTTGTTGATAGCAGTCACAGAGACAGGGTTAGTGAAGCACACAGTGAACTTGCAAAATTATTAACAGAGAAGGAATTGCGGGATGCCTTGCTCTTGATCTTTGCTAATAAACAGGTATGTGTGATATTTTTCACTCTGTTACTCTTTTCCTTAGTTTTTATATCAAATTCCAACTTTCTGAATCCTCCACTATGGGTAAGGAACGGTAATGTGGAAAGGATAAAATGTAGATGTTTTCCTTATGTTTAATGCTAGTAAAATAAGTGATGCTAGAGTGCTTGGTAAATTTAGCAACCAGTTTTTGGTTTATGGTAACAAGGAGTAAATGTGTAACTGTTTTATTTGGCTTTTGTGTTTGGAAACATTTTCTATGATTTGTAGTTTCAGTCTAGGCTGTCACTTAAAAATAAAATGCTTCAAACATAATACAGAAGAATAATTGAATCTTTGTATCTGGTTCTGTTGCAGGATGTAGCAGGCGCACTTTCAGTGGAAGAAATCACAGAACTGCTGAGTCTCCACAAACTCTGCTGTGGCCGTAGCTGGTATATTCAGGGTTGTGATGCCCGAAGTGGTACAGGACTTTACGAAGGATTGGACTGGCTTTCGAGGCAGTTAGTGGCTGCTGGTGTCCTGGATGTGGCTTAATTTTACAGCAGCTGCAATTTAAGGGTGTAGTTTACTGTTGTGTTTTGTTTGCACGATTTAGGATGTTGTAGCCAGCTCTGCTGTCTGAAGAGGGGACTGTATTTAACTTAGTGGTTACAGAAAAATACAAGCCTTTATCCTAGATTGGATAATTGGTTGAGTAAACTTGTGCAGTTACAGTGGTTTTGAAATTTGATACAGTTACAAGTAATGGGATGGGCTAGTTACAAGGGTGCCTTGAAATTCTTTTTGGTGAGATTAGATTGTTACAATTCAAAAGCATTCCCTGATTAAAAAAATGCATTGGAATTCATCTAATAATTTTAACAAGGTTACAATAGTTCATTGGTGTCAGAAAAAAGTCTGAGTGGTTTAGAAATTCTTTCCCAGGAAACTATTCCAAAATCCATCTCAAGTTATTAGAATAGCCAGTCCAGTCTGTTAGTCAGAAATAAACAGTGCTACTCTTTAATATCTGAAGAATGCATTCATTTAAAGGTGGCATTGAAAATTACATCCAAGTCCACCACAAAAGGAAGTGTTTTCCCCATTATTTGTTAGCTTCCCTGTTTGTTACCAGAAGGCGGCATAACTGGGCAAAGAAAACTGAGAATGGGGACCAGTGTTGCAGGGCTAGGGATCTGTGGCATTGTTTAACTAGTCGTTTTCTAGTTGGGGGGAGGGGTTAGTTGGGGGGTTTTTTTTGTTAATTTACACATGCTAAATTATTTATGGACAGACTATAGTGATATTGAGGTGAAAGTGTTTTGTGTGTACTTGGGGACATAACCTGCCTTTAGAGATTAAGCTTACTCCTCAAGAAGTCAGTGAAGTTCAAAAAAAACCAACCAAACTTCTTAAAGAAGTAGTGTGGTGTAATGTCAATCCAGCTATGTACTTTTATGTAGAAGTCATGCTTCCAGATTAAGGTAGTGGCCTTAAAATATAAAATAACACAATGTAAAAGCAGTGTACACTAATTATAACTCTTACTTAGAAGAGCAGATGGTAAAACGTGATATAAACCTTCCATAATTAGATTTTCAATTCTCACTGTACCTTCTACATGGAACTGTCACTAATGCCTCTATTTTCGCAAATTACTCATGCACAAACCCATGAAATATGGGCGTAGCGCTGTTTAAATTTAGAGAAGGTTTCAACGGTGTAGTGACGTCTCTCTTTCTGCTGCACATGCAACTCTGCTAACACTTTTATCTGGCTGATATGTGCACCAGAATCTTCTGGCCTCCCCTTTAAGTGGAGACCATTGCCATTTGAGGAAGCCATGCCATGGACGTCTTTGTGTCAGTAGAAGAGCTACAAAGAGCATGGCCAATAGATCAAAACTGCGTTATCATCACTTTTCTTACTGGAGTAGAGGTGAATAGGGAGAACCAGAGACTGGAAGTGAGCAGTTGTTTCACAGATGGGTAGATATTTTTGCCACACCAAAAAGCCTATTTACCTGTGAGAGCTCTGAACCTTATCTGGCAAAGAAAATGTATCCCATTTTCTGTGGCTATGGCTTCTATTATAATGTTATCAATTTTATGATGTTTTCCCACTACATAACTTAGGTAAAGCCAAGAATGTATAACAATAATTTAGTACATTTGCACTTTTCTTCAAGAGGAAGCAGTTACGGTAACTACTGCCTCATAAGGACACTTATTTGTAGTTTTCTCTTGTTACTTAAATTTCATGTAAATGGTGTTAAATGCAGCTTCAGTTTCAGCAAGTTTAATGACTTCAATAGTAGCTGAAAGAACACTAAGCTTTAAAGTAGTTAAATGTTTGTGAGATGGGCTTCAATGCCTACCTAGCTACATAGGTACTGAGAAGGAGTATTTAGTCTTTCTTCAGACAACCTGATAAATTTGGAAATAGTTTACAACAGAGCGAAGGGTGTTTTCTTGCACCTACTGACTAAAAATTGTTCATCCTTCCCGGCCTGTAACTTCTTGCGCACTAGACAGCTGGCTGCTCCAACCTGAGCATCTGCTTGTGCATTGCAGAGCAGTCCCAGACCTAGTTAAGGCTGACTGTCCCTTCACACCTCTTTCTAAAATATGAACAAGTTCTGCTTAGCATGGTAGATATCTTTTCCTGGAATATTTTTAACAGAGAAGACATGTATTCTTTAGAAAAATCCCGGTTCTGTAATTTTATTGTAGCTGGCTTATGCTTCAGTTATACATGCCTCTCAGTATAGTTCTTCTTTAAAATGCTCAAGGTGACCAGTTTGTATTTTTTGTAACATTACATTTAAGGGAAGAGAAAAAATTCTCACTCATGCATATTTTTGAGTACAAAGGATTGCTTGTGACACATGGAATGCTACCATAAAAGTGTTTTTAAATGGAATTTATTTAAGATGACTTGAAGTAACTGTGAAAGTGTTGCATTCGTCTGTGAACTCTTCAGTGTAAACAGGTACACTAAGAGGTTTATTTGTATTATAAATTAATACTACATATAAATTGCTTCAGTTATAAATTTACTTTAGTTTTTAGTGTACTGACTTATGCAATATCTAATTGGAGTATTTCCTCAACTAGAATTCACTCAAGCATTACTAACTGTAAGGATTATTTGAAAAGACCCATTAACTTTTCACAGGATTTTGACTTAATTGTGAAATTGAGTAAATGCAACATCCAGTGACTGTCTTGTGGCTTTCTTTGAAGAATCTCAGCTCAAAAACAGTGCATCTAGAATAACTGAAAAATAATGTTTTATCACTTGAGATGGTCTTACTGTATGCTACCTTGAAATTTATTGTGGACTATGTGGTACATAAGGGTTTTATTCTGAGATAATCCTTATTAACTGTTGGAGTTAGGTGTGGATATTATGTAAAGATTTCTTGAAAGAAAGGTCTCTTTTAGTGGAAAAAAATTCATGAGCTGCTGCAATTTGATTTGCCCAGAAAATGAATTCTTTTCAATAAAAGTATCTGAAACTTTGAGAATGAATTTTAATAAACTTGCCTTGTTTTTTTTTAAGGTCATCTCAGAATAGTGGTGTGCTACATCTAACTTACTGTAGAATTTTTCTTCTTGATCCTTGAAGATATCCCTTTATCTCACCAAAGATAAGCTTCTTGGTGGTAGCAGCTTCGGAGGGGCTGTTTGATTACCATGCATCACATCTAATTTCACTAATGATGTTACCAGAACTGTCTCATATGAGTGCAGTGGTGTTATGTGAACATAAACAGTCAAAGTTAATGTTACTGTATTTAGACTTAACTATCCAACATAGTAACAGGACCATATCTAGCCACAGATTCATGTCAGCTTAAGAAGTCTGAGCTTTCCTTGAGGACTGCATCAGAAACACATGATGTAAGCTTAGTTGAGGTGATGCCCATCATTTATTTTAAACTAAGTATGGCAGTAGAAGGAGTAGTGTTTCTAGGACTTTGGGTAAAAATGAAGCCAGAAACACACTCCCCAGGCTAAAATAATGAGAACAGTGCATAGAAAAAAAAAACATTATTGGCAATACCAAACCCATTGCATAGGACTTCATATGCTGGCATTCCAAGAGTTGATCATTGCTCTTGGACACAGCAGACACATAGACAGTCATTTTTAAAGGACAGAAGTAGATCATATATCTTGTTATAGCAAACTATCATAACTTAATGTAATTTTTGATGCATGATAGGATTGAAGAGTTTACTCAGTTTAGGATTTCCAACCTTTTCCTCTGTCAATTTCAATACTGTGCAAAGGACTAATTAAGATATGAAAGATGCAAATAAACATGAAAAAGTTACAAACTATACCCTGGTCCTATTTTATAAATGCTATCATGAGACATGGTATGGGTTTTCATCTCTAGTTTTGCATAGAAGACATGCAAGAAAAACAGCAGACTTTGTAAGAAACATGCAGGTGTTTTTACTTTAAAGTAAAGTTACCAGAAATACAGAGTTAGGGCACTTTGGGTACGTTAAAAATAGTAAAAACTGGTGATTGCTCTGTCTAGGAATTACCAAAAATGTTTCTATTCTTCCTGGGTCCCACCATGCTGAGTTTTTTCTGCTTAAGCTGGAACCTTCAATTCCTGGCTTACTTCACTGTGATATTAATGATGCTGATATCCTCATAGGGTTTGTCGGTTTTGGGATTGACTTTTACATTTGAGATTCTTTGAACAACTTCCATTCCTTTAGTCACCCGTCCAAACACGCTGTGCTTGTTGTCTAGCCATGGCTGTTTGAGGGCAGGAGAAAGAAAAAGCATATTAAAATAAAGCAGCATGTAAGTTAAGTACCAAACCAGAAAGAGAGTGACCTACAGTAAGTAAACATTAATACATCTTAGTCTGTTCAGACTATGAAACTTAGAGTGTGGCTAATACATATTCATATGCATTTAAACTCATCACCTTTTCAGTTGTTTCCGTAAAGTACTACAGAGGTCAAGTTCTAGCAATGCAGTAGCATTTCATAGTTTATTTTAAAGCGTATTCTCAGTTCACAGAAATGCTGTTTCAGTCTCTCTATTTCATGGTATTTTCACAGCTGAATTATAAGTGCCAGTCCAGAATATGACTTAATTCAAAGTAACATTCATAAGGTATGCCCAATTAGCAATGTGAATATAAGCACTGATATAACTTAATAAGCTTTAAAATTATGGTAGATGGGTGCTTTTTTTTAAAAAAAAAAAAAGAGACACACAGTTTTGAAATAAGTGCTATATGAATACAGTTTCTGTGTTACAAAACAAATTCTTAAAGGTATCTGTTAAACTCGCATACCAAAATCTCTTTTTTTGGCTCTGAAATCGTACAGAGATCAAAGGAAGTCTTCAAACCTGAATACTGGCTTCTTTGTGTAGCTATAATAAGGCAATATTAAAGAGTCATCCTGGCATCATATCCAAAAACTTCAAACAATCTAAGCAATAGCTAGATTTCCATCAAGTTTAAACCAATATATTAACACAAAATACTCCAGTAATAAACAATTGCAAGCGTATCCAATTTACTAAGAATTTGATATCGCCCTTACTGCAATTAAAGGCAAAAGGCCTCTTGATCACAACTGACAAAAATACTTTTCTATTTCTTAAAAGACTGTTTCAGTGAAGCCTACACAGTATACATTGTGTGGAGCATTTATTTGCGCAATAACAAGAAGATGTTTAGATAGCACTGTGTTCCTTTTTCCATCAGAAAAAATACATTTTTACTATCTAGTTAGTATCTCAGGTCTTAGATTGAGCTTTATTACTTACAGTTGGTACTACTGTTATAAAAAACTGGGATCCATTGGTATTTGGTCCTGCATTAGCCATGCTGAGTGTGTATGGTCTGTCATGTCGTAAAGTTGAATGAAATTCATCTTCAAATTCTCCTCCCCAAATACTTTCACCTCCCATTCCCGTACCAGTTGGGTCACCAGTCTGAATCATGAAACCCTGCACAGAAATTAAATATTATATCATCACATAGAATAAATAAGCAAAAATGTCTTATGCCACATTTTTTCAAACAAACTTCAAACCTTTCAACAAAATGTAAGTGCTAAAATGCTGTGGATAAGGGACAAAGCATTCTTTAAGTCATAATCAAGTACTTGTGAAAAAACAAGCAGAACAAACACTGTTCCTGCTACTGAAGGACAAGAAACCTGACTATCTGTGCCTTCTGCAAACACTTAGGCTGTGTCAGATTGATTCTGGTGCAACAGAAATAAGAAGCCTTACAAGAAGCTGCCTTCTGACATGAAACAAAGTCTGAATTCAAGCAGGACTGTTCAATTAATCTTTGTCTCAATTTTCAGATTTCTCCCACCTTGTCAATTGTAGAAAAACTATTAAACAACTTCAGTAAGTGATGAAGTTGTTTAGAACCTCAGAGTTCTTCAGACTTTACAGAGAACTCTGAAGCCATTCCAGAAATCCTCTGTGCAAAATGGAAAGGAAAAGGTTAACAGAGAGGACTGACCTCAATAAACGAACAAAAACTTTTTACAAAATACCTTGATGATACGGTGAAATATGTGTCCATTGTAATAACCATTTCTGCTGTGCACACAGAAGTTTTCCACTGTTTTGGGGCACCTAAAATTGTGTAACAGAAAATACGGGCTACAATAAATATTTAATTGCATGGTGGCAACGCCATGAAGATTTTAGCTGAGACCAAGATGCTGTTGTACTAAGCAGTGTTTCAGCACACTGTAGAAAGGCATTTATCAACTATGGATAAAAACGGAATTCCCACCTCCTGAAACCCAGAGCTGGAAGCAAAAAAACCCTTGAGTACGAAGTTGCATGATTACACAGGAAGGCAGCAGCATTGTTGATAATACAGTGATGTTCTAGCTGTTGCTGAGCAGTGCTTACGCAGCATCAAGGCTTTTTTGGCTCCTCACACCACCCCGTCAGCAAGCAGGCGGGGGTGCACAAGCAGCTGGGAGGGGACACAGCCAGAACAGCTGACCCCAACTGACCAAAGGAATATTCCATACCATATGGCATCATGCTCAGCAATATAAAGCTGGGGAAGAAGGAGGAAGGGGAGGCATTCAGAGTGATGGCGTTTGCCTTCCCAAGTAAACCATTACATGTGATGGAGCCCTGCTTTCCTCGAGATGGCTGAACACCTGCCTGCCGATGGGAAGCAGTGAATGAATTCCTTGTTTTGCTTTGCTTGCGGACACGGCTTTTGCTTTACTTATTAAATTGTCTTGATCTCAGTCCATGGGTTTTCTTCCTTTTACCCTTCTGAGTCTTTCCCCCATCCCACTGCACAGACGTGAGCGAGCAGCCACATGGGGCTTAGTTGCCAGCTGGGGTTAAACCATGACAGCCAGGAAATAAATCTATTCTTCAAAGCCTAGTTCAAAAAACCATTGATTAGACGTTCCTTCCCCAGCTTTCTAGTTATGTGGTTTATTTACAAAATCAATTAAGGAGTGTATGCTCCATAAGCAGAAAGTTGTTCACTCTTTTACCTCCATAACTGTATTAAGCTACCCATGTAAGGTGTCCATAGTTGCATAAAAGAAGTAAAATCTAAAAATACAGTGGTTTAATAGCATAGAACTTGCAGTCAGCAGAGTCAGTTAGCCTCCTCTGAAACTGCTCACAAACATTGTCTGGAAGGAGGTGGAATATTGTTGACAGAATAAAAAGGGGAAAAAAAACAGCCAACCAACCCCTTCACCTTTGTGACTTGATTTTTTACTTCTGAGATTTGCTACCAGGGCAGATCTACACTGACGGGTTTACGCCGTCACATACATTTTCTGAGCAAACAAGAAAATAGCCAAGTTGAGTGCATAGCTGTAGAGTTACTTTAGTTGTGACAAGGAACACCAGCTTGGGCTTAGTAGTATTTTAAACCATCTTGTGAAACACAGCACTAATGGCATAACTAACAGAACAGACAAGATTATAGTCCCAGTTCCTGCTGGGTGGTACACAGTCATTCACAACTTTATTCCACAAGCACATGGCCAAGGATTTAAAGGGCATAAGCCACTTCGTATATGCTCTTCTTTAATTTTTTAATTACATTCACCTTAAAGAGATTAAAATTCAAATCTCAGTTGGGAGGAAATACTAGAACAAGAAAGGACAAACCTAACAATAACCAAGCCTGGTAATACTGGATTTAATTTTAAATTGCATACAAAACATTGCAGTCAAGCACCTAGCAATACTATGCATGCAAATATAGTAGCACGCTGGCATGAGAATTAAAAAAAAAAAAAGTCAGAAATAATGTAGTTTGGCCTGTAACTCACTGGTAAGGGCTGTACCATTACTGCAACCTATATGCTACAATTATGAATTCCAGAAGCTAGGGCCTGATGCAAGGAGACATTGGTGAAGAGAGCAATAACAGACTATCAGCCCTGCAGGACAGAACTGAGGTTGTGTTGCCTTACCTGTGCTTATGACAAAACATGAACTTGGTTTTGGAGATGCATGGACTACACTTAAATGGTTTAAGTTTCAATGTATAGCAATATATAGGTAATATTATATACATTTACTGTTTCATAACAAAATCTTTGCATATATTAGCATTACAAAGAAGAGATGCTGACAGAATAACTTCAGCAATTGTCATACACAGAACACTTTTCCAATTATATGCCTGGTTTTGGATATACACAGTGGTATAAATTTTATGTTGCTCTTGAAGGAGCTGCAATAGTACAAAATGTAGTACAATGGCCACATTTGGAAGTTGCAAACTGTACCATTCCTCTGGCTTACACAGACCTATTGCCAAATCTACGGCCGCTGCCAACATCAACATTCTTTTTCAAGACGGAATCAAACAGCACTGCATTACAATAATGTGTAGCTTACACAGAAGAGCATCATGACCTATCCACATCTGTGCTTTAGATAAAGAAGAAAAGTTAATAAACGAATAACCCCCCCGAACCAGTAATTAAATAAAAGCAACAATAATAATTTAAAAAAAACCAACCAAACAACTATGCCCCCAACTGTTATTTAGACCTGTTTTTACCCTACTTTGTGTTTGCCCAGAGTCATGTTCCTAGCTTGATGTATTAAGAAACTGTCAGGAAACAAGGAACAAGTAGAAAAAGGGGAAGAAAATAACTATTCCTAACTTTAAATGTAAATCTTGGATACTGTCACCAAAAGGCACAGAAGGAAGGAAAACCAAAATAACAGAAAAACTACCAAATACATACTCAACAGGAAAAAGCTTGATATGGATATCTCCCATGCTTGTATGGATGATGGCACTGTCTGAAACTCTTTTGGGACCTTCTGCCTGAGTGGCTGCCATGACCTCTTCTTTAGAAGGTTTCTCATTAAATACATCTCTGTCAGAATCTGCACTCTTCGTATCTTCTGGTTCACGTTTAGTAAACTGAAGAACAAAAGAACAGAAGGTTAACTGGTTTGTTTTCTTTTTTTTCCCCTTTATCTTACACACCGCTCTGCACCTAAGACATCAATGTGATTATTCAACCTGCTAAATGCCCAATTAGATTTGAAATGTAGGGAGATAATTCATAGACAGTCTATTCTTGCATTTCAGTGCTGTGCGTTACCAGCGTTTCCACAGTCACAAATCCCAGCACAACTACATGCAAATGCAAGTAACTTCTTATAATCTATTATCTTTAAAATTCCTCCCCTTTTCAACAGAAAGCCCACAGTAGTTTGGCGTGTTGTCTTTAAAAAACGAGTGGAGAATATCAATGTGTTCTATTATGTTCACACAAAATTGTCAGGTTTCATCCCAAACTTTTAGTTTCACTACGAAGTCAAACTAAATCCTCTTATTCCAATACTGCATTAATACAAAACTATAGAAAAACAGAAAATTTAACTCAAAACAGGAGAAATCTCAGAAATGTAATTTGTATAGTACTTACAGAAAAACACAGAATAAATATATGAGTACATGAGCATCCACTTAAGCAAGTAGTACACTTACACATCAAATGACAATCCCTAACCTTTCTGCATGCGTAACAGTGAGTAATGTTTCCAGGCTTTGTCTAACTTTTCCTCCCCACTTGTCAAATCATTCAGAGTAATATATTCCAGTATATACCACACACTAACCACACAAAGCTTTAGAAAGTATACTATCTCGCTCCAACAGAAAACAGGATCAAGTTCAAGCACAAGCAACAGACAAACAGACCGATCTCTAACCTCTATGGTGATCACATCCCAGATCAACTGCTAACTACTCTGGAATTGCTCATGTTTGGCTTATTCCTTGCATCTCACCTAAAATCTAAATTGTGAACAGGAAGATGACTCCTGTCTTAGTTAGTTGCCCATAACATACTTGGTGCTACCGAGTCCTGATGCTGCTCTGAATTGAATCATTTTTTTATTGCATATTTTGTACAGTTAATGATTGTTTCTTTATGAATATAAGATCTGGTTGTGTTTTCAAAATGTTCTTTACTTAAGGGTGTTTTTTCCTCAACTAGAACAAAAGCATATACTGTTCTCGGAGAACTATAACTCAGACAGACCAAGCATCCCAAGTTTATTAAACTGCTTGAGCAAGAATGAAAAAATTAAAACTGCTTCTAGTGAATTTATAGCTAGTTCAAGCTAAAAATCCTAGAATATACTTGCAATATAAAGGGACTCCACTGGA
Source organism: Stercorarius parasiticus (assembly GCA_013396915.1). Taxonomy (NCBI): domain Eukaryota; kingdom Metazoa; phylum Chordata; class Aves; order Charadriiformes; family Stercorariidae; genus Stercorarius; species Stercorarius parasiticus. Next base: position 639,907 of record VWZL01004175.1, read on the forward strand.
AAAGTTGTGTTTGCAAATACTCAAGACAAAAAGCGCTGGAAAGGTGCAAGGAGAAAAATAAAAAATATTGCAGAGAAAACATCAATACAAGAATAGAGTTAGTTAAATAGAAACCACACGCACCATGTAAAATCTATTTTTTTTAAAAGCTGTGCAGATCACTGTTGGATCTGCCTGGATATTCTGGAGAACAGGATTTTCAGATGCCTTCATCTCTATAGTGATTGCAGCACGATGTTTCTTGGCGACTCCTTGGAACAAAGCTAGCTGCATCATTCTGATGTTCTCTTGTTTTCCCAAGATACGAATACACCTAAAGCACAAGATGTGAAAAGGTGTAGCTACTGTTAGCTGCTTACAGTCAGAGAATGTCTCCTTTCTGACTGCAAGACTCAAAGCAAAATTCCAAAACCCTCTCAAAGCAATTTTTTACTAATTGTTTTTGTGATGCTTCTCTATTCAAACTTGCTACATAATTTACTAGTCAGCCTCCTTACACAATAAAATCCCAACTGCATGATCCACATTTACTTTGTTACCACATCTAGTTAGCCAGAGATGAATTAATTACCCATTTTTAATACAAATATGCTTGTGGTGTTTTCTCCTCATTTTACGAAGCTTTAAACTGACATGACTCATTACAAAGCACGGGAGTATCTTATGTCTAATGTAAGGCTCCCAAGTAACAACAACAAAGAAAGATTAGAGACACCCACAGTCATATCAAGTTTTAAATATACTACAAATGAATATAGACTTTGAAACAAATTATGCCAATGTGTGTCACTGGAACTTACCTGTTAGTCTCTACATTTATGACCTTAATGCCCAACATTGTTCCATAGAGAACGAAGTGTCCTGTTTCATCAAAAATTATATTAATTAATCTTACTGCATCCACTTTCTCCAGCTCACGCTCAACTGCCATACGTCGGCCAAACTCCATATCTGGTAGTTGCTGTCTCATCTGCTGAAGTTCAGTAAACATCTACAGAAAAAAAAAAAAATCACTATTATATGAACATACTTTAAACTTATGATCCAGCAAAACACTGCTGTACATGCTTAGAAAATACAGAATTCAAGTGAGACTACTCAAACTTAAGAACTCAAATAAATACAAGCGATACTCTATTTTAATGACTCAATAGCCATGTTGTAGTACCAGACTTAGCAAAGAAAGAAAAGCGTGTAGTCATCTAACAAATTTCTTAGAAGATGACAAATTTAATTCATTATGATGACGTTATTTAAAACGGGCACTTCCCATAATTTCTTTCTAGTAAAAAGTAATCCAGCAGTATAAACACACAGATGAGAATCAAAAACTCAGTTTCACTACATAACCACTACATAACTAATATAAATCAGTAAGAACTAGTTTTGGAGCAAAGCAACACAAGAGGCAAGGAAGACAATACGGAAAACCTTTTCTGCAAGAAAAATACAGCAAAAAATATAGCCTTAGAAGCAGATGATAACTTAGGTATATCCGCTGATAAATACATTCAAGTAAGAAGAGAAAAAGCCTCAAAAAAAGAGAAGCAAGACCAAACTCACACTCAGAGATTCATCAAAGACTCTCATCAGCTTCCCCGTCAAAAACCGAAAAATTCTAACTTTTCTGTCAGAACCAAGAGTGGCCATTTTCTTGCCATCAGGTGAAAAACTTATACTGGATGGGTAAGCCTTGCATTTAGCAAATTCATATAGATCAGTGTCTGTTTTATACTCCCAGTTCACATTCTTGGGGAATTTATATTCGTGTGGAGTACCAGTCCAGTACTCGATCATTCCAGATTTGTCAGAAGACACTACTACTTTGTAGACAGGGTTCAACCGTATCTGAGTAAGAGAGGATGTATGGAGTTTATCAAAAACATGAAGTGGCTGGTTATTTCCTCGTCCATCATATATGAATATTTTTCCTGTGCTCTTCTCAGACGTTGCAACAGAAGATATGGCATCTCCAGGGCAATATACCCACTCACATTGGCCGGGGTAGTAGCTGCAACAAAGAGTGGAAGGAGGGGAAAAAAAAATGGACTGCTGTTACTTAGGTAAGAGTCAAGTTATGCTATGAACTTGAAATCAAGTATCAGAAGCAAAGTTTGAACTTCATTTACTAGTCGTCCTAATATTTCTCATGCTAAAATTCAACGTGTTATAAGCAAGTTTTACCAAGCAACACAATTCACTGGATTGCTCGGCCTATTTCTGTTGCTCCCATATCGTTTTACAAAGAGGCTATGATGGAAAGCAAAGGTAGAAAGTAGGTGAAAAAGAAGAATAAGGCTGAAAATTCAGCTGAACAGCTCAAGTGGCATTAATGATTACTACCGAACTTCTATGATTCAATAACATTTCTCTTTCACCTCTTAAGTGATTAATGCTTCAGTGGAAATGAAGACAACTGCACCTTTGCCATACACTTAGAGAAAAGTTCAACTAGGTCTTGCCAAAAAGAAAAAACAAAAACAAAACCAAAAAGCAATATAAGTAAAATTAAGACAATCGCCCTATATTCAATAAGCGTTCTGAATGCATTTAAGAAGGAACTCATTTGCTACTAGCAAAAACATACTCTACAAATAAAACAAGCCAGAGATATGCTCAACAATATGTTATGTCCGTTTTTAAAAAAGTCTGTAAGCAAAGATTTTGAGAACCAGAACTCAGAAACCAAATGACAGACCACAAAGAAATTATACAGTCTCCATAGAAAACTCTTATTTAGTATCCTTTCACAAATCAAACTAACAGATATACTGAAGGACTGACAAATGACAGACATTAATAATTTGGATTTTTAATGTCTGTCTGGTAAAGATTCTCATAAAGAGAAACATAATCAGAACTTGTCTCAGGTTCACTAGAAAGAATAGGATCAAATACATAACACACATGAAGAAATAGATATGATGTTCCATTGATCTAAGCATCATTATCCAAAGTTTCTGCGGAAATAGCTGCCCTTCTCCAGATCGCTAATGGAAGCACAAAGCATGGTGATTTGCAGATAGCCACACTGTATAGATTAGTCAAAACTGAAAGGATTTGAAGAATTTGAGACAAAGCTAATCAACCCTGCAATATACTAGCATACGCCTATCCAAGCAGGCAATGCAAGATAATGTGAGCTGGAAAAAACACACAGAACTTAGGATTCTACATTAACCACTGCAAGTCTGAGCAAGCAGCCATGAAAAAATTCTCAGGCACGTCAACAGAAACTATCTGTTCAATAAACAGTAATGCAGAAGATGGAGCAACAAACATTACGTTTTAAAAGGCTATTAAGGACAATGCTTATATTACAGACATATGTTGTTCTCTTCTTCATTAAAGAGTTCACTTGAGGTAAAAGCCAATTATGTCCGAAAAAAATATATGGGGAGAGGAGGATGTCGATTACTGAGGTTGAAAAAAAAAAATCTATTTAAAGAATAGGGAACATACTATAGAAAAATGTTATAGGTAGCATTCTCAGGCTATCTCTGAAGCAAAATTGATGTAAATGCTAACCCAGTTTTCCCTGAATTGTCAAACAGAAAAAAAACACCTTCTAAAACAACATAAAATTAAGTTTTTCTTATTAATATTAAATTAATTTTATTTCATTCTATAATTTTACCAATTTTCTAGTGACAATACAGGGCTGCTAAGTAGAAAAGACCTGCAAAAACAAAAGACTAAGGCTAACTGGAATTTTTCAACAGCAGACAGCCAATTGGGAATAAATTCCTACAGGTGAAGTACATCATCTGGAGGACGATACTGAAACTAGAACCAGCAAAGCAGGTAACATTAGGTTTTATATAGGCACCCTTGTAACAGTGTGGGGCTTGTTTTCCTCTGACAGTCTTATAACTCCAATAACATACATACATATTTCTCTGAGATTCTTTAGCTGCATACTGTATAACTACAGAAATCCTACAACAGCAAGACTAAGGAAAAGAACACCACTCTTTCTAACAGAAAAAGGAAATTTCTATCCCTATGACAACAAGTAGGACAATACATACAGGTCAAATTCCTTTTCTATTGGAACTGTTAGGTGTCTATAATTTTTAAATTCAGTGCCAAACAACAGAAAAAAAATTATACCTAGCTAAGTATTTTGAGAAACATCACATCTTTGTGCATATTTGACACTGAGGAAAGGCACAGATCTACTCCACTGATGTACTGTTGCATACAGAGTCATAAATTTTTCTACTCAGTCAGGCAGTCTCCAGCCACTGAATGCATTTTGGATAATGGAACTTAATAAGCTTCATCTGACTGGGGGGAGTAAAACCTGCAAATTATTGACTGATCTCTTAGCAAAATAACTCCCATTTATAATCCCAAAGAAACATTTTCAAGAACTAAATAACTTACCCAAGTTTCAGCATGTTGATCATATCAAAGTTGACTACATCAAACACCTTCATTGCTTTGTCGTCGCCAACTGAACAGAATAACGCCCCCTCCGAACTAACAGCAATACTCTCAATAACACCTATTAAAAAAGTTAACTTACTATTAACAGACAGGAAAAGGATATCCTTCATTTCAATATTCCACAGGAAAAACCCTACAGAGGTTTAAACCTATTTCTCAGCTGTTTCTCCACCTTTCTGACTTAAAAAACTACCTGACTTTAAAAAAAAAACAAACAAAAAACCACTTTGTATTCTATCACTGTTTATAATCAGGTATGTGGTAATGAACTACTTACCATATACATAAAAGAAAGATTATAATGCCAGTTACTTCCATTTAAAATGTTAATTTAAAAAAAAATCAGAACAATATTATGATATGGTAAAAAATTATAGCTTGCATCTCTCAGAAGAGGAAAAAGCACTCTACAGTCCTGCGATTAACATACATAATACTCAAAATTACTCTGCAATTGAGCCTTCCATAAGTTTTTCACAATACTTATTTTTGCTTTGTTCTCACGTTTTGTTTCTGTATATAATGAAAAGCTGATAGTCAAGATCAAAAACCCACCATAACATTTTTCTAACTCTAAAAAGAAACAGTACTTTACTACCTATTAATAAATATTTTTCTTATTGTAACAGTGTCCATATCAAACTGTTATTTTCCATCAGATATGTTATCATTTCTAATAGCAATGAGAACCTGATTTTCTGTCCATGCCTATTTAATGCTTAGCATAGTATAGAAGAGCTATGCGTACTTACTACCTTAGAAACCTGGGTTAAAACTATTAATTCTTAATTGCTTAATTCATCTGATAATCATGACATTGATGCAGAATTTACACCACAGTGGCAATAAATCCAGACAAAACCAACCATTTTTTTCCATACTGCAGGGGAAAAAAAACCAACAAACAAACAAAAAGGAATTAAGGTAACCTTGCTAAAGTAACATCTTTTTAAACTTCTCTGGATTTTATGACCCCTGTTATGTACCTTGTTTACTTATTTTTACACAGACCTCTTCTTCGTGTCCTAGACATTTTCCCCAGAGGCAGGGCATAAGGCAATGCAAAGGATGCAGGGGATGCGTGCAGGAGGAGTCCCACATGTTTTATTCTCACTCTATTCCTCCTGAAGTTTGGGAGCAAAATATAACAGGACTGGGGAATGAAAGAAGATGAAGTAGATACCGTTTAATCCCTGATTGCAGTAAACAACTCCCAGAACCCCTCTCCTCTGCATTTGCACTCCCTCTTCAAACGACTAAGACTAAGGGGGAGGAAAAAGTGACGTCCTTCAGAGGAGAAAAAGCAAGTTCTCACCCAGGTGACTCCGGAAGTGTTTAACAAACTCAATCCCTTCTTCTATTTTTTTCCAGAATTTTACATGTCCATCATGGCTGGCTGTTATGATAAAATCTGTCCTATAATTACAAAAGAAATAAACCAAAACACATTATTATGCACTTTCACACCACCCTGGGGCAGTAATTTGCACTGTAATTAACACTATGTAGAGAATGAACTTTAAACAAATTACTGTGACAACGTGTCTGAACTATCACTCCTACTCTGGATTAATCTATGAAAAGTCAACAGCCTGAATTGAAGAAATATATCACTATCCCTTTTGACCATGCAAATTTTAGTCCTATTTTAGGTCTGCTTTTACAGTAGTTACTATTTGCTAACATATGCGTGTGTATATATATATAGATATTAAAAAAAAGAAAAGAAAAGTATCTCCTCAGAATGTGCAATTCTGCTGAATCATATTTTGTTCTGATGCAGCCAGTTGCTCTTATTCCTGTATATATTGCACACTGCAATAAGGATTTTAAGACCCTCTTTTAGTCTATTTAAACAATTTTTATCTTGCTTCTCGGTAAGCCCTTTCCTTTACGCTTAGTTTAAAAAAATCTTAAAATACCACCTCTGGACAACACTAACTTCCCATTATTAGACTTCTACAATGAAAACTTCCTAGCATATACAAAAATACATTTCTGACAATGAGATACAGTGGAAAAAAAAAAGACACTTACTTAGTACATGCTACATGTGTAATGACATCTCTGTGCATGTAACTGCGTTCATACATTGAAGCACACGGGAGATTTTCAAGATAAACATGTTCAAATTCAAGAACTAAACAGGAAAAAAAAAGAAAAAGGTACACCTTGTACACAGGCTTACGGATTCCTGGTAGACTAAAGCCACTGAAAATCTGCTTTAAGCCATACAGATGCTTCCTTTTAAAGCAACTATTACCTTGCTGTCCGAACATATATATAAAAAAAAAGAATCAATACAATAATTTTAAAGTTACTGCCAGAAAACAGAAGGTCATCTGCACCTCATTTTCTTCCAAAACCAAATGTATCTCTGTTGCTGTTAAGCACTTTAAGGTCCCACACAGGTATTGTAGCTTAAATTCTAAGTGCTAGCACCTACTTACTTCACTGTTTAATTGGCCCACCTAAAATAATCTGATTTTCTGCTTTTGCCTCTGCTTTTTACATCTTAACCCTTAATACCTGCACAATAGCATTTGTTACTGAACCGGTAGGTTTGCAGCTGCTGAACACCGTGACATTTACAGTTACTTTACAACGATACCCAGGAACTGTGAGTTGCCAAGCACATCAACACCGCATGTCAACATACCGCCCAGACGCTTCTCCTACTCCCCCAGCGAAGGGCGGCGACCCAGAAGCCAGTTAACTCCGCAGCTGAAAGCACCTGGGCTTGACAACGCAGACGCCGCCAAGCGGGGCCTCAGCCCGGGGGTGTCTTACCGAGGAAGCAGAAAACACGGCGCCCCGTCCTATAATTCTGCACCCCGGGGGGAGGGGCGGGGGAGGCCCTCCACAGCCCGGTCGTTTTAGGTACAAGACACCGCCCCGGGGCGCGGGGGAACGGCACGAGGCGGCCCAGAGCCGGGGCCAGGGCTCTGCCGGCGAGGCCTGCGGCCCGGTGGCGATTCCACCACTGCGACCCAGGGCCGCTCCCCAGCGAATCGGCGGGCGGAGGCCCCGCTCCTCCCGTTACCGCTCCTCCCGTTACCTCTCCTCTTTTTCGCCTGCGCGGCCTCCCCCGGCAGCGGCCCGACCCAGCGCTCCTCCCCCTCATCATCATCATCCTCCTCATCCTCGTCTGCTGCCGCGGCCGCCGTCTCCTCGCTGCCGGCCGCCGCCTCTGTCTGCTTGCGCTTACGCTCCGAGTCGGAAGACGCCATGCTGCCGGACGTCACTTCTCCGCAACACTTCCCCCTCCCGCCACATCCCGTGCCGGGCGCATGAAAAGTGACGCCACGGCGGAGAGCAGCCAATGAGTGCCGAGCGCGCGCCGAGGGAGGAGGTGAATCAGCCGAGCGGAACCGACATGGTAACGGACGGGGATGGGGCGGCCGCCGCCGCTGCCTGTCCCAGCTCCCGGGGGGGCCCAGCTGCCCTCAGTGCTGCCGCCGGCCCGAGCGGGGGGTGAAGTCCCGCTCCGAGCGGACCAGGGCTCCGGCCGCGGAGCCGGGGTAGCGGTGGCGCCTTGGGGGAGGGGGGGCTGGCGGCTGTTACGGCCGCTGGGAGGGGAGAGGGCTGGCTGCCGGGCGGCTGTCGAGCGGGAAGAGACTGCGTTCAGCCCCAGCCTGTGCGGAGTAACCGCCTTCCTCATGGCGTCCGGTCGCTAGTGTCGTTCTCGGGGTCTGTGTCGGAGGGAATGGGGGTTCCTGCTGTAGTTCTGGGGTCTGTGTCAGGGACAATGGGAACGCCCTGTCTGACCTTTTTTGTGATGATGTTTGTATCCTGCTTTTATTCATCCGAACGTGGTTTTCTGTCTGTTTTT
>VWZL01004175.1:648209-689416 GCA_013396915.1 Stercorarius parasiticus
TTTTACTTCCCCAGTATCAGTTTTTCCAGGGCTGCTGTTACTTTCCTTTCTCATCTCTCAATTTCTTCCGGTAGTTGGTTGGTTTGTATTTACTGACACGAAACACTTCCTATAAAGCTTGCCTATTTGCTTGGCATAGAGTCCACAATGCACTCTTGTCCCTGGGTGTGTTTTTTTACCTAACTACACAGTTCTAAAATTAGATAAGAAGGAATAGCAAGTTAAAACTGGGATGCGATAATGTTAACGACGTGCAAAAAAAAATCTTCGATTTTCAGGTATAGTGTACAAACAGAAACGTAATTTTATCATCCAGAAATAGGGAAGACTTCAGGCTACAAGGAAAAACGTCTAAACGTGACACTGATGTGTACACTTTATAAGGTAATTAACAGCACAGTATTAGGGATGACAAGTCATTTTGGCTTGTGCTACAGAGGCCTGTAGGATCTCCTAATAGTATGTATGTTTTAAAACGTGTGAAATCAAGCATGGAAATTTTGAAGGTCAACAATAATAAAATCATTCTAATCATTTGAACATTTTTGAGGGTTTTTTGGCTATATACTCAGAGATTTATTTCATATAATGTTTTCATGTTGATGGATTGTATTATTGCAGGGGAACACAGGATGATAGAACTTTTTATTCCACCCCAAGACCACTTTCAAATTTCAAAAGGTTATGACTTCTTCTCTTTTGCTCACCCCCAGGTCCCCCCCCCTCCTTTTTTTTACTTTCAGGCCCTCTTAGCTCTGCTGGTGAGCCTTTTTGCCATGATGAAAATTATCTGTTCAGGCTTTTTTTTTTTCTGATTTGTTTGCATCCTTGACAGTTTTTGGTCTGAGGAAAAAAAAAGTACATTGCATCTCAAGACTGCTTAGTTTCCTTATTAGCCTTCTGTGGGGAACTTTACTGGAGGTGTTTGAGAAGTATTAATAAACTATGTAAACTATTTCTCTTTTATGTTGTGGAGACATTCCAAGACTCTTAAGAAGATAATGATTTTTCCGTTGCAAAAAACTGTGCTCATTAGACCTTATCAGATCATGGCAATCTAGATTTTCTAGTGTTCTGTTTTTAATTACTGATGCAACAAATTTGCCAGAAGTCTTAGTAGAAGTATTGTTACCTTTCAGTTCTCGAGAATACTTCCAGTGTTCAGTGACACATTCTGATTTTTTTCTTAGCCACTCTGCTACAGCATACTTGAACTTTGGAGGTACTAGTTGAATATTTCACTCCTTTTAAATTATTCAGGTTTTCAACATAATTTTCTCTGATGTTGTGTTTGTGTTCTGAAAATGAACAAAAGGTTGAGTTAGGAATTTGTGCATCATTAAGAAGGCAGAGATGTTTATTTCTTCTTTAGATCTTAATCTTTTCAAATGTCTCATTTTAAGCTCTTAAGTGTCTGGTGGTCTTAGTGATCCCTTTAAGTATTTTTAAAAGCTTCCTGCATCTTGCATATCTAGGAAATTCCTGTTGTTTTTTTTTTACCTTCAAAAACAAAATTTTCTTTTGAGTGTTATTTTGTCCCTTCTTGGTTTTCCCTCTTAATTGCTGTTGTCATTCATGTATCTCTTTATAGATTAAACTAGCATTAAATTGCTGAATTTGTATGTTTCCTACCTGACCCAACAGTTTCTCAAAGTTTTCAACTTAACTTGCGTTGATTTTTCTCCTCGCTGTCCTGGTGCCCTCTTTCTTTGGTTGCCTGCGTTATCTTTGAGTTCTTCTGTTTGTTTTTCTAGTAACCTCCAGGACACTTTAATTTCTTAATCAAAACGATTACGAATTCAAGTTGTCATAAGGAGAAATAGATTAGGACATTTATTGGAAGACAGGGCAAAAGTAACCATGCTTAAGAACTTTGCAGATATATGGAAGGAAAAGCGTGGCTTTGTAGGTGTGAGATTGTCTTGTTGTTTCTTTAATAAGAATAAAAAGTGCCATTGCAGATAATCAAAGCAGTTTTGAAAACTTAGGACTTTGTGATTCAATTTTAAAAAGCATTATTAGTGTCTTTAAATTTTACTAGAGTAATATAGTTAGCTGATTTTACTGAATGATTGGGTGCTGTCTAGAAGTAGAGGAGAGTTAACTGAAAGCTTTGGATTCAGAGGTATTGCTCTGTTACGTGTCTGACCTGAAGTAGCAGATATGATTCAGTAACCTGTTAATAATTACTGTAGATCTACGTGATAACTGTCCTGTTTCCTTGTTAATAGGATGAATATTTACCAGAAATCACCAATGACAGCATTTGTCCTGAAGATGCCAAGGAAGAACTCTTGAATGAATGTGAGAGTATTTGGAAGCACATAGAAGAGGTATACCAATCACAAGTGATGGAATAGATTTGTTGTAAACTTTCCTTGGTGGTTTTTTTTTTGTTCATCTCCCCATCTTTCACTGCATGCTTACCTCACCCCCTCCAAAGAAACCACAGCAACAAAACAACAAAAAAAAGAGGGGGGTAGGAGGGAATAAAAGTTCTTCAGAAAGACCAAAAGTAGATCTGCTGGCAGGGGTGAAGAATGCCTTGCAGTGTCAAACTTTTATTATGGTGTGCTGATGTTATGATTTAGTTAAATAGAATGGGGATGTTTGTTAAAACTAGAGAAAACTAAACAATTTGCTTGTGTTCTTGCAGTACCAGCACACTGAGACTTGAGATCCTTCTCTCTCTAGCCTGATACGAGGTGGGATTCAACTGCTGTTCACAAGTAGTTTGGAGCTTAAAGGAGAGAGAGAATGGTAGGAGGAGGTGGCTTAGAAGGAAGTTAATGTAAGGATATGCTCATACAAACTGAGAGCACATCCTCAAGAATAAATTTTATCTCTCCAGATACATGGTCCAATATGCTAATAATAAAATTTTAGAACAAGGTATTTTTATTTGCAGGGATCGCAGGAGAGATAAACTTTTAACAGTTCTGAGGGACTGCTATACTATGCATCCTGTAAGATTTTGCTGAGTTTGATGAAAGTCATGCTCTAAATCATATCTTGAGAGTCTTAATTGCTTCACTCAATTTTATGTTGTATTTGTGTGCTATTTGCATAACTTCTGAGTTGTAGATTCAAAGCATTAAAAGTATCAGAAACTGAAGTAAAAATACTTCCAAACTTAAAGCAGAACAGAGCGTAGACGACCCACAGTGCAATAATTTTACAGAATTATATTTAATGAGACTAATGTGATTCTTATTTGTTGTTACATGTAAACTTATCTTGAAATATTTTGAGAAGTGACAGGGAATCCTGTGTCTAGGTTTCTGAAGTACTGTAATAAGTGATCAACAGAAACTTTGTTTTGGACCACTTCACAGAATGTGAACTTTCTTTGAAATTTTCAGATTAAAAGGGAAGTTAGAAAGTTTATTATTTTGAATTTAATTGAAAATTTTTGTTATCTTTTATCTCATCTACAGCATCCTCAAAACAATACAGGAAGTGTGCTATTTTTGGAAAATTATAAAAAAACAGTAGGATTTTTATTACTTTATGATTATTGCATCCTGTATGCATGCATGTTTCAGCAAAAAGTTTGAACAACTAATAGTCATTGAATAAGCTCCTAGGTTATGTGGTTTATGATATAATGTTCCAGTGACTCTGTGTCAGCGTTAGCACTTTTTATTGGAGAAACCCTATATTGTGTTTTGGTTCCAAATATTAACAGCAACGTTTCCAAAGCACTGCTTATTAGTTTTACTGTTTAGTAGAATATATCCTGCCCTGTCATGAGGCAGGTTAAAATTGCTGACAGTTATAGAACAAGAAGGAGTTTAGCAGGTGTCTTCTGCTGAAGCCTTGGATATCTGTGGTGGCCTGAATTTCAGACTTGATATCAGACTGCAACTCCCATTGCAGTCATAGGAGCTGATGTAGTGTGCTTGTAAAAATCGGAGACCATTTCTGAAGTGTATATTATGTTGCCCTAAATGAGTTAAAATTAAAAATATGTATTATAATGCAATTACTCTGTTTGCAGAGCCAGAATAGTAGCTGCAAGTGTGTTAACTTCTTAGCAGCTTCCCTATTCAGCCGTGTTCATGACTCTCTCTTCCCAGTTTTTTGTGGTCTTGATCTGTAACTTTCCTCTTTCTTCACATCATACATCTTTTATTAACTTTTATACTTTTCAATTAATTGAAGTTCTACTTTTTTACAGTGGTATGATTTCAAAATATTTCTTAATTTGCTGTTCTGAGTCAAGCTCTAAGGGATGTGGTAGGAGCCAAGTCAAAACTTTGTTTCCTATACTAAACAACTTTTGTCGGGATTTTAAAGCACTGTGTTTCTTTCCTACCAAAGGAAAGAGTAAGTAAACATTTTTTGTATTTTGTTTGCTTTCTACCAAGTGTCAGAGCAAGCTGATGCTTCTACAAACAGAAACACTGTTACAATCAGACACCAAGGTAAGACAGTATTTTATTTTATATTTTTTATTCTCCACAAAATATTTAGTTTTCTGTAAAGATGTGATGTGTTTCTAAAAGAAGGAAATTAAATTATCTTCACTTATTCTCTAAAGCTGACAGTTTTACTAACTTTGAAGCTGTATTCTGAAGTATGTATCCAACAAATACTGAGAAGTTGCACTTACGTATAGCAAAAAGGTTACATGCAGTTCTGCCACACAACTGATGAATGACTAACATGGGCAGTGAAATGGAGGGGTGTGTAACTTCAATACCCGTTTGGACTGTTTCCTATTCAGTGTATATGTAATTTGTGGAACTATGTGGATCCCTTTAGTTTTACTCTGGAACTTTGTATTTGAAAATTACAGTTGTTCCCCTATTTGTGGGTATAATTAGGAAACTGATGTGCTTGAATTAGAAATGAACTGAATGACGCTGAGTGCATGAATGTGAGCTCCTGTATCCCTTAAATTTTGAGGAATGTGCAAAAAGGCAATGCTGGCTCACTGTTTAGCTATTTGTAAATTCTAAATAGGAATCTTTAAAATAGAATTTATATGAGGACCCCATATTTGGAAAGTATAAATAGTTAAGCATTGGGCTTTTCTTGAAAACTGTTATAGCAAGACAATGATTAAATGGAGTTGCAAAAATGAAGATTAAATTAAGATTGCACTTCATGAAAGAAAATAGGGAAGAGAGGAAAAGGTCATGTTATACCCTCTGTCAGCAACTTTAATGGGATCTCAGTTCAGCCCCAACATAGGCACTTGTATTGACACAGGAAACTACAGACCTGTCAGTCTAACCTCAGTTCCTGGAAAAATTATGGAAAAGATCATACTGTGTGCCACTGAAAGACATTTAAAGAACAATGCAATCATCAGGCACAGTCAATATGGGTTCACAAAGGGAAAGCCGTGTTTAACTATTTTGATATGCTTCTATGAGAAGGTCACCCACTTAGAGGGTGAAGGGAAAGGCAGTGGATGTAGTTTTTCTGGATTTTAGTAGGGCTTTTGATACTATCCCTCACAGCATCCTTCTGGACATGTCCAGGTGAGATGAACAGGTACACAGTGCACTGGACAACGAGCTGGCTGGATGGCAGGGCTCAAAGGGATGTAGTGAATGGGGCTACATCTGGCTGGTGACAGGTCACCAGCAGTGTTCCTCAGGGCTCAATTCTAGAGCCAGTTCTGTTCAATGTATTTGTCAACAATCTGGATGCAGGAGTTGAATGCACCATTAGCATGTTTGCTGATGACACCAAACTGGGAGGTGCTTTTAACTCTCTTGAGGGACAAGAGGCCTTGCAGAGGGATCTAGATAGATTGGAGGATTGGGCAATCATGAATGGGATGAAATTTAACAAGTCCAAATGATGTATGCTGCACTGGGACAGAGTAACAGTGGGCACAAGTATAAGCTGGGAGAGGAGCAGCTGTAGAGCAGCCCTGCAGAGAGGGATCTGGGGGTGCTGTTCAACAACAGGCTCAATAGGAGCCAGCGGTGGGCCCTGGCAGCCAAGAGGGCAAACCACGTTCTGTGGTGCATCAAACACAGCATCACCAGCCGGTCAGGAGAGGTGACTATTCTGCTGTATNCTTTTGGTCAGCCCTGAAGTGGTCAGGCAGTTGGACTGACTGATGGACAGATTGCTCTAGGTCCCTTCCATCTGAACTATTCTATTCTATTTTCATTGTAACTGGCTGTCATGGTTTAGCCCCAGCTGGCAACAAAGAACCACGAGGCCACTTACTCCCCATCCCCAGTGGTGGGATAGGGGGAGAACCGAAAGAAAAAGGCAAAAAAAAAAAAGGCTTCTTTTCTTCATTACCTCAAGACTGTAATCTTGCAAAATGCTCTTTGTGGTTTTATCCTTTAAGTTTGGGGACTGACTCTGGTCTCCGATGCAATGGATTACTTACTGAGTAGCATATTTTGGTAGGACTGTATATAGGCCATGAGAGAGAGGTATCTGATGTACATATTTGCTGTATGTATTTGTCTGTTGAAAAGATGGTCCTTGATTTAAGGTTGCTGAATGATAGTGTTAGTTTATTTGAAAGGGTTTTTTTGTCCAGTTACTGAAATATTCAGAACATTTTGTACATCCTTTTTTATCAAGTTTAAAGGAACAAAGAATGAGCTGATAGTATTGTCAAGAGTAGTGCTCCATTATTAAAGAGATGACAATTCTAGGATCCCCCAGATCTAGAAAATAAAAAGTGTTTGCATGGTGGCTATTTCTTTTGGTTTAGGTTTATTTTCTTTTCCTTTATTTTAACATATTGTCTTTTGAAAATGCACTTTACAAAGTTATTTTGAGTAGTGAAAAGCTAGGCTTAAGTTGTCAGTTCTTGATATTTTTACTGTAAGAAACTGACTGATGATTCTTAGCATATTTTTGTCTTTTTACTTGATGTAGAGCCAAATGCAATCTGCAGTGCTTTTTGTGGAATGCTTGAGCATACCAGCAGTACCTTTTGTATTTAAATGTATGCTTAATTTCATAACAGATTACTTGTAATATGCTATCTAGATGTAATTTACAATGTATTTAAAGAAAATTACAGGTGTTTGGGTTTTTTAATAAACTCTTCTGAACTGTTGTTTTTTCTTATTGCTCCTATATTTTCAATGATTACAATAAGCTAGAGCACTAGTTCTAAAGCATTTTTTGTTGAGTCCACAGATGTGGTTTTGATAGAAGATTTATTTGACTGCTGTTTTTTGGAAGCTAATCTTTTGTTTAGTCATTACGCATATCAAGCGCAGTCCATTTAACCTTCAATGTCTATCAACCATGCATCTAAGGAGGAGTGGGGATGTGAAGTATTTTCATTCCTTCTAATGGCTCGTCTTCAGTTGTGGCCATTAGGGGAAATCAGGGGAAAAGTTCCAACTCTGACCACTTCTGATTTCCCCCTTTTGAAAAAAAGAATAAAAATGTTTCTTGATCCCTGCAAATGGCTTTTTATATCTTTTGAAGGAATAAGTGGTCTATTGTAATATATGCTCTTTTGTTTTCTGCTGTATAAACGTAATAATTGAATTCCTATACTGCTCTGTCTCATTTCACTCCAATGCAACTCAACACACTTCAAGAGATGCTTCTTTTCTTGTTATACAGCTTTCCTTGTTAATGATGCGAGTGAAAGCTTTAACAGCGGAATATAATCAATGGCAAAAAAGAAGTCCTGAAGGTAAGTAACTGCATCCATGTAAGGTGTACTTATATAAGCCTTTGCGAGGTCTCTTTCATCTAGGCATCTTAAACTGTGTATGTATCAAATGTCTGCTGATTGTATTTTCATACTACAAGTACTTAAAAATTAAATTAAATACTTCCCACAGTAGCATGTATGTCTCGTTTCTGTATTCTTTTTGGACTTCAGTTCAAAGTGAACTTAGAATTCAAAGTGAATTCTAGTGTAAGTTAATCTTATGATTATGAACAAATAAATGTATGATTCATATCACCCATTCATCAGTCAGTTAATGGAAAAATAACTATTAGCAGATCTCCTAACAAAATAGTGAAAGTTCATTATGCTGTTATCCTCCTTCAGGTTTCTCCTTCTGGTAATCATTTCTTCTGCATCTTTCATGTGTATTTCCTTTTTAGGCCAGAACTACTTTGGCAAAGAATTCTATCTTCATTTCGTCTTTTAAGAAACTGATACAATTTTTATCTTTGCAAGTATTGCTAATAAGCTAACAATAATCTACTCAGACATATTTTTAACCATAACTCCTTGGCTTTTTTTTTATTACTACTTCATGAAAGTGTGTTGTATTACCATGTACTAGCTGAAACATTGAAGTAAACCCATAGTGGTAAGCCCATTACACCATAACAAAATATCTAGCTTGGATTTAACAGGGGTCAGAGATTTCAGGTCAAGAAAAGGTGCTAAAAGACTCCTCAGTTTATTTGAACAATGCAGGAATCCAAATCGCGTATTGATCCCAAGAAGCACAAACCACTGAGACAAGTGGAACTTTTATGTTTGTTAGGCGTTATCAGTCAAAAGGTATAAATCCCTCAGTTCTTAAAAATTCTTTTTGTATGTAAGCATTAGTGCTGACTGATTTCACTCTGTTAAAAGGCTGATGTGGCCAGCCACTGAAAATAAAACCATTCAGAAGTGTAAAAGAATCTGTTTTTTCAGATGTCCCATTTGGAGACTCTTAAAAACAGTTCATGCTACACTATCATTATTATTCTGGTAGCACTTGCTGTTATGTCTCCTGTCAAGGAACTGTTAGCACCTTTCGAACCAGTAAAAACGGATACATTGACTCATTTAAATATTTTTATGCCAGAAGAGGCTTTGGTTTTTTTAGTGACTACAAAATGATAGGAATATGTTTTAGACAGCAAGTGGTGATTTCTAATGTTTTGTCATCTGGCCAAATTGGAATGCATTTTCAGATGAACACTAAAGTCACTTCTCCATCTTCTTTCAAAGTTCATGTACTTGCTGCATATTGTGATCAAATAATAGGAGCTGATGAAAAAAAAACTTTCTTCTTTCTTATAAATAGATGCTATTTCTCTATTAGAATAAATTCACAGTTCATGTGCTTTGTGAGGCTGACCATTCTTGGACAGAGGCTTAAGTGCCTCTTAGAGGTATGTAGACCAAAAGTATGGCATTGAATTAATTCGGGAAATACTAGTTCTTGGCTGCTGCTCATGAATAAGTTGCTGGCTTAAGTCAAATGAATGGAAAGCACTTACAGTTTTTGTCTGGGTAACATACCTGGAGATGTTGGGTTTCCTTACTAAAATATGTAATTATTTTAAACTTTAAGCTATTTGTTTAAAAATATTCTTGGAGCTTGACCTATTTTTATTGGCTTGCTGACTTGCTTTGCTCGACCATTCTTACTTGTTCCCAGGTGATAAGATTTATTACTGAAAATCTTAATTTTGTACTAGAGAAATGATCCATGCATATTATAATGCAAATAATATTTTGCAGCCAAAGCTTTGCCTTTTTGGCTACCTTTCTGAGGGAAGAAAAAAGAAGTTGCTGCTTAGAATTTGAATAGTTATAATGCTTGTATAAAAATGAAGAGTCTACTGAGTTTACACCTCCGCTGTGCATCTTGGCTCCTTTTTACCTACTGCTTGTTTTGAAGGAGGAATTACATAATTGAAAACATTGTCTGAATTTATCTAAATAGGAACTGTAGAGATACTATTTTCATATGATTTATTAAATGAATGTCAGGCTGTCTTGTTACTTTTAGTAATGGCCAGCTCATTTCTTGTAAACGAGAGCCTGTCAGCATTTCAATTTTAAACCTTATTTTCAGAGGTTATAACTTGGCAGTTCTACACTTCTTTGGGCACAATATTGGCAAACAGACTTGAATCCACAATGCAAATTGTATTTTTGCAAAGCTTTTACCTTAGTCTCTTGTTCTCTCTCAATTTATGGTACTATTTACGTAGCTCTAGAGCTGCTAAATCTGCTAAATCAGCTGAATTAAAACTTTTTAAGAAGCATTTGACTCATAGAATTTAACTTTTACCTTTGCAAAATAAGGAAGTGGAAGCGACCATGTAATAGTTGTGGTTTCTGCATAATTTCTATTTTTCTTTGCAAAATGTCTGTATTCTGTCAAATTCCTCTTATTTTAACAGAAGTTTCTGTATAAACATGTGCATAGTAGTTGCTTTTACATTGCTAGCATCTGGTAGTATTTTGCTTAGTAATTGTACTATGTATCACTAGGCAATTCTTTTTGACATTTGATTTTTGCAAGTGTAGTGATTCATATCTGAAACAACTTTAACTGCAACAGTTAAACAGATCGAGCAACCTGTGTTCGTTACAGTAGCAGCTGCCATAAATGTGTTGTCCCAGTATCTCACATCTGCACTGTTCCTTTACTAAATTAGGGTTAGTAATTTCTTTCCTAGGAAGATGTGGCCTTCTATTCTGATACTCAGACAATATGTATATCGAAAGGGAAGCATGTACTCAGGGTTAGGTATGTAAAATGAAGAAGTGTTAGAAAGCAGTAGTAGAAATTGATAATTCCAGGTAGTGAGGGCTCAGGGTAATTGGGGGCGGGTGTCAGGGGGAAGAGTTATATGGGTTTCGTCAATTATGCCAGTGAATGTGAATAAAAGCACACCATTGAATTTTATCATGTGTATGTAGGATATTCATATAATTAAAAAATCTTGCTCTAATAATAGCGCAGGCCACTACCTCCCGCAGCTCTTAAACATAAGCTTAATTTAGGAGCACTCTACTAAAACTTTGTGTCAAGATTTAGAGACAGTAATTCTGTCTCTAAATAAAAGGGATTTTATTGTGGCATGTAATTTAATGCATTTTGAACTCAGTTTTGCTGATTTTTAATCTGAGAACAAGCACTGCTTTTAAAACTACTAATCTAAGGCTTCTCAAAATGTGTTTACTGAAAATGCACTTTCTTATAAATTTATGAAGTCAACAGTACTGTATGTAGGAGATATTTAATGCTTTTTTGAGGGCATTAAGGGTTTTCCTTTTTGTTAAAGGAAAAGCTTTTATTGGAGTAATTAGTTTTAAGATTACAGATTTGGAGCCTAAATTGGACAAAAAATATCCCCATTGTATTAGGATTTAAATCTGTTAGAGTAGCTTTCATTTCTCCCACTAATAGATTTAAATGCTTGATTTCAAGAGTTCTATGTTTATGCAGATGCTGCAAGTTGACATGAAATTGAGAATTGATTGGAGCCCATTGAAGGCTATCAAATACAACAATTCACTTCTTATTCAGAAAATTCATGAGCATAAATCACTGCTTTTTGCAGAAGCATTCTGGGGAAACATTACCACATCCTTGAATAGTATTGTACTCTTCCTAAGTTGCTCAGGGTTGGAGTTAGGATATTGGCCGTGCTGGGCCTTCCATCTCCCTACATGTATCTGTTTTTGTGAACAGTGAGGATGGTGACATGCTTTTTAAGTTCTTTAAATCTGGTAGCTTTTACAGTCCTGATCAAGCATTTGTGAGGCTGTTTAACAAGGAGTTGTAAGACTTGAAGAATTTCATTGTCCACATTGGTAATGTTGACATCCCTTCCACTGAAAAAATAAGGCTTGCTTATCTTGAAGTCTGACTGTATTTCACATTTCAATTTTATGTACCTGAGCTAGTTCAGTATAAAAATAATGCAGAAGCATTAACACCACGCTTTTTTCAGTCAAATTTAACTTGCTGAAAAATGACAGTATGTTAGTCCAGCAGGACACCACAAAGCGGGGTTAAACTGCTGCCGACAGCTAAGCTAGTTTTTGAAAGGCTACACAAGTTTCTGTCCAGCCAGGCTGCTTTTCTGTATAAACAAGCCTGTATCATTCAATGCAAATAACCCAATTCATTTTATTTTTCAGTAATTTCTACCAATCCAGATGTACTGTTAGCATTAGGAAAAGAAGAGGTAAGTTGTTTTTTCTTTTTAAGAGATGATGTGTTAGTCTTTCTTTTCAGCATCTTTGTTTTCTAAGTGCTATATGCTTTGTTGGTGCAATTAGCAGAGATTCATTCTTGCAAACTGCTGCAAAGACTTAGACAATGCAGCCCTGATGCTGTAGGTGTTTCTTCCTCCAGTCTTTCATCAGATGAGCAGTTCGTGTGTGTGCTCCATAATCTGCTTTAGGTAAAATGAACTATGTTGTTTTATTGAGCTTCAGTAAGACACTTAGGAGCAACTGGTGACAGTAACATTTTAAATAGCTCCAAGTGGGTTTAACAATTAATGTGGCATTCTGTAGCCATATTTCTTAAGAAATTACACATCACTTTGGTGCTCTTAACCAGATTTACAGATGTAACCTTGCTTAGAACAAATACTATGGACTCGGCTATCTGCAAACTGTAGGTTTATTTTTTCTTTTTTATAGTTGCAGAAAGTAAAGAATGATCTAGAAATGCTGCTGTCAACAGTTCGGTCAAAGAATAAGCAACTAGAAGAAGATCTGAAAAGGTAATACAAGAATTTGGACTTATGAATGCTGTAAGCTTTTTTGCCACACTTTTTTTTTTTTTGACTGTCCAGGAAAACATTTTATCTGTTGTTTCATTTCCTACTTTTCATGTTTCAAAGAGAACAGCAGTGGTATGAGGAACAGGAGCAGATACTAGATGCTCTTAATGGATTTCATGAAAAGTTAAAAACCCAAGTTCAACAACTTCCCAGAAACAGGTATTTCTTCAGTATTTCTATTTTCATTTTTATATTGACGAGTTTAAATATCAACAAGAGCAAATTAGCAAACAAACTCTTAAAACATACTTGTTTTGTTAAATATATCAAATAACTCAGTAATCCATATTTGAAACATAGTAGCAGATAGTAGCAATATTTTCTATATCCTGTGTTTCAAGATGTTGAACTTACAACAGTAGAAAATAAGTTTGGTGCTGTTATTTTTTTACCAAAGAATAACTTTTAAATTATTTTATTGAATTTCATGTTCTATTGCTATGTTTTTACTATTAGTTTGCATACTAGAGCATTTCAAGGACTGCAAAATAAAATGTTGAAACTAAGGATGTATAAGGAAGAACTCTTGAATGCTCTGGGTAAATTCCTAGAAGAACATTTTCCTCTTCCAGAGAAAGGTAGAAGTGCTGAAAAGAAGGTAAGATTTTCTTAATAACTATTAGATTTGGAATGTTCAATTTCTGTTTACTTAGATGCAGTATCTCTTTAAATCACCAGCATAAATTTGCATTTATATTTTGAAATAAGTATAGTCCTACAGCTGACCCAAGGTACAATTGATATTTTTCAGGTTCGTATGTATTAAGGGCTTTTCCCAGCTGGATATTTTCTTTTTAATGTATGTATCCCTTACCCAATAAGATACATAGTAACGTGTTGTATTTCTTACTGAACTGCAAGCTGTGCCAAATGTGGAAATGGTGAGGGATTCACTCCAAGTTCTTCCTCTTTTTCTTTTTCTTTTTCTTTTTCTTTTTTTTTTTTTTTTTTTTTTACTGGACTAGGCAAGTGAATTCATGTTTTCCTTGGCAAAGCAAATTTTAATTGTCTAGCAATGTTTTTTGGAACAATAATAAGGACAAGTGTTTATAATTACAGCATAGTTTGGAATGTTAACCATCAGTTTCTGTTCAGGCAAACTGGGCCAAAAATTATCTTAAAACTTTAGGGAAAATAGGCAGTCAGGGAGTATTTTGCATAATAAATTCAAAGTCTGCAGTAAAAATAAACCTTTTACCGTTACTATTTGAAAGAATAGCTACAAAAAAGGCAGGGGTTGATTTTGATTTCAGACACGTTTAAGAATACAGAAATAAAAAGGATTTCTTTAATCCAGTTCCCTGTTGTTTCAGACAACCACATAATATGATTTTTTTTAATATTATCATTGAGCTCCATTTTAAAACTAAGTATTTTTGTTACTACTGTTTCTATTAAGATTTATTATAGTACCTTAGTACTCTGGTTAGAAACTGCATCCTAACTTCCAGTCTAGTTTTATTCTTGTCTAACACATATCCATGTATTCTTACACCAGTCTTGTCTCTCTTTCTTTCTTGTATCTATTCCTCTTGACGTATTTATAGATAACAATCTTATACCTTCTGTCTTTGTTTTGCTAATTGAACTAGAAAAGCTTTCTTGTTCTTCTCCTGTAAGATAATTCTTTTTCAGTTCCCTGGCTTATTCTAATAACACCAACTTTCTATATTTGCTTCCACTTGGATTCATCTCTTTTGGAACCTGGTAAAGACCAATATTATAAAAAACTACTAGTCATCACAAAAGCAACTGATTATACCCTTGTATTTTTCTTCCTGTTATTTCCAACTGATGAATCCTGAGCTTTTAATTAAAAAAAAAAAAAATCTTGTCTTTGCATGGAAGTACATATTTTACACATAGAAGTGCCAAATGGGCTTTCAAGGCATGATGTCCATTTTCAAAGTCTTATTTAGCCATCTTCAAATGTCTTATTCTATCTTAGTTCTTCCGCATATCAATGCCTTCCAGTTTCCTGCTATTATTGAATGTGATACATTTTGTTACAACATTAAGAAATTAAAGTTTTGGGGATTTAATTAACAGTTGTCTTTCAATCATGTATTTCCTGATTTTAGCCTGATATGTCATCTCCCTATTTGCTGGTTCTTATTCATCTTACAGTTTTTCTAGGACATGGCTCTTCAAACACTGATGACTTTCCCAGATGCGTTTTAAGCGATTGTCTGTTCTTCCTATATATATCATTAGTATTTCCTTAAAAATATATTTCCTATAATGAGATACACCAATTTATTTTCTCACATTTATATGACGTCATAGAAAAATATAGGCTAGAAGTGACCTCTGGAGATCTTCCATTCCAACTCCATCATCAAGGTAGTGCCAATGTCAAAGTTGGATCAAATTGCTCATGGTCATATCCAGCTGTGTTTTAAATATAAGAAACAGTGAATTCATGTGTGTGTTTCAGAACTCTAAGGAAGATTTTATGTAAAATTTCCTGCCCTAGAGCAAATATCAACTGCTTGAATTTTCTCAGTCTCTGTTATACTGACTAGCAGAAATTCTTACTACCTACCCTGCCTTCATCTCCCTTACATGCCACTTTCCTTATTAAAATCTAAGGAAAAAAAAAAATCACCCAAGGTGTTCAGGATTACTCAACATTTGCCCTGTTCATACAAGCTCACCTACCTTTTTTTTTAGGTTTACTTAGATTTCCGAGCAAGATCTGGTCTTACCTTAATTTTATTTACTGATTTTTCTGAACTCGTAAACACAGTTTCTTTTCTGACAAGTCTTCTGCTTTCTTTTCACTTGTCATGAATTCATGGCTTCTTCTATATCGTTTTCTTAGTTGGATCTCAGTGGCTGAACTGCGGGTCCCCCATAATCTGCACCTAAGTGATTAACTGTGAAGGCAGGAGAGACAGCCACTTTCACTCACCTATATTGTTTTCTTTATTGTGTCAGAAATACAAATTGATGGCATTAGCAGTGAAATCTGTTGCTACATTGATTTGAGGGAACACGTTATTCACATCTGTTATCAGCTTGGTTCAACACTCTGGAAGCACTAAACTCTTAAATCCAAATTACATCAGTAATTTTGCTTCACTTCGTGGAAGCTTCTTTTGTTCTCGGTAGTTCTGCATGTGGGGGTTGATGACTGTAGGGCACAGCTACAGTGTAGTGTGAACTGCTCCCAGCCCCAATGCTCTAGTTCTACCCTCCTTTCACCAGGCACCTGCTTCTGGGATTGGGAGCGGGAGGGAAGGCTGAATCACAGCAGCCCAGGTTAGCCATGGCCCAAGAACTTTAGTTTAGGTAGTGATTGAGGTAAGAATTGTCTTGCATTGTAAATCTCGGATTAAAAAAAAAAAGACGATTTTTTTTCAAGGTAAGAAATATGAAAAGTCATATGTTGAGGAATATTCTTTATGATAGTCTATCTCATGGAAGGGAGAAGAAGATGCTTTGTGGGTTAAATAAATAACTGCTGGGCATCCTGCTTATAAATAACTTTATATACATTAGAGGTACTTATTATATGGGTGACACTTGAAATATGTAAGTAATATAACTTTACAAAACAGTATTTACAATGTGTATTATAAACCTAGCAAAATAAGTTTGCTAGTTCTGTGAGAGTGCAAACCTCTTTACACTAATATCCTTAGGATTTTATTCTTTAGTTCTTCAGTTTTAGTAATCACTGAAACGATAACCTAATTTCAACTTTGAAACATGAATATTGAACATATTACCCAAGTTATGAAGTAATACTTTTGGCCAGGGAAATACAAGAAGAGAATATGAAGTATCTTCATGATTGCTCCAAGGAACCTTTTGCAGTTTTAGTGTAGATTCTATTTCCTCAGCCTAGTATCAAGAAAAAGGCACAAAGATGGGCATTATTGACCCCTAGCTCCATGGTTTGCAAGATTTCCATGAAGTGTGCAGTATGTCCCCTTTATGTTTTTCTGAAGGCAAGAATATTACGAACTGTGACAGGAAAAAAGGAGCCAGAACTTGCCTTTCGCAAAGTCTTCCTTATTGCTTGTATTCTTCTGTTCCAGAAGTGGAGTTTGCATAAGGTGCTGCAGATCTGTCAGTATCTTAGGACTTAGTTGACACATTCAGCAGCGGTGCTGAGTGAGCAGCCACCAGTGCTGTATTTTCTCCTTTATTATGTTGAATGTGAAAGTGGAAGCCGGGGGAAAGGATAAAATTGAAAAATAAAAGAATCAGGTTCACCGTGCAACAGCACAAGCAGGTTTTTTTGGTATTGCAGCCAAAGAATCCATATAAATTTTTAGGCAAATGGCTTGATTTGCTTGCTACAAATGAACAAGTAATTTTCTAGTGGATTGCTGTACAAATGGTATTTTATCAAGGAACTGTTTTTTTCATATTATTAATGATTCTATTTCTTAATCTTGGCTAGTTTTTTTTAATTGAAATCAGTAAAAGTAAACAAATACTCATTGGCAAATAATGAAAAAATATTAAAGCAGTATGAACTCAAGTCTTGGGCTGTGTCAAACTTGTGTTGTAAACATTTTCCTGAAGTTCAAAAAAAATTACTGTTCTTCTAACAGATCATATTCATAGAATTTTTTGCACAGCACTAAATTTATAAACATGATGTACTTGGTTTTATTTTAATTTAAACCCAGGTAAATATACTATGATCACTTAAGATTAATCTTTTTTAATAATTAATTTTAAAAACAGTATGTTTAAAGTGTATAATATTGAACTGGTAGATGAATGATTTAAGTACTACCTTGTATTTTTGTCATGATTAAATCTAAGTAAACGTCTTCATTTATTGTGTTACTATACAATCAAATAATTGTGTGATTATTTTTCTTTGTTAATTAACATTTTTTCTGGTGATTTCGTTTTGCTGTCTGTTAATTTGGCTGGGGGGGTGGTTATCTTTGCAGAATTCTTCTGAAGAGCCAGCTGTAGAACTGATAACGCTGAATGAAATTTTAGAGGTATGATGGTTTTGTTATCTAGAGATCTGGGGGATTTTTTCCAATACTCAGATCTGATCATAATATACTAATAAGATAAATAACAGTACATGACATAGAGTTAAGATCATTAGTTGAAAAGTAAAATGTTTAAGAATGTTATGTCTGATTTCTTTTTCACTGAGATATAATACTGTAACAGTTATAGAATGTGTAAACTTGTGTATGAACAGATACAGATTTAAAGATTAATTATATAGCAATTACCACCTTCATGTTAAAAAATTTTAAGCATTTACAGTTACACTATCTAAAGTCCACTAAGAATTTTTGACAGATGCTGAAAAACTTAGTCTGTATAAAAGGAGAATTCTGGTTTTAAATTTTACATGAAAAAAAAAAAATGTAATGAAGTTAATTGGTTGTTTTTTGTTTTACTTCTACTTTGAACAGGTCTTGTATTTCTCCTGTAGTCTTTCTTATAGTGCCTACATTAAGTGTCTTATCACAATCATTTGTATAAATTTGGTTAGAGGAGATAAAAATCTAGAGGTTTTGTTCATTTCCTAAATCTTATCCTTTCGATCTTCCAGATTCTTATAAACAAATTAATGAGCACACCACACGAACCCTATGTAATGATCAATGACTCATTTTGGCCACCTTATATTGAGCTGCTGCTGCGATATGGAATTGCCCTAAGACATCCAGAAGATCCAAGCAGAATGCGCCTAGAAGCCTTTCACATGTAGCATGACCTACATACTTACCTTAAAACAAAGCAAAGCACCAGTACTCTTACTTGAGGGCTAGGACATACTTAAGTTTTAGGATCGACTTTTTCCATATCAGCAACCTCTTCTTATAGGATGATTTTCTTATTCGTTTTCTTATTTAATGAAGCAATACTTGGTCAGGTTGTGAAATATGAAAAGATAAAAATTTCTACTTTAACTGCAAGCTGGAGGGTTTTTTTTAATTGCTTTACCTCTTATCAATTTCCTTAGTATTTTGTTGTACTTTGTACAAACAAAATTTGAAATAATTCAGCTCCTTCTGTACATGGCCTTGCAAACATTTGGAACTAACAGTCAAGTAGCATCTCAAGAATGTGGTGGGCTGGGGGTGGTGATGGGGGGTGTTTGGTTGTTATAACTTATTTTTATTTTCCATGGAACCTTTGCAAACAAATTTATTGGCTTTAAGATAAACATTTGCAAAAGCTGACGTATCTTTCTGTGCAAAGGGCTGCAGATGTTGAATGTGCAACTCTACACCTGCATGCTTCCTAAATGGTCCATATTGTGTTATGCTATATTGCATAGTATCTGTCTTTGCTTTTTCAGATCTAGTTTATCAAAGCTTATAACAGATCTCTGTTCTGTTGATTTCTACAGTTTCTAAGTTATGCCAATTGATAGTTACATTCAGAATAAATGCTGGCATTGTGTCATCCTAATCTGCTTTTCTGTAGCCTTCATTATTGTAGTCCGTGGGAGCACAAAATTCTACTCTTGTGTATCTATAGTGACCATAACCTTGGGAAATAAAATATGGCTTTTATTAACCAGATTTCGGTTTATTGATTTTATTTTTTTAATGTTTTTTTTTTTTCAGTTCTTAAAAAAATAAAGGGTTGTATAGAACCATAGAATGGTTTGGGTTGGAAGGGACCTTAAAGATCATCTGGTTTCAACCCCCCTGCCATGGGCAGGGACACCTCCCACTAGACCAGTGTCTTGAATACATCCAGGAGGGGGTATCCACAACTTCTCTAGGCAACCTATTCCAGTGTCTCGCCACCTTCACAGTAAAGGGTTTCTTCCTAATATCTAATCTAAATCTACCCTCTGTCAGTTTAAAACCATCACCCCTCATCCTATTGCTACACTCCCTGATAGCACCTTTCCCCACCTTTCCTGTAGGCCCCCTTTAAGTACTGGAAGGCCACTGTAGGGTCTCCTTGGAGCCTTCTCTTCTCCAGGCTAAACAACCCCAACTCTCTCAGCCTGTTGTCAGGGTGCTGCACCCCCTGAACATCTCCATGGCCTTCCTCTGGACCTGCTTGAGCAGGTCCATATGTTTCCTGTGCTGGGAGCCCCAGACTGGAACTTGGAGACCCCACTTGGACTACTGAGAGCAAAGTAGAGGGGCAGAATCACCTCCCTTGACCTGCTGGCCATGCTTCTTTTGATGCAGCCTAGGATATGGTTGGCTTTGTGGTCTGCAAGTGCGCGTCTCAATCCATACTCCACCCAGCCTGTATCCATGTTTGGGATTGCTCTAACACATGTGCAGGACCTTGCACTTGCTCTTGTTGAACTTCATGAGGTTTGTGTAAAGCATGGATAGTTAGGAATTTTCTTAGAGAGATACTGACAGGTTCAATTACTGGACCCCGCTGTCACTTCAGAATAATCATTTTGTGTCTGGTCCCAGTCAAGGACCAACAATGCGCAATCTCCATCTACTTACGTTAGACAAGTATATCAAGTACATTTGCTAGTGTATAAATGTATACACAGTTACAAAATGCTTCATTGTGAAAAAGCCACAAATGATCGGAGGAAAGAGGTGAGCTTTCTACCCCTAGTAAAGCTATGGCACTAGAACAGCTTAACAGGTGCTTAGCAGCCAGTATGCTGTTGAGTTTTCAGAACGAGCCTGTGTGTTCCATTTCAGCTGCACGGGCCAGGAAGAGAGCCAAGTTTCTTCATAATCACCAATGTGAAGTCCTTAACTGAGATTCCTATACATTTTTGTAATCACTTTTGGAATACCTGTGCTTTTTTTAATACCCAGAATGTCCTGTGACAAATAGTTTCACAGTTTAAGTACCTATGATGTGAAGTAGGATATCCAGTTGTTTACTAGAGATGATACTGAGCTGTCCTGGACAATTTCAATAGACGTTTTCTGTTAGGACACATTTTTGCATAGATGAATTACACTGAGCAACTTGCAATATAGAGGTCTACACAGTAGATTTGCTTTAGGATGCATTTTTATACCCCTTTGTTCCTGCTTATACTGCTGGTAATGAAGGCCATGTACCCTCTTTCTCCCTACTGAATGTTCCCCAGGCTTCCGTTCTCATTTCCTACTACTTGGGATAAATGGTCTTTGTGATGAGAAACCTCAGTAGAAAGGGGCAGACCTGTACAGTGGGTTTAAATCTAACATTGAGTATTAAATCTGTCACTTGAGTACGCTCTCCTGCTTCATGGAAAAAGTGTCTATTTTGCATGTGGTTTGGTGCACATTCCATTGTACATACCTTTGTACCTTAAGTATGCAAGCTCATAAACTCTCTAATAGCTTTTCCTTAGAGCTATATATACACACACCTTGTATATTAGTGCAAGGGAAAGGTCAGGATGGCATTGAAACTTTCCCGCTTATTGCTCATGGCAAGAAGTTGCAGTCTGGATCAGTATAAGTTCAAAAACCATCTTTGAAGAAAAAAAGTACTGTTTCTTTCATAAATTTTTTTTCTGGGTATGTTAGACCCTTGGTCCCACAAATAGGTTAGGGAACACTCAGGCACAGACACAGATATTCCTCCCTCCCCCATCTTTGGCTATTGATAATGACTGAAATTAGTCTGTCATAATTGTTTCACATCATTAATCAACAAACATAGCAGGTAAATCTGCCCAAGAGGAGTACACATCCCTGACAAACAATACAGCCTTTGCTCTTGCTCTCTTTCATCCCGCACCTGAATACTCAGATACAGCACTCGAGCTATTCTTGCCTGTTACTGTCCTTCAGCCAAAATTTTAGAAGCTTTAACAGTTACCCTTACTTCAAAATAAGATATCTGTAATTCCAAGGGGAAGAAATATAAAAAGCATTGTGACCATTGATACCAGCATATTTACAACCCTTCGCGACAATGACTTTGACGTGAATTTCATCATCATCAGCTCCGTGACCAAGAGATCACATTTGCAGTTTCACATGCTTACTGCCTTATTTATAAATCAGTACAAATGTGTCCAGCTTATAACAAAAAGCCAAGCAAAGCCAATTCATTAAAACATTGTGGAACAATAACAAAAGCAGGGATAATAAAAAAGGGTTCACTACTGAAACTAAGTATACCAGCCTAGACAAGCAAGCTCTTCCTGGTACCAAAATATGCCTTTGAAAACACTGTCTATCTTGAGGTACCAGATATGGCAGTGGTAATCACAAATCTAAAATCCAGAAACCATCCTAAAGTGAGGTCCAACACATGAGTGATGGCAAACAGACCACCTCTGGATTGCTGTAACTTGACATCCTTGAGATTTTGCTTTTTTAAAGTTCTGAACTGAAGATCTGATACATAATTTTGAAAAAAATTATGTTTCCCACCAGTTACAGGTGATATTTATTCAGGTAGTTTTTATTGTATAAATTCAGTATTCCTCTAAAGAGGAATCCCTTGCTGGAAAGAAGTGTGGCTCAGGAGAAAATACATTCCTTCCCATCTTTTTAGATTTAGTCTGTCAGGCTGCTGATAACCTACAGATCTTTTAAAAGCAGCTCTTGAAAATAATTTAGAGCTTAAAATTAAGGCAACAGTGATCCAAGACAACATCCACAGGTTATTCATATCTTAATCGTCAGCTCTTTAGTGTTCTTATGGATCGTCTGTGTAATGAAAGAGTTTTTAGCATGCTTGATCCACGCCCACGGGAGTCACAATTGAGACACCTATTTAGAGGTGTCTGGGATTCCAGCTGAGGACAGTATCTTATCTGTCTGTTCTTAAAAGGATTGATTGCCTAGCCTGCAGTTTCATGACATGAGCGTGAATCACATGAAGACCACCCTGGAGCTGACTTTTGGAAACCCGGGTTCCACTGGACATGGTCAGAGACTACAGTTGATACTTGAACAGCAGACGTTGTCAGCAATGACAAACATCTCATTTTATGCTCGTATGGCAATTTTTGCACCTCACTCTTCAGTAACTCTTATAAAAAGAAGTGGTTGCTTTCATTTACTTTGGAGTTGCATAAGAGATCAAGCAGAAGAGTAAGCAGAAATTCTTACTTTGTTTTTCTGAAGAAGAGGAAACCTCATAATACCCTAGATCACAGGAAACTACACAGTTCTTATATTGCCATGGCTTCTGAATGGCAATACTCCTTTCTATCATTTGAGAGTCATGTTTTCAAATTAGAGGTTGTTTATATCATATTGCTATCCACTTGAGCTATGAGAACTGTACGTGAGATTCACAGCTAAGCCAATCTTACTAACATACAGAACTGCCCTTCGACTCTAAGATCTTAAGTAAAACCTTGTCTGTCGATTCATATGTAGACAATTAGCTGATGATAACAGGACAATCTTGAGAAGCGTCAATCAGGCTTCTTGGTAAACCTCAACTAATCTTTGTGTTTTCTGTAATAACCAGTGGTGATCAAGATAGATGCCATGACAGCAATAAGCAGTAAGGACAAGTTTCTTCGACTTTGATTGTTTCTGAGTAAGACGGTATCGTACTTGGCTGGGTTTATTTGATTAGGCCCATATCTCTGGAGTATTGGTGCTGCTTAAAACCCCTCGCAGCTCTGACTCTGCTAAGCATCAGATAAACAGGAGGCTTCTCCATCTAACCCATATCATATTCTCCCAGTATTGAGCTGGGAGGCCTTAATATGGTCAAGAAAAAGATGTCAGTCATAACCCTATCACCATCCAGGCTGTAATTCATGGATAAACAATCACCTGCTGAATCAGAGGCCAAATCTGTGAGAATTATGCTTTCAGTTGTGACTGATTCAGTAGGAAATCTCAACCTGAGGGAGCACTACTTGTCGTTCAGACTTGATGGGATCCAAATTGGCACATATGTGAAGAGGAAAAATCACTCATTCTACAATAATGGTTCTTCTGGACTGTGCGTACAGCGTAGAGCCTCTGACTCTTCTCACTCTTCAGAATATTAAGTACAGCAAATTTCATATCACGAGGAGATTGATCTAGCAGCATGAATCCTTTCTACCAGGTAGTATTACAAGGTTACAAGGAACCATGTCTGCCCTCACAAACTCAGCTCTGCAAACGATTACGATTGGTACAAACTTACTGATGTCATTTCCTAGCGAATTAACTAAATTGTTCTGCAGATATAGTTTTTCAACTTTTGATAGTAGCATTAAAATTAACTGTCATATTTGTCTGGATTTTGCTGCAGATAAAAGACTGGCATAAAAGTTTCTGGATATAAAGTTTTGGCAGAAATGCACATTAAGACTTTTGTGTGTGTTTTTAAGAGAAAACAGGTGATGCTAATGAAGACTGCTGTGGCTAGTTACAGGCATATAACCTTGGAAAAACAAGTCTATCTTGAAACCTTGAATGGTCTTTAGTATCAGCATTACATTATCTTATATTGCATTTTAAGCTTTTTCTTTAAAAAAAAGGGAGAAGTCCAATAAACAGCATATAAAGCAGTCTGGGAAGGTATTGCCACCTTGCACCTGTTTACTTTAAGTCTGCAATTCATCCTTCATGAGTTATTTATTCACAAAAGATACCTAATCCATGTACTTTCTGAGAGAAGTTATTTTTTTTCAGCATTCTGGTTTGGTTTACTGGATTTGATCTGCTGGGTTTTTTCTTGTTGGATTTTTATTTTATTTGCTTATTTATTTATTTTGCTTCAAACTGTTGTAGCATAACAACTTTATGATCATGATTCTTTTACTTATTCCCAAAGGTGAAATCTAGTGATTAAACCAGCGAGACACTTTTTTTTTGTGCATATTCTCAGGCAATACTAACGCTCTGTTTTAGTTCAGATTGTGTCCAGGTTAAACAATGAGCATTCCAAAGTGCCTCAGCAGTGCTGAACTACTCGTAATTATAATCAGCCATGGTTACAAGAAGTTCTTTGTTCTGCACACATTTTAAATTCTGTATTTAAGAAAACTTATTGTGTCAAATGAAACATAATCTTGCCTTCTCTATTTGGCAACAAATGCTACTTGCAGGTGCTTCCAAATGAGCTTTTGGATTATAGTTAGCCAAGACAAATGTAATTTTGGTGATATTCCTACCTTAATTGTAATTCAGGTTGCATTTAAATGAGTTGCTCAAGATTGTTTCAGGCAAAGACTTAAAATACAAATTAAACTTGATTAATGTTGCAGTTTACTTGATAAATAACCAGTCGTTTACTATATATAATAAATAATTTCCCTGACAATCAGTTGCTCAATTTTCCTTAAAATTATAGAGTTTTTATTTTGTTTAATAGAACACTGCGGAACTTTGATTGGTGATGAAGCAAGCCACTATTCTTGGTGTCATGATCTAGAAACATCTTTGCCAGAACACCAGTTTGTCCACAGAAACAAATTACAGTGTTTAAAAATCAATGTATCTTATAATAGTTCATCTTTGGTACTTCTTTTGCTTTTATTGAACAGAACTGTTCCATTTTATGTCTATTTCCACTGACTGTAAAGCTCTTATGGTTAAATTATTAGTTTATATTAACAAGTGTTGCCAAAGAGCAAGTGTCAGCTTACTGTGTATGCATAACCTGATGTAGTTGCATCTAGGTTTTTATTTGAATGTGCAGCATGCTTTTATTTCAGTACCATTCCTTTTTGGAATTGTGTCTATTTCACTATTAGAGGGTTTTGTTTTGTGAAAGTCATTGCATTGAAGTTGTATTTTGATTAGATCCAGGAACGTGTTGGTTATAGTCCTACAACACTGAACTGCAGCACTGGAAAACTAGGTAATTAATTTGTTGTATTTAAGAGAAGAAGCCAAAGGCTGAGGTCAATGTGCATGAAGCTGCCTAATAGAAAGGGAGCAGATCTGTGTTTCATCATGGAAAGGTGAAAGTGTTCAACTGAGCTGAATTTAAAGTTAGTTAGTCTGTTCAGAATAGTCCTCCTACCTGTTTTTTTTCCACATCAAAAATTCAACTAGACTTTATCAGGTAGTTCCCAGACGGCTCTAACTTTGCAGGGCAGCCCCTGACTGCAAACAGGAGCTTGGTTTGGATGCTGTTTGCATACGAAGGCTAAGGCTGTGCAGTCAATTAATTCTTTGACTGACTGTGTGCAAGCTTGACTTTAAAAAGACTGTAACCTGATCAAAGTCCCTTGTAAGTGACAGGATTCTGGCAAAGTTGCACACAGTCTATTATTTGGGAAGATGAAATATTGAAGAACTGGCAAAAGTATAAAAATAATACCATAACTGCATATGTGAGGGTCTCAGCAGAATTCTGCTAAGAACAACACACAAATTCGAATGTAACTTTCCTCCTACAGCTAGGACTGACGTGGGCAGTAACAACAAAGCTGAATTTAAAAAACATTTGCAAATCTCTGGACTGCTAACTTTGAGAGGATTAACTCAGAAAGAAAGTTTTTGCATATGGGTTACAGTTCATGAACACTGAAGCTGAGAATAACAACTGTGTCTTGACTGAGTTAGTCAAACAGTGACTGTTCTACGTCAAGAAAAGTGTAGCTGCAGCAGCATTCAAATTTTATAATGTAACACAGGTACTAATTTTATGAAGTATTACATCTCTACATCAACTGTGAATTTCTGCAAGAGAAGCGGCACTTTTTAGAGAGCCAGGAGTCACATAAACCAAATGAAATTGTGAGAGACGGAGCCCCAGTAGGATGTGTGATAGGAAGAGTACTTACAATGAGAAGTCCCCTGTACCATGCCAGAAACATCCTAAAACAAATCAGCTAACTCTATATAGAACTATCAGGAGTTAGGTGTAAACCTTCACCTTAAATCAGGAGGGAGTTATTTTACTCAGTCAACTCAAATTCCTGCTCAGTTCTTTTCCTCTAGGGGCAGGACTGTCTGTGGGACTACACCAACAATGAAACTGTCCCTCTGGGTTACTGCAGCATCAATGTTTACAAAGAAGCACTGTCATGACTGTTGAAGGAAGTTATCTTCCCAACGTTTAGCAAGGTTGTTTTCAAGCTGCTACTATTCAAAAACACAATCTGGAAAGTGGTCAACATGCACATAATTCTGCAAGGGACACAAACCCAGTGCCAATTTTAAAAAGCTGGAGTACCTAGAAAAAATTAGGGACTGAAATAATCAAACTGAAGTTGATGTGTTTTGCCCTCAAACATCTAATTTGTGGTAGCAGTTCAGAACTCAATTTAAGAAGTGAATAATATTGAAGTAATATTAGTATGTCATTTTCCAATAAACATGCGTATGTATAGCAGGGATCAGGCTTATGTGAAAAAACATTATCAGATATGTATGTTTAGCAAATTATTAGCAAACTACACAATTTTCCACAAGCAACAAATCAGTCTGAATCAGACAAAATGGAATATTTTCTTATATTAATTGGAGTGTTATATTTTCCCATGAAAATCCTGTATTTAAAAGACTTATGCCTGCTTTTTGCATGGTTAAGGTAATCCTTTGCATGCTTTTACTGACAATAATAATAGCGTTCAGAATTTCATTATTCATTAATAGTATGCTTCAATTAAACTTAAGCAGTAAGTAATCATCACAATCGTTTATTAATACCCTATACAGCAGCTAGATATTACAACAGAAAATTTTTTGTTTATAATTACTATTCCTTTCAAAACATTGATAATCAAAGGGTAAGACAAGGTGTGATCAGCCTTAGAAAGCTGGTTTCCCATTTTGGCATAGTGGTACATAATGAAGCACAAATAGCATGCTACTGTTTTTATATACCACTCAATATATGAAGCACTAATGTAATCTTTAGTAGCCTAAAATAATTTTTAAAAAAGTTGTTACATTACATGCCATGATGTTAAAATCTCAGTCTGTGTATTGCACATGGAGTAATTCTAGAGTAAGAATGACCATTTTATTTTGAAAAAAAGTGACATTTCTTTTTTTCCTTCTATCATGTTCACACCATTCAAATCTATCATACGATAGATTTTCTTGAGAGGTTTTGTATCTGTTTCTTTTTTCATCTTCCTCCATATACATTTTGAGTTTTCTTCATACTTTGTTCTTGTGTTTCTTTTTTATGTTTTCTATTTCCTTTCTTCTCCCATTTCTCCTTCCAAAATCAGTACCTTCTAGGTCAAGCAGTATTCACAACAGGGTGTTCCCTAACCCTGTTGTAACTCAAAACAGACCTATCTTTGGCGCTGAGCCTCTATCCAGTTGCTTGCTTTGTGGCAGGGCTTTGTCTGAAGTTTTTTCCCTTCAAAGCTAATGCATTCAAAAAATGTTTTCATTTGGTTTTTGAGGCAATTCTGAGAGATGCATCTTTTTTTCTTACAGAAGTGTCCAGAAGAAGCTAAGGGACTAAAAATGGTTCCTTTCCCATCAAGCAGATTACCAGATGCAGAGTTTTAGCTGCTTTGTGACCAGGGCACTGCCTGCAGTTTCTCTTCATTTAAATTATGAAAAATTCTCATTTCAGGACATATTTTTCTTTTTTTTAGACTTTTCAAAATGCTCCCTATAAACATGGGATTATTAGTACATATATTATTTCTTTATGTTGTAAAACTGTGAAAGAAAATTCATAGAATTGCACTGAATCATGTTAGAAGGAAAAGCCCTGATATGAAAAATAAAACCAGAAAAGTCTAGATCCTTCCCAACACATTAGAAGGTAAATGGGAAGAGCATCATCCTCCAGCAGCTCATTCTGTCATGTCTTAACCAGTGGAAAAAGTGTCAGCCTTGTAACAGACCTTCAGCTACTCGGAATGATCTTGGGTCTTCAGGTGCCTTCTTGTTCTGGACACCCAACCATCATCTGATCAGGATGCTGCTGCAAAAGACAAGGAGATATCTACTTTCAGAGAAGGGTAGATGCATACCCCTTCCATTTCCAGCTTCCAGGAAACCCAGAAGGCCTGGTAAGTCTCCTTATGGAGGAACAAACAGTTGCCTTCCATGCAACTACAAAGTCTGCAAAATTTTTGATCCAGACACCACACCAATATCTCCGGGAAAGGTAATTCTTAAGGCTATTCATCTGCCACTTGGTGCTGACTCCAGAGAAGCAAGTCATCAGCACAGATATCAAACTCTCTGCAAGAGGTGCACAACTGAGCTGATAAAGTGACAAAGAGGAGTTGTGGATGGAGAGAGATGCAGATACTTTGGTTATCTCTGTGAATCATTCAGCTGTCCTTCTCCCATCTTCTGTGGAACACTTACCAGAAGATTCACATATGAAACTGATAGACCATAAGATATTTAGTATTACACAGAAAAAATCTACCTCGGGTTCCTATGTCAACATGGAAAGAAGATGAGGGACAACTGACCCTGGTAATCTTGTATCTGCACAGGGACAGGAATCTTGACCCTATAAGCGAAGTCGAAAGCGGTGTGAGTGAACCTGCATGCCAGGGCCAGATGGAAAACGCTAAAATACTACAAAAATTATTCCCACAGAAGAAAGCTGTGGACCTCTCTTCTAGGTGTCCTCAGACTCTGTTATGCTTTCCTTCCTAAGACCTAGTGCTTGATGTCAAGCCACTGATAGTGAAAGGTTTTTAAAAAAATGTGCGAAGGGGCCATAGGGATCCAAGTCGTGGCTTTTATTGGGTTTCCAATCCTTTGTTCCCAGAAAATAAGAATTTATTTCCATCAGAAAGGGACATAATTTTCTCAACAACAGATTTTGGTATGAGGCAAACTCTGCCACACACAAAACTGGGAAGGTGGAAAAAGGAGATGCAATCGCAAAACCAAATAACATTTTGTTGGCAGGGGTTGGCAAACAGCGTTTATAAATCAGTGCTGCACACTTAGCTCTGCATTTAGTCTGTAGCCTAAGTGACCATATTTTTAAGCATATCGAATGCCTAGAGCTTCCATTACACTTTGTATACCAGGAAAACTGTGTATCAAAGATCAGGTACAAAAGATGAAGTACGTTCTAGGTACTATATTTCCATTTGCTATTTATTTAATACTGTTACCTATCCTTACTTATTTAAAAAACCCACAAACTATCACAAGTTAAGAGTTTGAAAGGGAGCATCTTTTCTTTACAAAGGTTTTGTACTTTGCTTGCTGATTGCTGACATTCTTCAGTCCTGGCAGATCAATTTATGGGAGCATAGTCCAAATTGTACTCCCTCTCTTAAGCTTTATGAAAAGTAAGAAAACTGGAAAACAGCAACCTTTCAAACAGTTGAATTCAGAACAAGTTTCTGCAAATGTAGTGACGGAATAGTTGGAAACCTTTCAATGTAAGGTGTGCCATATCATCAGCTTTTTTCCGCTCCTTGTAATAGTTATACTCCATTGTAGGTGGAACCAATACGGACTTTTTTTTTTTCCTTAGTTTTATGGAAGTTAAAATTCAGGCCATAGACTATAGCTTGTTATATTCTTTTTATGGAAAGGTTTTTCAGCTCTACAAAGGCCAAAAAAAAAAGAGAAAGAACTACCCCCCCTATCTTTTAGTAACTCCTAGAGGAGTCCTAGATAGGATGTGTAAAACCTTAGGGCAAAGCAAAGGCGAGAACCTTGATTTGTGTTATTGAATGCCAGGACAACAAACCAATTTACCAGTTAAGCATGAATCTCTCCCTGGTTTTATGTTAAAGCAGTTCCGGTTACTCTAAATAACATTGACTTATTTGAAGCAGGGTCATGAAACTGGGTCTCTCACAAGCCAGCTAAGTGCTCTGGATGTACAGAAGTTTAACAGAAGATTGTATTTTGTCACATTGTTAAATGTGAAGATGCGCGATTTTTTTTAATCAGATAAACTGCTTCCTTCTCAACTTCACCATCGCTATTCCCAAACTCTTAAAACCAAAGAAAGGAGGTGAAAACTGTGGCCATTGTAAGGGACAAATCACAGGTGGATATAAGCCCAAAGATTTGATCATAGGTGGATAAGCCCAAAGTTAGGGAGTCTTTATGGCCCCAAACACAAATGGTGTATTGGAGAGGAATGAAACAGCAGCAGAGGCAATGCAACCTGAAAATATTTGGCTTGGATAAAGACTCTTTTCTGCTAAACAATTATTTTATTGAAGAAAAATTGTGAGTAATACTGACTCTGACTTAAGATGGGGTAGACATTAGAATATGAATGTCACACAGAAAAAAAAAAAAAATCCCAAAGTTCTGAGTCTAAAAACGCAATGGAAAAATATCTCTTTATTTTCTATTTAATTTCCAGGATATGCATAAGGATTATGAACATCTGACAATAATTTTCTTTTTCTGTCAAGTTAATATACATTCATCTCAATGTTAGTATACATACCAAGGTTGTCTATAAGATGTTTCAATGGGTCGTTCCATCTTGCTTTGACATAAAAAGGGGTTGTAGGAATAATGGAAACTGGAGACAGTTACAGTGTGCTATGTGTCAAAATCAGATCAGTAGAAATAAAGAAGCCAATCCTGCTTTCAATGAAGCCAAAAAAAATTACCTTGAGTTCGTTGTTTACAAAATCAGAGAATCATGCTTCTGCTTCTATAATAGTCGCATTTTAGTATTGATCTATTAAGCCAAAGTTGTTGATATTTATTCATCTCCTACCCAGTATCCATCAGGCTTACAACACACGTGGCTATTTTATAACAATATAAATTGAGATAAAGATAATAATTCTGCAATTCAGTTTTCTGTAGAATAAATAGACATCAGAGAACTCATAAACATGTGGGTTAAATAAATATCTGCCAAGTCACACAGCCAACAGTTGTTCACTTCAGTGGCACCTATTTTAAACAATCACAACAGAGGGATACAATGATGCTTCTATATGATGTTTGATGACTATTATGTAGTCCTGGGAACAGTTCAGAACCCTAAATAAAATTTGTTTTCATTAAGTGAAAGTGACTGTTCTGACTATTTTCCTCTTCCATTCCGTTCTAGAAAATCTGCATTCAGTTCAGATTTGCTGGTTAAACATGCACATTGCTACAGACAACTGCAATTCATGAGAGAAATGAAGCACTGCAATCGGATGTGGACTGGCGCAGGTAACAGAGCCAAAATGCTTGTTGATGGCATGTTAGGTTGGCTATATCTGCCACTTTTTCCATCTCACTGGAACTTCCTTTTAGAAGGGAAGGAAAGCAAAGCATCGTTTTTAGTAAATCTATTGATGGCTAAGATCCCTTTCTGAATCCAAGCTGGCCAAATCATAGGGGTTCAGTGTTGAACCAGATAGAAAGCTTAGTATGTAGGGGCGGGAGCAATTTAAATTTAGTAGCTGTTGCATGCCAAATATATAGTCATTTTTCTTCAGGGAATTGGTTGAGTTCAGCACATTGGCAATCGGTAAGGGGAAACCTATTTTGCTTCCAGCTGGCCAGTCTATGACTCTATAGCTCAGGGTTTTAAAGCATTATGCCGCCTGATGTGGGACGATTGCCTGATGACCAAGTGTGAAGTAGGGAAATACAAATTACCTGCTCTGACAGAGCTGTAATATTTGTAGGGAGATTCCGATCTTGTTACCGGTATTATGAAAAAACAGTTAAGTATGTTTATTTTAGTAAAATAACAGGAAAAAAGACGGATAAGAAGTATATCCAAAATAAACTGTATTTTTAAAGGGGAATTCCTTTTAATTACTTTTATTTTTCCCAAAGGATAAAAAGCAGTGTTTGTTAATAGTACAAATTACCTTCTAACTGTACATTTAATTAGTCCAAGTTAAATCTGACTGTGTTTAAAAAAAAAAAAGTTATTTGGGTGATCTAGACTATTTTTATTCAGCCTCAAAAGTGGAACTACTTTCTGCAAGGGCCTGTACACCTGTCTGAGAAGCTGAATGTAAACCAGATAGTCAGCAACAGGAGAGCCCTTTCCCCATTCTCAGCTATAAGAACTTCTTAATTGTAAATCCATGGTGCTTATAAGTTCACTACTATCAAGCCACCTGAATGTTTCAGGAAATGCTTATTCAAAAAGAAAGATGCGAAAAGCTAGGACTCCGAATTTAAACACAGTACTCTAAGACAAGATCAGTTTGGTATTTTGTAATAGCAAAGAGCTATTTTATGGAAATTATAAAGAATTAATTGAAATAGTAGCCCTGCCCACCCTCCCAATACCAGCATATGCATGTTATACATTTATACATACATTTTGTTTTATGAAACAAATCTATATTTAAATCTATATAAATAGAGATTAATAAAATAGTTTAAATTTTTTAGTATACATGGAAGTCATTAAGCCCGTGTGACGTTGCCAACTAATATACAGTAAACTGTTTCTCATTTGTGAAAAGTTGTTTAATAAGCTGAAGGAATGACCACTGGATTGCACACGCTTACTATTAATATTGCGCATAATGACCATTAATATTCTTGATGCATCTCAGAGGTCAGGGGAAGAATTCACTTTCTCCCTGAACAGGATCAGAGAGGGAGACAGAAATAGGATAGCCCCGATGTATTGTTGATCCCACTGACGATGGTAGTTTGCTGTCAATGGGCAAAGCACAGCATTCATTATTGTTGGTCACAGTGCCATTGTCTCACCTGAAAACATTGTAAGATTCAATAAGTATATATTACATACTTAAGAGCTTCCTAACTGAGAAAACACAAAAAGTAGCAATGGTCATCTTCTTCTACAGCTTTTTCATATTGAGTCATACAAGATTCATTTATGTGTTCCACATAAAATAGGTAACGAAAAAATTGGAAGAACTTCTGAGATGCTTAAAGGCCTAAGGGACAGAAGACACTTTCGTAGCAATGTGTCCACCCAGGCATATTTACAAGAACATATGTCATGTTTAATAGCACAAGCATTGTGCTTGTGAAAACGTTGTAATATGTAATCATACTTTATAGAGACTGTGGTCATTTTGTCACCCGAAGTTCTGTTCTCAAGATGAAAAAATCCTTTTCTGCATATCGTATTTCATTAAATTCCCCAAATTTTTGAACTGTAAATGAAAAAGGACCTAGTCTCTGTGCTCCTTAGTTAGAGAGCAGTGATTTAAACAAACAAGCACAAAACTTTTTATCTTCAAAACTACAGTTGGACTTCAGAAGAATCATAGTAATGTATTTTACACTCTTTCTTCGGTAAGAAACCACATAGCTGGTAAGAGATTTCTGTTTTACTGTAGAGCAATGCGCGAGGAATGCTGGGCTGCCCTGCCTATTCTGAAAGTTTTGCATCAGGCATTTCAAGCTTCTGAATTTCTTTTTTCCATGGAGTCTCAGAAAAAAAACCTTTGCAGAGAAAGTGCACAAAGTGAATTCCCTGGTATTCTTTTGCAGTTGATTTGTTTCATCCCCCAAAAGAAAGACTGCAATAGAAGAGTATCCATTCATGTGCAAAGCCGAAAATCTGGGTCAGAACAAGAGCAAAGGTTACCCCTGCACCCTCCCCCAAACCTATTCAGAGAGGATCCCAATTCTGCTTCTCACCTCTGAAAGTCAGACATTGTATCTGGAGACAGAGAATGGCCCGGGGACAGCTATTCCAAAACGAGGAATAAAAATGCTCTGTGTCTAGACTTTAAATAGCAACGACAGGCTACACCCACAGGTGATGCATAAAATTCACAATACTTTAGAAGAGGAATGAGCCTGGGCTGGGGGAATAAGCAGTCTTGCAGTGGTGGAAGTAGCTGTAAAATACCTCATTTTTATAATTACCAAAATGTACTTCAGCCCGATTTAAAATTTGTACCAGCTGAAATGAAGGTGTGATGTTGCACAAATTTAAACTATTTGAGTTATGCAGATCCTTGAATTATGAAGTAATTAATGCTTAATTACACCTAGGTCCCTTGTAGTCCCATTTGATCTCTTAGCAAAAACCAACCATACCTGGTAAAATGCAAAACTAAACTTTCAACTTCTGCACTAGTCAGGATGAGTATTAACTGGCTTAGGAAACAGGCAAACCTTTAAGCCCTTCTTTTAAAGACAGCAGAAAAAATTCACCACAGATACACACTTGCCGGTAGGATATCTCTCTCTGTTTTTGTACTCCTCATGTGTGTACCTGATTGCCCTTCCTTGTAAATACACTGTTAAACACAGGCAGGTGTAGGTACTTACTGTTAGGCAAACTTCAAGCAGTCTGGCAGTACTGGAAGAGTTGTGCTTTGTTTATAATTAAATCTATGCAGAAAACTCTTCACGCAATAATTTATACAGGAGCTTACCCTATTTATTGCCAGATAACCTGGTCTGTGGATGAAATTGTGTACGTTTATAGATGGCTGCAATTGTGGATAAAAAGAGCTAAAAATAAATGTCCAGCATTTTTTGCAAGCCTGTAGATTTCTTTAGTTGTTATTGCATTTGCTTTGAGTACTTTTATTTTGGCTGACAAATCTCTTGATATACTATTAATAACAAAGTTTACAAAAATAATACATAGAAGTTATTACCACTAATTGAGTTTCAGGCATGGTGAGAATACAGAGTGGTGTATTGGGGTTTTTTTCTTTTTTTTTTTTAAAAAAGAAAAATTGAAGTTAGGAGAAGTTAGTCTTTCAGGAGCTCAGAAGGTTGATGCTAGAATGAGCTTGAATCCCTATCAGAGTTTCCAGCAATGACTACATGGAGGATGAGGCCTCTTTTGATCTTGGCTCATCATGTAAGTAAAAACACAGGAACAAGTTGCTTTTCCCTCCTCCTCTGCCCTCTAACATCTGTGAACAGCCACACACCATCATCTTCAGATGCCTGGATGGTTTTATGGTTATTTCATGTTAGAACGCAAAACTGATAGCATATACTGTGCAAGTCTGTTGAACCACAATATTAACTATCCTGAAAGTTTTTGAGAAAAATTGAATCTTACCCTTTTGCAGCGTAACTTGCCTATTGATGCAAATGATCACTTAATGGCTATAGCAGGAACAGAAGTAAGCTAAACCCAGTTCATATTTCAACTCACAGATTGTGCCCAGAATAGAGGCCTGTAACTAAGAAATGTAATCTTTTGACTCCTTAGAAACAAAAAGTTGTTTGTGATTTTAATGCACAGCTGAGTTTTCAGTAAA
Organism: Stercorarius parasiticus; assembly: GCA_013396915.1. Classification (NCBI taxonomy): domain Eukaryota; kingdom Metazoa; phylum Chordata; class Aves; order Charadriiformes; family Stercorariidae; genus Stercorarius; species Stercorarius parasiticus. The sequence goes on from VWZL01004175.1 coordinate 683,653, forward strand.
ATGTGAAAGACATTTTTGATGATGGAAAAATTACTTTGTGACCGTTGATCTTTTATTGAAAGTCCTTTATTTCAGTTTTATCTTTAGACTTTAACAGTACCCTTTTAACAAATAATAAACAAAAATATATGCAAGACAATGTATTTCAAGAATATTTATGGAATAACAGAAGATTCATAGGACTAAGTCCTGTGAAAGTGTTACATAAATTTCAGCCATCATGGTATTTTCTCTTGCTCCCAGGCTTCGTATAAGTGGCAGTGAGCTTTAAGAGGTTCACTTGACAAATAGCTGCGGCCACTACGGGAAGAGTAACTGGTTTTTTTGGGGACTTCTTTTTATTACTGTTCTCTCATGGGAGATCACTGCTCTCACTCACAGCAGAGCAGTTAAATGCAATATATGGATGCTCCTGAGCTGCCTCTGTGTGAAATCCAACAGCATAGTGGACTCTCGTGGATGCGTGTGAATGCCAATGGATTGCAGTGCAAACTAGTGGGAAGTGCTTTTGAGTTTAGCCTCTTAAAATTTGTATTGAAGAAAATGAAGACTGCTCTTACAAATAAAAACAGATGCTGGGTCATACCAAAAGATTCATCTGGCCCTGGATTTTGTCTCCAAGAGTGGCTACAAGGGGATAAGTAGGGTTAACAGGGCAAGCATATATGGCAGTTCCCCTTTCTACTCTCTAGTCTCCAGTGTCTAACTGGTGCCAGGTTAGGGACATATATGAGGGTCAGAGCCCTTACTGCTGCACAAACCACCTTCACACAAAACCAGCCAATCCTAAATAAGTTGGAAGAGGGAGCTGGACTTTTTAAAGCTGGACTTTTTAAAGGGGCCTTAATAAATGCCTTCAAAGCAGAACACTGTCTTCCCTAAATAAGGAGCTGCTAGTGCTGTGATAATCCTGTAAGAAAATGAAGTTACTTGTGAGATAAGAGGAAAGAAATGTATTTACTAACCACATAACATCTTGCTGCATTCACAGTAAGTCTTTGCATTTTGGAGGGATACCCAAAAGTTACAAGGTGGGAGGTGAGCATTGTATTTTTTTTTCCAATTCTTCTTCAAACCATTGGCTTAACAGCTTTTATTAAAGATAGCTCCATTTATAAACTGTTGCAAGACACTGTGCTAGAAAGAATGCCAGAAAAACATCTAAATTAGACAAAGTTGTAATCTGTGTCCAAAGCAGTATGCACCGTATGCTCTAGAGTCTTTAATAAATCTTTTCCAGCTCTACAGTCCAGGAATATGGAAAGGAAAGTCCAATTCTTTCCATTCAAAATAAATCTGCTCATTTCACGATCCAATTTTACAATCTCTGACATTAGTGTATGTGTTCATGCTTTTATATAAAGCACACCAAGAAAAGGGGAATCACCACATAGTTCAGCAGATGCTAAATGAGCGGTCTGTGATGCTCATCAGTACGACTACCGTAATTCTCCAGCAATTCAGAAACTAAACAAGTCACTCAGGCACCTGAGACCGAGTTGCCTAATTCTGCACTGGGAGTGTCATTCCTAGAGCTGAGTTCCACACTGCAAAACGCTGCAGTGCTTTGCATGGTAATAGTCAAATCTTCTTGTGAGTTAATTCTATATTTTTCATTCTAAGATCAAAATAACTGAATTCTTATGCATTTGCTATGATTTTCTGCATAGCTTTTATGTGTTTCTGTGTACACTAACCTTTAAGGAATACCATTTGCCAAATTTTTCCATAGAGATTTTCCATACACATTTTCCACATATTGTACAATTTGTCTCAGCTTTGTTCTCTGTAAGACTTACAGATTGTTCAGATCTTATGAACAACTTTCTCTGGAAATAGGAAAATAACAAAACAAGAATACACAGAAGAACTGTGATGCACATAGCTGGAAAACGCTCCCTTTAAACAAACTGTTATGCCTACTGACCTAATCTTTTTTCTGGTATCTATCTCTTGACTTGGAAAGCAAGAAATAGACAAAGCAGGAAAAAATACTCCGTCTTTGAAATAAAACAACTCCCTCATCTGAGTTACCTCTTCTTTTCTGCTTACTACTGTTCCTGTTCTTGTGTAGAACTTTATTAGTTTTTTCTATACTTTCTACTTTAATCTTAATGAGGACAGGATCAGTTCCACCTTATTTGCCTGCAAAATTTGAGGCCAACATCCATTCTGCCACAGGGATTCCCTAATTAGCTTGAGTAGTCTAAGAGTACTCATCTCAGGTTTGCTGGAGAGATATTTAATTTCACCCTTCCCACTGTCTAACCCTCCTATGTTTTGAGCAAGCTCTGAGCGTTACCCTCACCACATTCATGTTCTCTGATCTTCCCTCTGCCTCGCCTCATCCATGTTCCACCAGGGAGGAAACCAGCCAGGACATCCTGGAAGATGTCAAACTGACATGAAGTTTTCCAGTTTTATTTACAAGTCTTATATTAAAATAATTGGGTTGACCAAGTTCACAGGGTCTTGCAGAGACAAGGAGGCTTGGGTGATAAGGAGGCTGATAAGCCCCGCATCAGCATAACACACACAGCTGCATCCTGGAAAAGGATGGCCTACAATAGGGCCTTCAGTAAGGCTCTTCCTATTTAAATAAAGACATTCTTGGCAATATCCACATTGCTGGGCAGAAGCAGCTTCAAAGCCACACTTGAAGCCGAATGCATTGCTGTGAGTTTTGTTTTAAAGGGCCATGAAGGACAGCTCAACTCAAAATGGGTGCATTTTCCGATTGCAGGTACCCTTTGGTATGCATTCTCTCCCTGAAATACAATGTGGCAGGCACAATAGCTTCTACTTCAGATGGCAAGTGGTTGGTATTAGGCTGAATACATGTCCCAGGGTCATTTCTAGAGGTTTTTTAGATCTCTTCCTGCAAGGGGAGATGAGAATTGTAAGCAATATGAAATCAGGCTATTTACAAGGAAACTGTCAGTGAAAGATACTGGATCTCGATAGCACCATTATCTTCAAGCACCCCTAGAATCTTTTAGTTCAAGGGACAAAAAATGAAGCCCTTATGACATCAAGAGCTTTTCTCCCTGTAAGAACACACGAAGCATAGAACCTATAGCACATATAAATGCGAGGTTATAATGTATTATTTTTTTCAACTATATAGTCAACCAAAATATTTTAACAAGTGTATTTGTGTAATTTATAACATAACTTGATATTTATTTTTTAAAATTATATATANTTTCCTTTCAAGCATGTCCATCTAAATGTACAGGTAACAAGAATTTCTTCTTAGAGAAATGCACTGCTCACCAAAGAACTTGTCGCTTTCTCTTCTATATTTATTTCAATTAAAAGCAAGACTCCTGGAATCAATCCCAAACTCCTCCAAATACATTTAGCAATGTCAAATTTTGTTATTTAAACAAAAAGTGTGCTTATTAACCTTATCAATTGTTGACTGACATACTAAAAGATTCAAAGGCCTGAAGTTTAGAGTGCTTTAGCTAGCTACTTCCATGGTCAGCAAAGACTAACAAACTGGTTAAGACATGGAGTAATATACTCAATAAATGTGTAATCCTGTCCAGAGCTTCTGAGACACAGTTGCTGAAATCATTTATACATACTACCAGAATTCACAGTAGAATTCCTATCCCTGCTACAAAGACTTACTCACAACAAAGAAACGTTTATGCTAAGAATCTGCATACTACTTCCCATGCAAGTTCCTTTCCTAAAAAGTTGTAGATCTTAAAAACCGTATGTAGATATTGTTTGTGCTGATGAAACAAAAGTCATCAAATAAGCTCACTATTTTTACCTGAATGAGGTTCACTCTGAAAAATGATTTTATGCAATAAAGCAAAACAGGTAAGTCAAACTGTATTGGGAATTCTGTCAGAAATTCTAATCACAGACGGTCAGGAATTTTTCAACTGGAGCCAAAGCTTTTCCTGTAATATACCAGTTTTGACAAAATTGCTATTGGAAACACTTTCTCTGTGCCAGCAGCGGGTGTAGGCAAGAAAATGTAGTTGTCTGGGACTGGGAATAAATAACTTGTTAGTCTGAGCAAGCAGCTCAGGGTTTTGCAGAGCCCATATATCTTTGCTTGATTTAGAGCAGTGAGTTGAATCCATGTGAGGGCCCTAACCAGACGGCGATAAGCTGTCTTTCTTTTTAGCTTGATGAGTATTCAATCAGTTATACACGGTGGAGCAGCTCCAGCCACAGAAAGGCCAGTCTTCCACACCAGAATAGTCCCCAGCCCAGCCGTCAGACAGCAACGTGACCATTCCCGAGTCTCATTCCGGCAAGGTCTGATTTGAAGGCAGGTCTCCCAAATCCCATGAGGATACCATAAGGATGAGGCAATTGGCTGCATGCCAGTCAGTTCAAAAGGTTTTTTTTGGTCCTGATGCAGAATGGGGAAAAAACTCTCCACTATCTGTCCTTTTAAATGGATAGACTCTCCCAGTTCTCCGTACATACCACCAAGTTTGCAGAAAAGGTTGAGCAGAACCTGTCACAACGCTTGTCTGTGGAGACAGACGATGCGGCTAAGGTACACCTGGCTGCATCTGCCGCAGAGCTTGCTCGGTGACTGTGCTTCATCCTTTATAACATTTATAAGCGATCACCTTATCTATTAATTTGCTGGAGGAATGGGAACTTTGGAATATTAATAAAGGAAAATGTTCATCTCAACAGTAGAAATACTTGTTTTAATCGAGTAGACATACCCACCCAAGCAGCAATTACCCACGCAGGCACACGATGGAGAAGAGGGAAGGAGGGAGGAGCTGGCTCCCTGCGCGCCCCGGGAGCTCGCCACCCCCCTCTCCCTTCCCGCTCGCCGCCCTCCCTCCCCGCTGGCCGACGCAGGATGGCGCCCTCGGTACGAGCAAATCACCCGGGGGGAGCAGGTTGACAACCTCTTTGCAGAATAATTTACCCCTCCGAATGGCTGTATTCCTGAGGAGCTCTGGTTTCACGGCTCCGGTGCGCAACGCGCCGATATATTCCGCTACTCCCCGAACAGCTAATTAATTAAAAACATTAATTTGCCCAACGAGTGCAAAAGGATCTCACAAATAAGCGTTTATTGTGTTTAGTGCGAAGCTTCGGGGTGAACAATGATAAATGCCACTACCTTTTTAGGGGGTTGTGCTTATTTTGCTACGGCCACTGTTAAAATTCACACACTTTTATGTAGAACCTAAATGGTACTGTATCAGCAGGGTTCGGACACATATATATGTGTCTGGATATACATATATTCAGAGACAAGTATGCAGAGTTTGAATCTGTGAATGCCAGCCCCGGCTCCGACTTCCCCACCTCGCAGGGCACGCAGCCAGCCCTGGATGACCAGGAGGGCTACTGCGGGCTGAACCTCTTCTAGCCACCCTCGGGGGCAGCTGTGCTCCCAGATCGCCTCTCCCGGCGAGCCCTCTCGCAGGCCAGCCAGATGCTGTGCACTCCCCGGGAGAATGACACCCACTGCCCCCGCACCCGCACCGCTTGGGAAATGCTGTGAGCAGAACCTACAAACCTTAGAACTTCAGGAACGAGTTTTGATTATTATTTTTTTTCCCCTCTTCTTCTTCTCGTCTTTTTTTTTTGGCTATCGGAAATTAACTTGGCGGTGACGACGGCGTCTGACACTCCACCGCCGCCACCCCCATCTTCGCGGCAGCCGGGCGATCCCGCAGACCCACAGCCACCCTCTCCCGTGCCCACCCTCCTCCCCCTTCTAGGCGGTGGGCGGCCACCGCCTCCGGGCGGCCTCGCCACC
>VWZL01004175.1:691315-728097 GCA_013396915.1 Stercorarius parasiticus
CCGGGGGGCGGTCGGCCCCGCCATACATCGAGATACGCACAGCAGCAATTCCATTCCTCACGCCTCGTTTTCTGGTTAATTCCCGGGGAGGAAGGATCCGTCCCTTTCCTTTTGTACGCGTTCCCCCTCCCCGTCACCCCCCCGCCCCGGGGCCCCGTTTCTTTTCACCGAGTTCTTCCCGGCGCGGTCTGCGCGTTGCCGCTTTCGCCTGGGGAAGCTCCCAGAGAGGGGCACGGCTAATCCCCGGCTTTTGAAGCCCTGCGACGCTTTTCGTGGCCAACCCCCTGATACCTGTAATTGAATTTATGTGATTGATGCCCGCCCCGTCCCCATTTCCTTAGCAACCACTCGTACTGCCGGCGCGGACGGCCGCCCCTGGCCGCGCCTCACCCGCCCGGGATGGGGCTGGGGAGGGCGGGAAGGCGGCGGGGGGAACCCGTGATCCCCCGTTCCAGACGCGGCGTGGGGGCCGAGCCGTCGTGGTGACACCCCCCTACCCTCTTGCCATGGCCCACCGGCAGCGGCGGGGCCGTTTCCCGCCCGCGCTTGACGCGTTGGTCGCTTCCCTCGACGCGAGGGCGGCGGAGAACCTGCGGGTTCTGTGGTGGGCGCCTCGGGTGCGGAGACCCCGGCCGCGCTGGGGGACGTGGCAGTCCCCAGGGGAGGCGGTGCGTGTGGTGATGCTCTTGGGATAGTGGTCTCCTGGTGGCTTGCCACTCCTAAAGCTTCAGCGACCATCAGTTAAAGGGACGCTTTAGTTGCCCAGGGCGCCTTTGCTTAGATAGAGGCTCACAAGGCGACTGGTCGGAGCAGTTTGGCTGGTCACTTCTTCCATCCCGCAATTCACTTTCTGCTCCAAAGTCTTCCAGGTTGTGTTCATGGCCCTTTTTTCCCTTCGTTGAGTTTCACTGGGTTGGAAGCTCATGGCACCCGTAACAGGACTGCCACTCTTGTCATCAGTACCTCCACAGAAATGTCAGTGCCCTGCATTGGCTTCCTAGGTTTTGAAAAACATCTTGTTCTTTGCTGGTTGGCAGAGCTTTTATAATTAGACAGGAGCTGTGGTTTTAGGTAGTGATTCAGGACACGGAGACACACCTGCCCTTACCAGTGGGTGAACATGTAGTTCAGCCATGAGACAGAGGAAACGCTTCTAATTGTAAGCTTAGTGTTGACCAAGGTGTGTCATCTTGACAACAGTCAAAAGTGGAATGCTGAACCTACGCTACCAACGAACATGGAAAGAAAAAAAGGGTATAGGCAGTGGACGCATTGACGTTCCTATGAAACTTCACACTGGAAGTCCTGTATCTGGAGTTACCTGAGCACTTTATTCTCTGTGTCCATTACTGCTGCTTAATTCGGAGCAGTAATATAGCTGCGTGTGGTCTGCCTGTATCAGTGCTAAAGCTGGCTATAATACTTTTGGAAAGGAGATGAAAAATTCTGCTGAAACTTTGGGCAAGCTTAATGTGAAAGGAGATTTTTCTTATCTGAAGCTTGGAACAAGGGAGACCACTTCACACAGACCCCTGCAGAGACACTAGGCATGGGTGGCTGTTGGACACTGTTGGCAAACACCCACCATGTGGGTTGTTGGCGTCTAAATAGTTGACACTGTATTTTATATCCAGGATTCTGAAGTACCCAGCTCCATAGGTACTACAGTTTCAGGAGATCTTAATGTTAGGATAACTTGTTATCAGCTCAACAGGCTGAACATGAGCTCCCCGTTTGGATTTTTTGGCTAAGTAAAAGCTGTGAGGCAACGTTACCTCTATATATGGCAGTAACGAGCCATTACTGGACTATAGTGTCCAGTTCTGGTATCTGTGCATGAAATAGGATGCTGACAAATTGGAAAGGGTTCAGAAAAAAAACTGCACAAGTATTTAGCCATCTGGAAACTGGGTTGTACAGAGTGAGGTAAACCAAATAGGTCGGTCTGCTTATCAGGAGTTGTCAAGAGGTGCTTGTATCAGATTATAACTATCCATGCAAGAAGGTGGCAACTCATTAGCAGATAGGGGCAAAGCCAGATTCAGTGACAGAAATGTGAAATGGGATGTTCTCAGATTATAAATAAGGCACATTGTTTAGTGTACTAACGTAGCGGATGAGTATGGGGTTGATTAAGTCTCTTCAAAACTTGTAAAAGTCTAAAAGCTGTAAGTAAATATTAGCTAGGAAATAATGGAGTTTACATGGAAGGCCAGACCAGAGATTTTATTAATGTGCTTTGAGGCCTTGCCACATGTGAATGGCATCACTAAAGCCTTATGTGTCCCCAGTAAAAATTACTAGTAAACCCAAGCTATGCTTGCAAAGTATCTTTTATTCCCTCTACAAACCTGATTAAATCCAATGTGCTGTCTTGAAATATACTTAAAATGTAGGTATTGGAATGATCAGATTAACCCCATTTGTGTGGTAATGATTAGATGTGTTTCAAATTGGCCTAGAAGTTTCCTAATATTAACTGTGATGTTTGTAAATGGGATTTGCATGATGTTGATTTTTCTTGAGATGATATGCTAGAACTCTTTAATATTTACAAATAATCCACTGGCTGCAGGAGTATTACCTTTTGTAATGAAAGTTGTAAGTAATTCCCAGAATTTTAGAAAGACCAATTTATCTGCTGCATCTGTAGGTGACTATGCTTTTGGAAATTTGTTTTTAAGCAGTCTTCCTTTCTTAGGTGTTCTGTTTCTCCATTCTCTGCCTCAGCAGAGTTTGCACTGTGCACAGGTGTGCTGCAGGTGCTTAAGGGAACTGATTAGTACCAGCTGATACAACAGATGATTTGGTATCCCTTGATACTGGATTGCTAGTTGACTGCATAGATCTTCCATTTAATCCCTGGCTGCAGCTAGAGATGCTTTTTAGTATTACTGCAATAGTGTTTTAAATGCAAAAAAAAAAAAAAAAAGGGCAAGTAACATGTTATTTGCTCAATTCCATGACCTGCAAAATGAAAATAAAAATATTATTCTACTACTACATCAAATTGTACATAAGATATATACAGAACAAGTATTTGTTAACAAATATTTTAAGAATTAGAATATGTATGATAAATAAATTCAGATACTGAAATTTGCTTGAAATTTGTTCTTTGGTACTAGAACGTGCAGCATTCCCATCTAAGTGAATGAGAATTCTGCCTGCATAAGCACAACCCAGGCCCAAGTAATAACAAAATACGTGCTGCAGAAAGATCAGATAACTGTACTCTGGATTGTTTCCCAGGTTCTTCCTTTGTCTACCAGTGTATTGGGTCTAGTTATTCACCGCTGAAATCAATGAGTGCATAGCATTGATTATAGCTGGAACAAGTCTGAACAGAGTATTTGAGCAACAAGAAACCTTGACTTCATGAATCCTTATGCCTATTTAACATAAAGTCGATATGCGCGTCTTAAGCTGTATGTATCTGCTGTTGAAGGTTAATGGTAATTCATGGTTTTTGGAAGATTGTGGTCTTGGACCATAAAAGTAATAGTGGTTGAATATGATTTCAAAATGTTACATTGCATAGTTCACTAAGATGGCTTAGTGTTTTGCGGTATAGGTCTGTTTTAGTAGAAAGAATTTGCCTTGACTCATTTTCTTTTGTTTTTCAGGAAAAGAAATGGAGCAAGTTCAGTAGCTATCCAGTTTAACGTCTTACTGATATCTTAAGGAATCTTACAAATACTTATTTTGAATTGAGAAAATGACTGCAGATATAGAAGAAAGTACAGGTTGTTGGAAAAGAATACCTGTCAAAATGTGGAACATCCAATAGCTAATTTGGAAGTAGTATAAAATAAATATACCTGTTATGGTGCGATTCTGGAGTGGAGTTAACTTGATAACACACAGGTAGCTCTCCAAGGAGGAAAAAAAAAAAGAGCTCTCTGTTTTTCTAAATTATGGAAATTTTTTGGAAGACGTGGACATGGATTTTGAGCCTAGCCATGGTTTCATCGGAATTTCACAGTGACAACAGGCTTTCATATAGTTCTCAAGGTAGGGTTCCGACCTCTGTAGCTAACAAGAAACATCTATTTTTGCATTGTATTTGGGTAATGTTTTCTAAACCACATTTATGTAATTCATGAGATCATATGGGCTCTGCTCTTAGTTTCATGATTCATTGTCATGGGAGTTTAAATGCAGCAAATCTGATTAAATTTTTTGTTTTAATTTCTTTCTGTCTATTTCTAACTGTAGGAAAGCCTTGCAAATTAAATCTGGTAAAATGTTGTACTTGATAATAGTTAAGAGGCTTGCCATAACAACATTAACATGTTTTTAGACTAGGAAGTAAGGATATAATCTTACTTTGATCCATTAACTTTTGTACGTTTTTAATGAAATGACGAGCCATTTACATGTTTTTACAATATAATACTTTTCATTACTGCTGGTTTAATTTCTTGCAGATGGATCTAATAGCTTTTGTCTTTGAATTGTATCACTGGGAAGAATGCATCCTTCCTAGGTTAGAATTTAGCCCCAAATGTTTACATATTTTGGGTAAATAGGAATAGATACATAGTTAAAAATGTTTGTATTTCCAGTGACATCAAGTTAGTAGGAAACTGAACACGTGTTCTGGACTTAGAAAGAAAGAAAAGAACATTTTATTTTATTTAGTAAAATGCTACATCTTGCATTTACCTGAAGATGACTTTTACTCATGAGGGTGATGAGATTTAGCCAAGTATGGTTTATGTTTATACTACTACTTGTTGTTTCCTGTTATATTTTCTTCTCTTCTATGCCCACTCCCTGGACTGTCTTACCTTGTGATTACAAAGAGGAATTCCTGTCTTACCTTGAACACTACCAACTAACAATCCCAATAAGGGTTGATCAAAATGGAGCCTTCCTCAGCTTTACTGTGAAAAATGCTAAACCCTCAAGAAGGAGGAGGAGCACAGACCCTTATGATCAAGAACTGGCAGCATCTAACTTATTTTTTAAACTTTCTGCCTATGGCAAGCACTTTCATTTAAACCTGACTCTCAACACAGATTTGGTGTCCAGACATTTTACAGTAGAATACTGGGGGAAAGATGGACTGCAATGGAAGCACGATTTTTTAGACCACTGTCATTACACAGGATATTTGCAAGACCAACACAGTACAACTAAAGTGGCCTTAAGCAACTGCAATGGTCTGGTAAGTGCACGTTATGTGTTCTAGTATAATAGCGTGCTTGTCGTATCTCAGTTTTAATTGACGTATCTCAGTTTTTTTGGGTCCCTGCGGCAAGCAAGCAAACAGGAAGGTGCAAAAAAACCCCCAAAACCTGATCTGGGTCCTGGGGAAAAGTAGTTGTCGTTTTTTCAAGCTTAATTTTAAGTACTAAAACCCAATTCTGTAGTCCTTTAACAGGCAGCATTTTCAGAGTTTACGGTGTCTGCACTAGGGCTGCAAGATTATGTCTGTGCTGAGATCCTTACAACTTACAAAAATGTTTCAAGCACGAGGGACAGGGAGGAGGAAACAGTGGATCCTTTAGGATGCTGAATCTCTCCAGCAAGATGTTGATCGAACTGAACACCTGCTGCTTGTCTTTGAGAAGCTGGGTTTAGAAACTTGAAGTAAATAACAGAGGAGAGGAATTGCATGGCGTAGAAGTCGTCGTTGCTATAAATTCAAAGAGTGAAGAGGAAAGTAGGTCCTTTGCAAGTACCCACATCAGGAAGTAACTATTTACTTTTTTGAAGAGATATTTTGTTTACATATTATAAACAGTTGCCTTTAAAAGTAGGATTAGAAATTCACATCTCTCTTATTCTCTTCTTTTACTTGATCACATGACGGTAGTACTTGCACGGGAAAAAGCTGCTTTTATTCCCAATAGAAATTAGAAAACAAACACAAAAAATGAAAAAACAGACTATTGAGTAACAAAATACTAAAATAGAAGGGTATGACTAGGAAATACTAAATCAAGAGCCAGTAATTCTTCTAGTAAAAATATGTGTATATATTATGGTCATTCTTTCTGGTTTTAATTATTGTAGAACACTGGTCAGCCTTCTTGTTAGGAATAGACAGATCTACCTAATTGCTAAGGGAAAAATAGAGTTTACACAGACTTACTAAACTGATTCCTATTTATCCTTGGAAGTGCTGTTGAGTACAGTAAATAACATCTTGGGACGTTGTTTAGGAGTAAAAGCCATCTGCTTCAGACCTACATAGGTTGCATTACACCCAGCTACTTGTGATATCCCTGATGCAGCCTACATTAACATTTTGGAGAACTCTTGAGGAAGTATAATTTAATGGGGATTTCCAGGGCTAAGCGAACACTTTCAAAGAAATGTAGTTAAAATGGTGTTCCATTGAGTGTGGTATCACGGTTTGGTTAATGCAGACTTGTAGCAGATAGGTCTGAATTTAGTATAATTTTCGCTTCAGTTTTGCAGTTTCCACGTAATAACTTTTTTGCCACAATTATTTAAGCTGTTAAACTAATATCCTCAATCCTTTAGCTTTTGAGTTCTTTTCAGCTAATAATACTGTAGAGGACAGGTCCCCACTTTCAGGACTCGCTTCTTTAAAAGAGGCTGCATGTCTCTATCTCTAGAGCTTCTGCTGGAAAACTGTTTGCTGCCCTTGGAGCCTGCAGCCAGTGCTGTGGTGCTCCCCTTTCAGTTCCTCTCTGACCTTGGCTAGGGAGTGAGCCAAGAGTGCCTGCTCTTGCCTTAGCTGACTCTTGCGGGATGAAGCAGGAAAAAGTCCTTGTTCTCCTATCAGCTTTGCCCATCTCTTCCTCCTCTTGGCACTTTTCTTCCAAGAACTTAGTAGCATGGAAGGTGTCATGGTGAAGCAGAATCTTTTTTTTTTTCCTTCTGCACCTCACACCCTGAGGTGACATTTAGTATTCCCATTGCTGCGTGTTTTCCCTCTGTCCTCAGCCTTGCTGTTTTGCTGAAGTTGCCTGTTGTTCTGTGGTTCTGGATGTCAGTATTTAAACTTAGTGTTTGTAAATTAACTTTAGGGTGAAGAGCTTCCCAGTTAAATCATCATTTTCAGTACTTTCAGTTGTCGTCAGCTCTTGCGTATTTCTTCCAGGTATTCCTGGTCTGTATTAAAGCAGCCTTTATCCAGTCTCTGGGCACACCATGACTGGCACTCTCAAGTTCTTCACGGTCATGCCACTTACTTGGGACAGCGTCAGGTGTCCACTCCATCTCCTAGAAAGGCCAGGCCACAAACGTATGAGGCTCCTGTCATGCTCCAGAAGCAGAGATAGGGGTGACACAAGGCTCTTTCTCAGAGAGGCAGGGATCCTGCAGAGGGGTGCAGCAGGAGGCTCAACTCTGCATCATCCTCTACCCTACAGAAACTCCTCTGTCATTCCCTGTTGGCAGGGCCTTCCAGAGCACTGAGTATGGGAGTTACTGCTCCATTCAGATAAATCCATCACAGAGTTATTTTTAAACGATAATTCCTACTGACGAATATTTATTATACATCTGCTGGTTAGAACAATTTAATTGGCAGTGAATACTGAAGACAATGTTTTTTGTTTTGGAATTAGTGATAGTTCAGAATGATGTGGTTAAGGTGTTCGTTGTGTTTTCCAGTCTGATGGTTGGTCTGAAAGAGACTGACAGTCATATTCTGCATAGACCTTGATTAACATCTGTCTCAAAGTCAGTTGGTTTAAGTTTAACTCTGAAACAAGTAGTAATCTTTAACAGTGAGTGTAGCTAACAAGCAAGATTTAAGCTTTCCATTTGTTCCAGTTGTCTGTTAGGCATCAGTATTGCCAAATGAGTCAAATTTCTTCCCCTTAGCGAATGTTTTGAGTTATTCTGTTTAGTCATTCATGGTGGTCAGGTGAGGCCATGGTCTAATTAACAGAAGTTGTATGACTTTGAAGAACACTTCTAGTATCTGAGATGAGTTGCAAGGAGGGCTTTCTCTCAGTTCTGTTAGCGATGAGCAGTCAGTTTCCCTGTAGCTGTTCCCTGTTTCAGCATCTCCCTCTATATTTCTCATTACCAAGCACCCCAGAATTACAGGCTGCTACTTACTGAATTTTCATTCCAGCAGTTTCCATCTGCTGGGCCCTGATCATGCTATAAATTGTCTGAAGTTATGAGGAAAGCTCTATAATCCAGCGAGCAGTCATGTGAGGAAATTGAAGGTCTTGTCCGGCAGGCTTTTTGGCTTCCAAACTCATATTTACTTCAGTGGATGTTACATTTGTGGATGGATTGCAGATTTGGCCTTCTCATGAAACAGTCTGCAACGAGCAGTATTGTGGGGCCTTTGGGTGTTGGGTGCAAGGCAACAAGGCTGAGGCATTGCATAAACTGAGTATGTCATACTGAAGGAAAAGAAGAGGAGAAACAGTGGTAGACTGGCTGAAAAGAGAAGAACTTCACCTTAAGGGAAGGAAGTTTGTCTAATTCTGAGAGGAGCAAGTCTTAAAGAAGAAAAGTTTTGGAGATTATAGTAGGGGAATTGAGCAGAAACCAACCTTTTTGCATTCTGACCGATCTCTGTCCTCTGCCAGGAGTTGAAGCTCTTAACTGAGTGCTTAGACAAGTTTTCTGCAGTAGTGGGTCTTCTCATTTTGAACTGAAAAGCCCAGTAGTGGGAAATATGTTAAAATGTGTAGAAAGTGATTATTATTAGGAAAGCAAATGAGAGGTTAAATCATATCTTGAGACTACTGTGGTTCTAAGTATTTCCACAGCATGTGAAGTTCCATGCACTGAGTAACATTTGTGCTGGGCAGCACCGATGTGTCCATCCAAACAGAAATGATAAAGAAAGCACAAAGTAGGCTGTGGCTAAAAGCATGACCGTACTTGGTTGAAGGAGGAATTATTTTACTGGAATACTTCATGTTTGTTTCATGTATTCCTAAATTCATATGTGTATCAGTTATTCATATTGTTCTTAAATTAGCTCATTTGAAAGCTGATTTCTACCATAAAGAGTGCATCTACTTCTATAGATTATAAACTGCATATAGTATGGTATTTTTGAATCGTATGTGAAATAATGTGTAACTTATAAAATAATTGATAAAGACTAGAAATTATACTGGAAAGGATTTAGTGTTGTAGGTCAGAGTCTTTAGAGTTCTTTTTGGTACTAATATGCATTTGCATTATAGACTTAGTGTTCAGAAAATTATATATAAACTGTCGCTGTCCTAGTTTCAAGGTGTCTTGTTAGATTCCATGATATATTGTCTCAAGCCAGATCACTATTTTTTTCATCTTTAAGAATACAGTAAGCTAATGCAATCTTTTTCCTCACACTGAAGTGCACAGACAGCTGTAGACATACTGAACAACACTGACACATTTTCAGAAGTTTCTGTTGCTACTACTTCATATTAAAAACAGATAAAGCATAAAGTCTAGAAAGGTTCAAGGCATGGAGAAATTGTAAAACAGTAGTACTGTGTGGAAAAGGCATGCACTTACTTGTCCTCTGTAATTCCTTTTTGCTTCTGCGACTGATGGACGTCCCCCATCTGAAGGAGGTTAAGGCCCCAGCTGGACAGCCTGACAGAAAAAGATTCCTTTTCCCGAATTCAGGGGAACTCCATGTGGATTCACAGATTTGTCTGAGCATGTCAAACTGCTGGATCCAGACCTTATATATGTTAGCAGGAATTGGCAGTCTGTAGTGGGATTGGATAACACAGGACCTCAAACAATCTGTTTTAGATAATAATCTTGGGAATGTTGCTTGTAGTAATCTACTTGGGGCATTCAGCTTGTTTCTTAAATTCATGGTATTTTGACAAAACCTTTTGCTGGTCATTCTTATGTCTTAATGACGTTTCTTACGCTTTGTACAAACTGTTCAAACAGAATCGGAAAACTGAAAAAAAATAATTTAAAATTAATTCTTTTAAATGCTTTGAAGGGACATTATTTCAGTTTATTTCATTTTAATTCATAAACAATTCATTCATTGTTTGCCAGCAAAATTAATAAATTAGGTTTAAAATGGTATAAGTATGCCAGGCTTATGTGAAGGGCATATGCAGGGCAAGCAAGTGTCCAGTGTTTATCAAATCACTTGGCTAGCTGCAGCAACTGACCACATACATATTCTAACTACCTGGTGGTAGGTGTAAGTTAAAATTTGTTTGCAGTTCCTCAACTAAATGTTATTAAGATCTCTCTTTTCTTAAACCACCATAGTGTTTGGACAGATGAGATAGATGTTGACTAGGCATAGGAAAATTAGTGATAGGCTCCTAACCTTTTTCGCTCCTGGTACCTGAAGGAACTGTCATCGTAGTTTGCAGACATTCATAATAGTTTTTGCATCTTAATGCTACAATTAAGTGTTGTTTATGGCATCTGGATTGACTCACTCCCACTGAGGTCATCTCACTGCTTAAAACGATCTGTTTCAGTATCTCATATAAACGTCTCATTCATGCTTAGACTTGTTAACCTGGCTGGACTTGAGCACAGACATGAAGGATATATGCCCTGGAGTAATCAGATTTAGGTTGAGACCCGCTCTGTTGCAGATACAGAGCCACAGGTTGGATGGTGTCTCTGTCTCCTCAGGCTTGGCACGAAGCGGACAGCCTGGTGGTGTTGGCCAGAGCCACTCTGCAGGACTCTTTTCTTCTGGAAACATGATACCAGGGCTTATAATGTCTCAGGATTTGTGTGAACCCAGATGTCTGACATCCAGACTGGATGCAGTCCAGACTATCAGGGTTCTTTCTGCACATCTGGCAAACCCAGTTATGATTTCGTTTGTATTTTCAAGATTCTTTAAGCAGCAGTGTACCAGTAAATGATTTATTTTCTAGTAAAATCTTAGACTCCAAGTAACAAGGAGGCATTGTGAGAGGAATTTGATACCCGCATCTTCCAGGTGAATACAGACCCTGATGTTGCCTTCTTGAGTAAATAATTGAGTTCATAATGAAAAATACCACTGAAGAGGAACGCTTGTTGTTATAGTCACTGTGCGGGGAATGTGTAATTGAAAGCTGTGATGTGTTCGTATGTATGTTTTCAAAATTTGTAATAGGGTTATATTTGGAGAACACTGTTCTTTCTGATGTGTTATACAGGATTTTTTATGTTGTTACTGAGATCCAGTTATTCTGGGAGTGAAGAACAGCAAACATTAGATGTGCAAAACAGCAGCAGGGCGAGAGCTTTGACCAAGAGTACAATGGCAAGTCCTGATTTTAGAAATAATTTTAGGATATTTAGAGCAGATATGGAGCGAGTGGTCTTATGGTTGATCATAGAGGTCTCATTGGAGGAAAAAATTAACCCCTTTAAAAAAAGGCTCATGCATAGTACTTGCTTTACAGATCAAAGATGTGGTAGAAAGAAATTTGTGATTCATCAAACCAGGATATGGATGCAGAAGTTCCTGCTTCCATTCTCCTAGCTGATGGGTAGCTCTTTCTCCTGGTGTAGAAAGTTCATATATTAAGAACTTTCTAGATATGGATGCCAGAATTTTTTTGCTTAGCAAATATAGGTGTGAAGGCTTATTCCCCAATATTTCTGTATCCAAAAGGATTCCAAAACTGGATTTTCTGCTAAAGTTCAGTTTTAATTGCTGAAGGTTCAGGACATTGCATAGTTGGCCTGAGATCTCCCTTTTCTTCCATAAACCACTTCCTGTTTGGCAGAAGCTGAGTTCACAAACGTGAAAGTTATGAGAACAGAATATCTACTATTCTGCATTGCAGTATGAGGAAAAAAAAGGTTCATTTGGTATAGAGAATGAGGTCCTAGTGCAGTCTGCAACAACTCAGATTTGCCAGATTTGTGGTGACACCTTTTAAGGAATAAATGCTGTGTAGATAGTGTATCTCAAGTTAATATTAATAATTTTATCTTGATAATAGCTCAGTTTTGGAATTAAGCATCTGAACGTAAAATGCTGAATGGTTTCCCTGAATATATGTTCTAAAATTAATCCTTCGTGCAGTTTTTCTTTGATGCAGTGTGTGGCTTTAAGCATCTACCAGTATGGCACCATAGAGGGGTATTGGTCTCACGATTTGAGCAAGGCCATTTTGGCTTGGCGTCACTTTTAATGCATATAAATCATGTAGTTTTGGAACATCTTTGTGAAGAGATTATTTGTCATAAACCAAGAATATCTCTTGCTTTCTTACCACATCCACCAAAAATGTTGGGAAAGAACTCCAGAAAGAGGGCAATGATATTTTTATTCTTTTCTCATAGTGTTGCTTACAGGTGCTTACTCCTGCTCCCACTAAAACCAGTGGAGGAGAGCTGGCTCATGCATTGTTTCTCTCTTGGCTTATAGTTGTGGATTTCTTCAGAGATACATGATAATAAAATGTTTTTTAAATTTAAGCTTTTTAATAGGAGTTTCTATTTTCTTTTGTAAGTTTTAATTTCTTATTTTCTTCTTTAAGCATGGAGTCATTGCTACAGAAGATGAAGAGTATTTTATTGAGCCTTTAAGGAATATAACAGAAGATTCTAGTAACTTCAGTTATGAGAATGGTCATCCTCATGTAATATACAAAAAATCTACCATGCACCAGCAACATCTCTATGACCACAGTCACTGTGGAGTCTCAGGTAAATGAATATGCATGTAAATCCTTTTAAAAAAAAAAAAAAGTAACTTAAGATGCATTTTAAACTCTTGCTTGGTTCACATGTAAGACAGTGGAGAATGTAGCAATGGGAATCCTCCTTTTGGGTGATGCAGTGTGCCCTGTTGAAAAGTAGTTTTGCTTTCTTTTGAGATTCTGATACAGTGTCTTTCAAAAACTTGAGACACCAGGAGTAAGTTTTATGCCTGTGTTGTATACAGTGGTAGTAATGAGCACAGTCTTCCTCAAAATGTGATTAAAAATGGACTTCATTCCCCAACTGGAAAGTATAATTGAGTGACTGAGCAGTACAGCTCAATGTTTAGTAAGCGTTCCATCTCATTTGAGGAGATTTGACATGCAATACATGTGTTAGTTAGTAATATATTTGGAACTGGAGTCCACATCTTTCTTGTTTACGAAGGTTTATTGCGTTTTGATACTGGCTTTTGGTTCAGTGGGTTAACATTATTCCATAATAGTCAAATATGTGATTTACACATTCCTTATGGGAAGGATTTTATAGTTTTGATTGAGAGATACTTTCCTTGTAAAGCAGTTTTAACTTTCACAAATATGCTTTTCAGGTACTCTCTGATATGATTTTCACTTGCTTAAACTGAAGCTGAAAACTAACTTCTGAAGATAGCATGGAATAAATCTGACAAGTTATTTTAGAGCACTAAAATAATGTTTTTTTTACAGAATTGAAAAATGTTCTAACCTTGTCGTTTGTTTATACCTCAGAAATCGCTTGTTCTTAAAAGTTCAGTCCTGGACAGTTGTATTCCATGAGATACAGTGCACAGGGCAGGCTGACAAATAATAATCTTAAAATAAAATAATACCGCCATTCATTCATGTAACTTACTTCAGCTTTTTTTTGGAGCTTGTAACTTTTACTGGCACCAGCTGACTAAACTTACAGTAGAGATTGTCTACTAAGGCCCGTGCTTGGGAGACAGTTTTTCCTGAGTGTTTCAGTTAACTGTCTTTAGGAAACGTCAAACTTACATTAGGTTGGAAGCATTATTCCATCTACATGCTTCTAATATTGCAAAACAAGTCTCCTAACTGGTACTGCTTGCAAACTGATTGTAAAATAAGAGTACTAATGTATGTTCATTTTGTGGGGAAAGCTGTCACTTAAGCCACTTGAAATAAGTGGAAGGATTACGAAATGTAGGATGATGCGGTTCGTACCATTATTATATCCCTCGAAAAAGAGAAAGGATATTGGCATTTGTCAGATGTTATCCTCTAGTTTAATGCTTAGGAAGTCATTCTCCTCCAAGTGAGGATGAAGCAGTGGCAGCTAGTTTGGTCAGGTTGTATTCAGTAGTTCTGGTGCTTTCTGTCGTATGGATCATAGCATGATCAGAACTACGCATCTTGCGTGCATATTTTGTGAAACATGCAGTAACCGTCAGCATTTATTCCTGTGTATATTTGATGCTGCCTTTGTTCTTGGAAGCTCCTGTGCATTTCCTGAGCTTTTATATCTGTCATGTCCTGAAGTCCTTAATTACTGAAATACTAAAGCACTGCTTTTTACAATCCTGAGACTACTATCATGCTCATTCACCTCAGTTTCTCCTTTTCCTGTTGTTCTGTATATTACTTCCGCTCCACGAAAAATTCTCAAAAAAATGGCTCTCCCCAAAACCAGCAAGGTCTGTCTTTTCCAGATGACATGCTATTTTAATGTTCTCCTATGGGTACCAAAACCTTTTAAACTTGTTTTCTGAGCGCTGTTGCAGCTTTATCCCAAAGTGACATGGCATCAGAAGCATCCCCAGAATATCTAAAAAGTAGAATCAAATATTATTTTTCATTTGCTTGGCTTTCAGACCTTAGGACTAAAGCTAGGTTTACAGTAATAACTTATTTTGCTAGTAGAATAAATCTCTGGGGCTTTTGACTGGTTTTGGAAGTTCTGAGCAGTCCAATTTTGTGTTTAAAATGCAGACATAATCAACCTGTAGCTGACTTTTGCCAGTATATAATTTATTTTGTCTGGAGACTGATTTTAGCTTTACCTTCAGAACAGTTTTGTCAGCGTAATATGCTGGGAGGAATCTGCCTGTGTAGCTGTGCCACTATTCACAGTCTGGCAGGTTTCCCCTGCTGTAATCTAGACCTAAATTTATTGTGTACCTGTTCTGTATCAGAGAATTGGTCAGGATTTTGAAGAGCTGATACAGAGAAGGGGAGAAAAATTGCAATAATTCATAGAAAATGGTGTGGGGAATTGGGTGAAAAGATGATCAGAAGTGGTTGGCATGGGCAAGTGATGAACTACTTCATAGTAGGTAATAGGATTACAATGGCTAATAGAAGAGGAGAGAATTGGAAAGGCAGGGAGATTCAGATATGAACGTGGCATAGGTTTTCATAACCTAAATAAGATTTTAAGCAGTTAGACATAGAATGTTTAAAAAATGTTAAATTACTCTTTCATGCCTATATTGTCACCAAGTTAACTATGTTTTATTAAATATAGCTGAAATCATTAAGGCCTCGGTAAGAACCTGAGCACCGTCAAATTCTAATTGCTTCAGTGGGATTTGAGGCCACCGGGTTATCTTGCAGAATGCTGTTTTTGGATAGGATCGAGAAACAGCAAAAGTTGACATGAAAGCTGCAGAGTGGCAAATTAGTTAGGGATGACTCTACTATATGCTGCCTTACGTAGTGGTTTGACTTGTGCCACACTTCACAGTCAGTGTATTCTAAAGTGAAAAAATGCTTGTATAAACATTAATGATGATGTTAAAATAGTAAGAAAAAAAACAGCACATGATGCTTCCGTTCAAAATATTCTCATAGTTGCATATTACGTAAGTAGCTTTGTGTTGTGTTTTGAGATCTTTTTCTGTTCGTGTTCTCTCTTCTCTCTCTACATTCACCCCAACCTAACATCTTTTTAGGACTGATTTAGGAACACTTGGGTACCATAGATGTGAACTCCATGTCTACACATATTTGGATTTCTTTTCAGTTGCGTTTTAAAGCCTAATTCCCTGCTTTTTTAATCATTATTTTGGAGTTAATGACAGTGTTTTTCTATGTGTTTTTTTTTTTATTTCCATTTTTGCCTTTCTTTTTCACTTTCTGATAGCTGTATTTGATGTTAATGAAGTTTAATTTTTTTCTTTTGGAAAGAAATGGAAAAATGACATAACTTGCCACAGAACTACTTCTGTTAAATTTATGGCAAGCTTTTATTGACATGTTTTAGCTTTTCAAAGAAAATTCATTCATCATTATTTAGTGTTTTTAAAGTAAAATAGCATAAGCATTGATGGATCCTGGAATGTGAGCCTCAGGATTGTTTCCAGCTTTCCCATAACTTTGAGACCAGCTGAAACCTAAGCTCCTCATCTGATAAGAAAAGAAGAAGTGTTTGTTCTTACGAAGCCTTCTGAGACCTTTGTTTGAAAAACGCTATCAAGATGAGTCCAAAATAGTCTTTTCTTTTTTTCTCTGAAAATTTTCTGCATGAGCTCATCAGTTTTCAAATGTTTAGAATAGATTTGCATATTTGAGTGAAAAATTATGAATGAATGTGGAAACAGTATTGCATTTCTAAAGTACTCCTAGCACGCTAAGAGCATCAAAATCCCTCAGACATCACCATTTGTTATTTGAAAATGAAGAGTGGATTTTTTTAAGATTTTATTACAGAAGCTGTCAGAGAAAATTCCAGACATTCCTAAATCACGCTTAAGTGAGATGAAAATCTTTGAACAATTAAAGCAACTTTGAATTTCGTACAGTAGAGATGAAAAACAGGAAAAAGCTTGGTATTCATTATAGAATCCTCAACAGGCTTTAATACTTAAAACAGTTTTTTAGAATGGATTATACCCATTTCAGAATGAGGACAATTTTGTTACTGGCACTTTTTCAGCTACCAGGTTTATTTTCATTTTTTGACTTTTATAAAATATTCACCTTTTAAAGCCAACACTGTGGCCTCAAAAACTATGATACATTGCAACAGTGGGAATGCTGAAGCTTTGTATTCCTGGTTTTGAGTTAAACATACATTCTTTGTGGTGTAGTTATTGCTCTTTGAAAATAGCGTGCTTAGTTGAATTACGTAAAGCATTGCTTTTTCACAGAAGGTACTGGTGCTATCTCAACTGATCCTTAGCTGAACCCATTTTAGTAGTTAAGGATGTATCCCAGAAATTGCTTACTTGAGCAGTCCTGTTCAGACAATTGTAGATGTAACTAACTGTTAATGATCTTCTGTTCATCCGCAACTTGCAAGAAGTCCTTAGAGATTTTGAAATCCTACTTAGCTAAAACCAGCCTTATAATATACTTCGATAAATTTAAGGTTGAAATCTGTGTGGGCCTTTGTGGAAAAGGGATATTTAATACACACAAAAATGCCAGTTTTGCAGGGAAGGGCGGGTTCAGTTTTGTCCTGAGGACAGGAATTCAAGGTAAGTCTGTAGTGTTTGTTTTGATGATAATTACAGCTGTTTGAATTTTTGATAATGAATCTCTTGCATGCAAGAAAGAAGTATTTTTTTCTATGTATTTACATGAAACAAGTACAAGAATCAACATATTTACATTAAAATTAGTGTTAAAAATAACTATAGCAATTATCCCATGTCAGACCGTTTTAAACTTCCCATTATTCACGAGGTAGATAAAACATAATCTGATAGCTTTCAGAAGAGAAAATTAATTTATTTGGCCCAAAAACTATTAAGGCATGTGAGCGTAATTGCCTCATGATTACAGAGTTTCACAGGAGGGAAAAAGCTTTTTTGACACCTTATCAGCATCTTTAATCCCTTAGTATATTTAGATACTTTTTACCTTAATTTTGGATTTTTGGTTTCCAGTATGTTTTTTCCAAATGTTACAGCTGTTTTGTTCTCATCCTGAAAATCTGAAGCATCCTTGTGGTTAATTATAATTAACCTTTAGTATTGATATAGAGGTGCAGAATCAGATCTATTAAGAGAAGATTGGTGGTTTATTATCCTAAAGTCAAGCTAAGGACAGTGGAGAATATTATAACTCAGAGTTGTTTTTCCTGTTATATAAGGTATTTTAAAATAAAAAAAATAATATTTAGATAATTAATTTTTCTTTGCCTCAAGAAAGACTTCTTTTTAGAAGCTTGAAGATGGTAATCTCAACATAAAATCAGCTCCATCTGAATGAGTTTTACTAGTGACCCCTCTGAAGTGTTTAATTATTTTTCGTTCCTAGAAGACCTCACAAGAAGCAGGAAACCTTGGTGGATGAGTGATGCATCTGCTTTTCCAACTTCACTTCCAGTCAATGACACACTAAGTGGTCATAGTCGACAGAAGAGATCAGTAAGCCTTGAACGGTTTGTGGAAACGCTGGTAGTAGCAGACAAAATGATGGTGGGATACCATGGTCGCAAAGACATTGAACACTACATTTTGAGTGTAATGAATATTGTAAGTTTCATCCCTCTCTGTGTTCATATCAATATGTATGTACTGACATGATAAAGCAACTGTAAAGTATGTATTTATTGGCATGAATAATGCTTTAAAATATGTATCAGCTTGCAGGAATTAATAGTTGAAATATGGTGAATGTTAGCATCGTGGGAAAAATGCAGTAGTGTTTCTGTCAAGAAGTACACTGTGATCACTTTTAAATTGTTTGTCTTCAATTTACATTAATACGATTACATTTAAATTATACAGTTCTGTTCTCTTTAAGTCAACACTCTAAATGCTCCTTGTGCTGGATCAATTATGAAACATGGTATAAACAGTTTTCATTGAAAAGTGTGAGCTGAGAAGTTTGTTTTACTGAATGGTAATTTTTTGGTCCAAAAATAACTCTTACTCAGGTGATAATGATAATTAACATTATGAAATTACATTAAGCAGAAAAATAGGTTAAGTTTTAACCATTTAGGAAACAAGTAGTGTTTCTTGTCTGACTTTGTGCCTTTTCTTATTTTCTGGAGGTCAGGTTGCCAAACTTTATCGTGATTCCAGTCTAGGAAACGTTGTGAATATTATAGTGACACGTTTAATTGTCCTCACTGAAGATCAGGTAAGAGCTGTTGGCGCTAAGCTTTATATCCCTGAAATACAAGTTACATTATTGTGTAATATAGATTTCATTTAATTATTGCTTGAAATGGCTGCATCTGGGTACAAAACCTATCTTGTAATCTTTCACTACTTTAATCAAGATGAAACCAATCAAAGGAATATTCCTCATGTATCATCTCAAAGATATCTGTTCTTCAGGCAATGACACCTTTGGGGATGTCAGTTTTATTTTTAGATCTATATTTTGACGTTCTGATTTTTTTTTGTATTGACATAATCATTAATAAAGTTGGAGCAGAAAGAATGCCTGTTCAGTCATAGACAGCTGAACTTGGGGTCAGATTTTACAGAGATAAAATTTGGCAAGAAGAGTTTATTCCTAGAAACCACTGCTTCTAATTATAGTCCCATTTTAGTCTTCAAAAGGCTTAACAACTGACCTTAGTAATTTGTTTGGAACATTTCTGGTATGCATGTTGTATTGCAGCCAAACTTGGAGATAAACCACCATGCAGACAAGTCCCTCGATAGCTTCTGTAAGTGGCAGAAATCCATTCTCTCCCACCAAAGTGATGGAAACACCATTCCAGAAAATGGGATTGCCCACCATGATAATGCGGTTCTTATTACTAGGTATGGTCATTATAAGTATTGTGTTTATTTTATTTTATTTCTGTAGCTTTCTTGTTCTTACCATATATATATATGTAGAGGCTAGTTTTAAAGCAGTATAATTGGTAGGTTATCTTAAGAGGAGGAAAATTAATAGATGACTTGTCTTAAATATATCAGACTATTAAACTACAGATAAAGAATTTGGAAAAGTAAGTTCTGCAAATGACTTGCTTCTGCTGTTATTTTCACTTCATAATTGCTAATGCAAAGCATTGCAGTAGAACAGATGGATCCTATTGAACATTTTTTACTTTTATAATTGAAAAGTATTTGTAAGATTATGGAGACAAAACAAGACGGAAAATATTTTGTTAACCGTATATGAAGCTTTTAATAAGAATTTCAAGCCAGAACTTCAACTACTGTAATAGTATTTCTCCTGAAAAACAGGTTCTTGCAGAGTCAGGCAATGTAAGAATCTGCTTTGTAGCCGTTTTGATTTATTATGTTTAATTAAGGTGAGAACTGACAGCTTTAATAGGTAGTTTCAAAGCCTGCATATGTGCCCATTTGCTGCTTCTATTCCACTCTTACTGTGACAAACTCAACAGAGCTTGCACTGTAATCTTGCAATCCTGGTAAACGTATTCCTGTTTGTCCTTTGCAGTTATGGGTAGGCTTTACTAGGAGATCAGTTTCCCCCTTGTTTAAGGACACTATTTATTCTTTTCTATTTTATTTAAATAGCAGCAGGTGCAGCAGCGCTAATTTGGATTAGGATCTTTTTATTATAGTTTCTGCTTTCCAGGACAAATTCTGTACTGCTTTCTATGTGACCTATTTGTGGAATCATTGTGCTCACTGTAGAAAATTTTGAAATATTGATAAAAATGGTGGTTCTTTTCTGGAATTTTGCGTAAAAGATGTAAAAGTGGCTGGCTCTTTTTTGGGACGGGTGGTTTTTGTTGGTTTTGTTTTGTATAAGGAACAATTACTTTTGAGAGGAAGGAAGAGCTAACGAATCTCTTGTGTGTATTTTTGCATTAATATTTCGAATGTAATTGTTACATGTGGTCATTATTATTAAACAGTAACAATTGGAATGATTAAATGACAGAGTGATTTAGAGAGCTGTTATAGTCCAAGAAGTTTAAAAAATAATACTGAAGTCTCTAATAAAAATAAATGGAATGAAACAAAAAATAAAATACAGTTATAGTCTAAGACCTTGATTTTTCACAAAGGCCTTCATTTATGCTCAACTTCTTGCATACAAGTAGTTCCTTCACTATAGGGCTACTCACATGTGAAATAATAAACATCTTTACAGTAGCGTTACACAGCAAACTTTTATTGGTGTAATTTAGGCAGTGAGTGAAAAAGTGTAATCTGTAGGTGGTAAAGCTGTGTCAGTTGAATCCCCACAATATGTATGTATAAGCTGCATTGGCAACGCTATATTTTTACTCTTGTGGCTGAATAACTTGACATTTTGGTGTTATTCTGGCACTGCAAAGAACAGTTGTTTTGTTTTCTTTCACTGTTGTGCTCTAATATGTTTTATTACTGTATATTCTGTACTGGCTTCCCTGTTCTCATAGGATGTTCCCAGCATAGTTATGAACGGCTCTGTGTTCCAGACAAAGGCTTAAGTCAGTGCTAACTTGCAGGCCTTTAACTGCAAAAGGAGCAATTTTTCAGAGAACATGAATAATACCCATTGAAAATTAAGTTTCTCCAGCAAGTAGTAATAAATAGTAAGGATTTTTTTTATTCTTCATTATGGGCGTTTAGTAACTGTAGAATAATGCTGCAGAGCTTCTTTACTACTTGTATATGCTACATTTCAAAAAGGACAGAAGAGTTATAAAAATAACTTCCAAGTTTGCTTGTAAGAAGTTTACACTTCTAAGTATATACCTATATTTTAAGTCAACACAGTGCCTCAATGTAGTGTCTGCAGGCTAGTAATACTTACCTTTGTAAAGCATTGCTGAACTTTTAAGTTCAGTTATATATGCTTTCATGATAGAATGCTTATATTCATTTATATATAGTAATTTCTAAAAATAATCCCAAAGACTACTAATCAATTTGAATGGATTAATCAGACTTTTACTGGAACTGCTATCTATCCTGGCTTTTACTAATAAAACGTATCAGCATATGTGAAGAATGCTTTTTTATTTTTTTAGGTTGGAATGAGTAAAGATAAATTTATATTAACACAAACGTGTAAATCCATTAACTTTAAGTAAGTCTAAATGAATTACTGAAATGGTAACATGCTTGTTTTCATTCTGTTACCTGTCTCTCACCTGATGAACCACAGTTAATGTGTTATATGTGAAGGAGAAGGGTATAGCTACAGTGCTTTAAACTCCTAACATCTTGCAGAGGTCTTTGATAACCTCTTCTATCTGAAGGAATTTGAACCTATACTACCAAATATCAAGTTATTTTTTAGCCAATGTAATAGTGTTTTGAAAGCAGTTTCGTGAATCTCTCCCACTGATGCTGCTCTGCTTTGTGTGGGGTAATTACATTTTCATGGAATTTGACACTGGAACCACTTTTGGTCATTGTGTGTATTATTTTATGGAAGGTAGGGAAGCTTCAGTTCAACATTGTGAACAGTTTTGTGTTGATCAAAACCAGATTTTTCAATCAATGTGTTTGAAAATATTAGCTATCCCTCACTGAGTATTTAAGTTTGCAACTATGACAATCTTTATTTGAAAAGTGGGACAAAGTTGTTAAGAAAGGAGTCATTATCTTCATCCATGCAAATGAAGACAGCACCTCAGTTTTTCTTAGCAACAGATAGCTTTCCTCCTGATACTTTCAAAGATGGCATGCTCTGATCTGGGAAAAAAAAAACAGTATTAAGGGTGCTGATTCCCTAGGGGTGTCTGCTTGACCAACGTAGACAGACTTTTGTACCCTAAACTAGCTGTATGCTAAAACCAGGTAGCCTCACTGGCTTGGAGGTATGGCAGGTAAATCTATTAAGTCCCATGGAGACGTTACCGTGCCCCCAGTCTTTGAACAAGGGCCTACCTATGTTCAGTGTGCCTGGTGTGTGGGCTTCTCTGTCGTGGTCCTGCAGGCACCCTGCAGTCTGCAGAGTCCTTATTTTACTAAGTGGGTAGGGGATTGCAGAAAACTTCTTAACTGATAGTAAAAAATAAGGCAGGTAAGAGACTGGTCCAAGTAAGAGCCTGATTCCCAGTCAGGAAAGCAAAATGGGGGTAATGGAAATAGGGTATTACTTGCACAAATATGGTAACAAAAATAATGTGCATTCCTAACTCGCTATGGTGAGTATTGGGACAGCTTCTTTAATGCTGCCAGACTTTATGCTGTAGGCATAAAAATGGTAATTGGCAGGCCAGTGCTGCCAGTTTTTCCAAGGTGGCAGAAGGTACATGTGTATGGCAGCAATCCTAAACTCCTGTAAATCTTGTGGTTCATAACCTAAAGAATTGCAGTGTTTCTGGCATTGCTATGGATACTCGAGATGGGCAAAAAGTTTCTTGTTTCGTTTTGCGTAGCTGTGTAGAACTGACCGCAATCATGCCTTTCAATTTTTTTTTTTTTTTTTGGTAACATTAAGGTGTTTCAGGGAGCCAGGGATGATTTGGTAGTTGCATCGTCCCGATAGCAGTCCTAAAAAAAAATGTATTTTATGGACACAGTTGCCCTTTTGCATGTCAGTTGCTTATAGGTTAGTAATATATTTTTATTCTGTAACAAGAAGTAACATTTCTCCATCAGGTTCTGTATTAGTTAAGGCATTTGTTGCAGGGTAGGGCCAGCCAGGACTCTGCACATTCCTTTCCTCCTGCAGGTCCAAGATTGTTATGCTGCTTTTCTGAGGCACTTTTCCACTTTTTTCTCGGCTTCTTAACTTGTTGTAAAGATTTCTTTTCTAAGGCACTTTCACATTGCTCTGTCAGGACAATTTCCTAGCCTTGTCCAATAAATCTAGACATCCAAAGCATTTCTGTACCTGTGAAGCCCAATCTC
The DNA here is from genome assembly GCA_013396915.1 of Stercorarius parasiticus. Taxonomy (NCBI): domain Eukaryota; kingdom Metazoa; phylum Chordata; class Aves; order Charadriiformes; family Stercorariidae; genus Stercorarius; species Stercorarius parasiticus. Next base: position 714,639 of record VWZL01004175.1, read on the forward strand.
CGATCCTCATCCTGCAGTTTCTTCCTCTGTTAATGAGAAAGGCTCCAATTTCAAGAAGTAATTCTGATGCCAGTTGTATGTGTTTTCTTCTTACTTCCTTGATGCCTAGTCCATTAAGCAATTTTCACCCTTGTTTGTTATGCAGCCTTTCAGCTTGTTCCTTGCAGTGAATTTAAGCCCTTGATAGGAGGCTGTTTTTCCGTAGCTGATTTTTGTGCAAAGATTGTAAGATTGTCCTTTGACTTAGTGTCCTGGAGACCACTTGTATAAGATTCTCTGAGAGAGAGGGTTGAAAAGCTGAGATGTCTGTGTTGCCCTCAGTAGTTGTCTCTGCAGATGCTTAAAATGTGAGGAGCCCACTTTCCAAATAATAACGCTAAATTCCCCATGCCTCTTTGTTTTCAGAGAATTAAAGGGGTGTAAGTGAAAGATCTGCCTGCATATTCAGAACTACCTATTTGGGAAACACCCCAAACAAACTTGAAATGTACTAGGACTCTGCTACAGCAGATTGAGGAAAGTAAGGTATTTGATGTTGTTTGCACAGTGCTTTGCATAATAGGAATATTTGTACCAGGGTTTCTATACATTACATGTTCCTTACACTCCTTTTTAGAGACCTGATACTGACCACTGACAGAGTTAGTATGTTGCTAGATCTTGCATCAGTACCACAGGTGTTATATTCTTACTCTTGTGTCAAAAATGTTATGCCTCGCTATCCTAAGGCATATTCTTCGGAATGACTACCTTAAGATTGGCACAGGAGAAGTGGCCGAGAGATAAGCGTTAACAACTGTGAGCCATAACAGCAATACAGGGTCTCTGTGTGTGTAGATGATTTGCTTTAGATACGAACGGGTCTAGAGCCGTGTTCCAAGATTGCATCGCAAGCCCTGCATGTTCAGTGGGAGGAAAAACACGTACAAAGGTTTCATTGGAGAATTCTCCCTAGTTGATTTTCTGTATGTCTTTTTGTCAGCTGAGGGGCTGTGGGCTGTGAAGTGACGGTAGAAAATCAAATTAGATAATGAAGGTAATAAAGAAAAAGGTGAAACACTTGGGAGTTAATGAAATCAGTTGGCATATTACATAATTTCCCTTTATGTGACAGTTATACACTTACTTGTTGGGTGGGGTTTTTTGTTCCCCGACTTCACGTTAACAGAATAAGGCCTGAAATGTTTAGGTTTCCACTCTTGGCTGTGAATGTTTGGGTTTTGGGGTGAGTAGGTTAGTGTAAATTGTATCTTTAAATTTTATTCCTGGATTTTGTAGGTGAAAGGAATCAAATAGACTCTGTGGGATTTGAGGGAACTCACACGGAACAATAAAGTAGCTAGAATGTGAATCTGAAAATCTGCTTATTGCATGGCAAATGTCAACCAGCAGGTGATTTGCAGCTAATTAACAAGCACACTGTGTGAGTGGAATGTTTTCTAATCAATAAAAAGGCTGTTATTTTTAATTTCTGATGGCATTAGTTGACTCTTAGCTTACAGTCGGTTAGTCAGAAGATGTGTATTCTGATTTAGTTTATAAAATTTGATTCTATGAGGGTGGAAGAGGTATAAGGCATACCCAGAGTTTGCCTAATCCTTTCCAGATGGACAAAATGTGTTCAAAATGTGTTTTGTTTAATACCAAATCCAGGAGAGTGACCGGTGTCATGGAGTAAAGCTCAAACTTCCGTGCTCTGATTGCAGAGTGTCAGTCTGAAAGCTGTTGTCCTTTTATTTTTTTTGGTAGATTGATTGAAATACTTGATACTGAGTAAAGAGACAAATAATATTCTCCTATCTCAATTGAAGACAGAAACTTTGAGTGTAATCCCACAAACATCTCTTCAAATGTGCACACTGGGTGGAACTGGTTACACACCAAATGACTTCCTGAACTGGAAAACCTGAGATTATACACCAGTACACAGCGTGGGCAGCGCAACTCCTTACTGCCCCCAGATAAAATCCCTCTCTAAATGAGTCAGTGAAACCTTTCATAATTAAAAATGTGTTGGGGTAAATCCATAAAATATTGAACTACATTTGCTGTTGATAGTAATAGTGTATTAATGCCTGCTGTAGTTTACAAATAAAACTTTTCCTTTTACACACTAGATTTACCACAGAAGAAAAAAATCAATGAAAAATACTTTTGTATGCTCTATTTCCCCCCCCCCGCTTTTTTTTTTCTCCAGGCACTTACCTTCTGAGTTGCACAAAGGGTCATAAAAATACTCAAATGATAGTTTTTCCAGGAAATGTTTGGTGGTAATAGTTCGGGATATCTGTTAGAACACTCAGTTACTGCTTGGCCAGATATCTGAGGAAAGGCTTTCAAGCAGTTTGAAATGTCATATTTTTCCTTCTTTTTTATAAAGAACATAGACTTGTTTAAAAATCTCTCATTTTAATTTTTCTTAGTCATCTGAGTAGAATCCTAGCATTCTTTTGCTTTTCTTTTCTTGTCTTTTTTTATCTCACTCTCTTGCTTAAGTACAGTATCAGGGCTGTTATTTTCACAAGTTACAATGACTGGCAGAATAATATACATGCAAGTGGGTAGCTGTGCTCCTCGTTCTTAACAATCCAGAGAAATGTATTAGGCCAGTTTCTACCCTGGATTTTCACCAATTTTGGGTTTTGTCTGCAATCTGTTGCATAAATTCTGTCTCTCACCACACATGACTATATACTACATTCTCATGTTTTCTTCACATTTTAAACATCAGTCTGGATATTTAGCTCAACTTTATAGCTACATTTTATTAGATTGCTTATGTATAAGAATACCCTAAAAACATGTGCTTTTAATTAGGATACAGGTTGTAAATGAATTCTTTTAGTGGGAACATCATATCCATTTAATTTTAGCATTCAGTGTTCTTCAGTTTCTGCTAGTTTACACCAGTCTGTCCTAACGAAGGGCATGATTATTTGTGCTTTGAGGTCAATGGCAGCATGCCCATTATTTCAGTAGGATCTGGATAAGATTTCACTTTGAGGTCCTGGCTTGTTCATTTTAATTATGCAAATAGTCATGTAAAACCTAAAGTGGGCACTATTTGTTCCATGCTACTTAATAACTTTTTGAAATACTTTGCGGATTTATAATGTGGATTAATGAAGCTAGGTGTATGGGTGTCTTAACCTTTTTTAAATTAGGGATGGTATTTTCTCTGAAGTTGTCCGTATCTCTGTATTAAATTCACTGCTTTTATAAACACTCATTATGCATAGAGATAGATCACTTCCTAACTAATTTTTAAGTATATTCAGTGTGTTGAAGGTACTTTCCAAAGTGATTAACACTACTTACAGTAGTGATTATGCAGTGATTTTTTTTTTTTGCTTGCTTTCTTTATTAGTGAATTTACAGAAAAAAAAGCGACACTTGAAAAGAAATGTCTGTAAACTTTCCAGTAAAAAAGCGGATGTGAATAGGCAGGAGCAGAGGATATTACAGAATAGTCCCAAGTAGGGAAATATACTGTAGTTTGTGTCTGCAGTTGTAGCTGTTCGGTTTCACCTTCATAATCTAGGATGAAACGTAGCTTCAAAGGCTATTAAAATTCTGACAGAACTGGATGATGGAGGTAAAGTAAAAATTCAAAATTTAAATTCCATTCTTGAATATTTTGTAATTGGCATGCTGGCCTGACCACATGTGCTCGGTCAGTTGGTACTAAAGTTGATTCTGAAATCAGATCTGCTAAACAACAGATAAAATTTTGCTTTAAACTCACATGAAATCAAACTTGTTTGTTCTCAACTCAAATAAAAACATTTTCATGAATAAAAAATTTGATTAAGAAAATAAGAAATCATATTTGTGTACGTGTGGTATAGTCAGAATTAAATTAGCACCAGTGTTGCATTCTCAGTTATTTTATTTTTTTCTAAAGATACATGTTTCACAGACTTGAAGTAAACACTGGAAAATATGGTTGCTGAAATACAAACAGTGAGATAACACAGACCTAACTGAAATTCTGGTTAAACATTTATTTTGCAACAACATGTGAAGGAATGATGGCCTGGCCAACTGTAAAGAATTAAATATGAAATTTGTAAATGTGTTTAATGACTAGCGAGTCTTGTGTAGGTTTGCCCTTTCATGCACTGTATTCCAGTTCTTCCTACCATTGTTTTGTTTTCTGTTCCCTTCTGTTGCTGCCACGTTGACCTGTTATTAGCAGGTGAAGCTGTAGCATTTGGGAATACTCCAAATGGGAATATACTCAGCAAATGTTACAATTTCTGCTTTTTTATGCTTTATCTTTTACTTCTAGACTTGAAACTCTTCCTACTTCTGATCACTTGCCTTTTACTAGCTGTGTTTCTACTGGCTAAGCTAATAAAGGCCAGCAGTTACAACATCATCAACAACTGAACAAAAAAATCTCTTTTAATGCTGCATAATCAAATAACTTTCTTAGCTCAACAGTCATTAATTGTGTCCACACATGCACTTATGCAGAATTCTAGACACTCGTAGTTTAAACTCTTAATATACATACTACTATCTTTAGTATTTCCAAACTATATCGAAGTAATCCATGAACACTACAGAGATAGCCAAAGTTCTTGTGTGTGCATGGCCAGGGCCTGCCACCATGGATAAATGTGGTAGTGGTCAAGCTAATAAATTCAATCAAGAATTTAATTTTTTTTTCCAAATTACATGCAGTTGTCTTAGTTTGAATAGTGACTGATCACTTCTTTAACTCTTAGAGTTAAATAATGTTTAACTCTATTAAAGAGTATTAAATAAAGAGTGTTTTAACAGGTAGTACTCTTATTCAAGCAATTTTTTGTGGTTTAGTAAGTCAAAATGTTAGTTTGCTAATAGTGATAGGTATTCTAGTATTTGGTGCTTTGGCAGAGTGTTATGTGTAGATCCTTTGTACTGAATATTTCACGTGCTTTTCCTCACTTGCATTTTGTAACTACTATATAGCAAGAGGGAAGTGGCTTTCAATGATAAGTGCTGTTGAACTAGTCTTGAGCAATGGTCAAGATTGGTTTAAACTATCACAAATAGGAAAATACTTTTATGTTCAAGAAGCTTTTTTTATATTTAGGTTTTGCATATTATGTATAAACATGAAGTTTTATTGAGTGCGACAAATTATAAAACGAGTAGGGATGTGTATGCTTTATTTTAACACATATTACCATATATAATTAGGATGGTAAATTCCAGCAATGTGGTAATTAACAACAAAAAATGATTAGACCTAGTGAGGCGAGACACTGGGTGATGTCAACTCAGACTGACATGTATGTTGTTGCTGACAATCTGGCTTGCAAAATTGTACCAGCAGTCAGTAACTTTTGAGCACACATTGCATGCACAATAGTGAATTCTCTCAATGTCATTTTATGTCAGAATTGTTTCTGTTTTTCTCTAATCATGGACTTCCACTATTCAAAGTCCATGATTATTTCGGAAGGGGTTTAAGTACCTGATTTGTACCTTCAGAATAACTTCTGAAGTCTGCTATACTTACTTTTGTGTACAAAGCAAGTAATCTTCACAGAACTCTTTATTTGTCACCTTTACATCTGTCTTTTCTCATCTATTTTCGCCATACATGGTGAAAGCATTCTTTCATTGGGACCAGAAGGCCTTCTGTACCTTCTTTATTTCTTCTTTATTTCAGACTCGATGGTTGTTGAGATCTGTTCTGTTCTTAATGGTTTATAGAAGATTTCAGTTGAAACAATTTATCTGGGCCAGCACCGAGTATACCAAGTGTTTTTAGGTGAAAGTATGTAGTGGTGAACTTACATTCTTTCAGAGAGAGGGGAGGTATTCCTTTTCAATAAGTATTTGCCTGCCTGAAGATTAAGATTTCCTTTAATACTCTTTATACCACAGCAAGAAATGTTTTTTTGGTGGTAGCACAGTGCAGTGAAATACACCGCATTCTAATTGCAGTAAAGTCACTATTTGTTACAGGTAGCACTTTTATTTAAATAAACTAGATATGTTTCTTTATGTGGAGAAATTACAATTATTCTGATGATTAGAAAAATCCAAAACATAATGTAAAAGCATTGAGCTGTTAGGTATCAGACGCATTATACACTGGAGCTTCTTTGGCTGTAGAAGATTTTAATCTTCCTCAGCCTCATCCAGAAGACCTTTCTGCCATCAGAATAGTATATAATTTTATCTTCCTTTGCCTTTGACCTCAATACATTTAACTTCTCTTTAAGTGGTTCTGTTTAGTGAGTTATCAGGAAGAGTATTTACTATGGATGCAGTCCTGTATTTTGATCTGTAGGTCAAACTCATCATGCTTATGCCAAGTGCCTTAAATATTAACTTGGCTCTGCAGAATTGTGTATATAAAAAATGCCAACCCTGCACAAGTATATTATATTGAAGTATTTAGGCCATATAAAAGGCAGAGTACTTTCCTATTCTTGCTTACAGGTGATGGCAGGGAGGGGAAGGAACAGAAGAACATTGTGTTCTTGCATGCATGGGGAACAACACCCAAACTCCCGTTCCACACTTTAAAGCAAACAAGTAAAACGCTCAGACTGAAACACTAGAGTGTCACTCTTTAAAACTCTAGTACTCGGGACATCTTTACAATGTCATAGTGTTATTTTTAAAAGGCATTTCTTCCAACTTTGCTTGCTTTTGTTTCCTGCCATGCTGATGTTGTGACTTTATTTCAAGTAATACGACTTTTGTAGAACTAGGAAGGAAAATAAGAATGTCAATCGTATTTTGTTTAAGCCTGCAAAATTATTTTTACTTCTTCAGGGATCTAACTTCAACCTATGCCTTCTGGTAAAGGTCACTGTTACTGATCTATGATGTGCACCATAAGCTTTTCTGTTATCCTTGAGTCTCAGGTGCATCCTCTGCTCCCCTGCTGCATGTTAAAGAGATTCTTCGTCCACACAAATCTTGACTCACTTGTTCCCCAAGTGTCTGGTGCAGCTGTATGGAAGTATTTTCTATGAGGTGGTCTGGAGGTGGTCCCCAGTTTTGTGGGACTGGTGATACAGACGTGTTCTAGTGTCGTATTTCTAAAATCACCTCATCTGTAGAAATAGAATGCTCTATTGTTAAACAGTTATTTGGAATCACAGACCCATAGCAGTGTAAAATAGATGTGTGCTTTAGAAATATTTTTATTTTTTAAGTTCTAAGACAATAGATACATAAGAAGTAGTGTTTGAATTAATTCCAAAGATATCTCTTACTTCACATATATATCACGTTAATAAAGCTGAAGGGTTCATCAAGGCACTTCGGCTGAGAGTTTAGTTCCTGTGCTACTCTGTAGTCTTGTGCTTGGCAGTGGGCACTCATGCTCCACTGTTAAGGAGTTTTCTCATTCATAGCACAGAATCATAGAATGGTTTGGGTTGGAAGGGAATTAAAAATCACCTAGTTTCAACCCCCCTGCCATAGGCATTCCACTAGATCAGGTTACTCAAAGCCCCATCCAACCTGACCTTGAACACTTCCAGGGAAGTGTTCCAGTGTGGAACACTTCCACAGCTTCTCTGGGCAACCTGTTCCAACCTCACTCCCCTGACAGTAAAGAATTTCTTCCTAGTATCTAATCTAAATCTACCCTCTTTCAGTTTGAAACCGTCACCGCTTGTCCTATCATTACACTCCCTGATAAAGAGTCCCTCCCCATCTTTCCTGTAGGCCCCCTTTAGGTACTAGAAGGCTGCTATAAGGTCTCCCGGGAGCCTTCTCTTCTCCAGGCTGAACAACCCCAACTCTCTCAGCCTGTCCTTATAGCTTAGGTGCTCCAGCCCTCTGATCATCTTCGTAGCCCTCCTTTGAACTTGCTTAAAATTCAGAATTCTTTGCATACCCATAGGGTATTTCATTAAGGAATTTCAGTTGCTAGACCATTGCCTTCACCTTTGGAAATGCTGGTGTACCTTGTTTGGACGCAGTTAGAAAGTGGGCAGTCTGTAAAGTCTGTTCAGAGGCTCAGAGGGAAAACATTTTCATACTTGGTAAGACAGTGTACAGTCCTCATTGTGTGAACCTCCATCATATAAGTACATAAATCTTGTATTTTGTACACAGTTGTAAATGTATTTGATGCTTGTAAATGGCAAGCATATGATGGAATTTATCAGTGTGTGTTTTCAGAGACAAGAAAGCTTGATAATAGGTTTGAGATGAGCTATTTCCCCAGTGTCTTCTAGCATTACTGTTTCAGTGTATGTTTTCTTCTTGGTCACGACAAAATACTTAACGTCTGGAATTAGTGTTTCCACTGTATCAAATACTGTGATTTTTTTTAGATAAAGTACTTTGTAAGATGCTAGGTTAAAAACTATATAAATTAAGGAAAAGAGCAAAATGAAAAAAAATTTGCATCTGATACCACAGTATTAATTATACGTGAGTCTGTGAAGTGGCAGTTTAGTGTAATATTTGGACGGGAGGGAATTATAAAGATGTAACAAAGCAAAGACCATGACTGTCTCATACATTGAAGGCTGTTGCAACTCTGAAAAATCAGGAGGAAAATGGAATCGAAACCTTGACTTCAGTAGAAATGCTTGCATAAATTATGGTTTACAGGATCAGGTGCTGTATTTGTGGGTGTTTCTTTCTCAGCTGTTAAGCATGTAAGCTTGAACTATGTGGAGAAGAGAATGCTTCTTCCTAAATCACTCGTCTGGGATATGTTCACTTCTGCTTTTCTGTTGAATATTATACTAATACAGGATTTTAAAATATTCAGGTTTCTTGCAGTTCTCTTTCTTTGGGCCAAAGCTGTTCTAGTTTCATACTGATTTTTATACCATGAACATAGAAAGCTGCAAGTCATATTGATCCAAGTCTTTTTTCAATGGTGAGGAAAAGGATTTTAGATTAGAAGAGGGAGAATAATTTCTTTTTTTTTAGCTTGCATTTCTCTGTCCAGAAAACTGGATTATTTGGAGTTGCATAGTATATTTTTAAACAGCTGAAGGAAATGTGTGTGGTGTAAAAAGATTGTGATGCTTCTGTGAACACTTCAAACATAATCTGCCTTTTCTAATTTAATTATTATCAAATATGAGTGCTTGATCTGCTACAATGAGCTCACAGTAAGACGATTTGAAAGTGGCAGGCTTAGCTAATAATTCTTGCCTCTGCATGTTTACATAACACGTAGGTACCTTAAGCACTCCAGTTCTAGGCTTTTTACCTCCAGTATGTCTGTATTGTATGTCTGAGACCTCCCCATTTATAAACAGCAAGCTGTTTATTTCTCCTTTCTCCTCAGTTGCCCTTGGTTTCTCTTGCAGTAGGCCAAACCTTCTAGGCTGCTAGCTATTTTGTTACAACCTCCGTCACTTAATCGGTGTAAAGTTTGACTTGCATATGACTAAACTTATTAAAAAAACCCCAAAATTCTTCACATTGCCTTTATAGCTGAAAGACCTGAAGCAGCAGCAGTTTAGTGAAAATTACCAAATGGATAACAGCCTGCTAAGGAAGGCCATGCCTTCAGAGGCCGTTCAAACATACTTGCCGTGGTAGCTTTGTTGAAAAATATTTCCATGCCTGACATCTCTGATACAGGCATCAGGGTTCCCTGTGAGCTTTGGACGATTGCTTGGGATTGACTGGGATGGATGCAGCTCTGGATAGAGAGGCGTATGCAGTTGCTATTGCCATGGATCTCAGCTAGAGTCTCCAGCAACTTAGTGCTACACTGAAGTCCTCCATAACAAAGATGACGTGTATTGACAGCACAGACAAGAAAGAAGCAAAATTACTACTGGTATGTAGTGTGCTTCAGAACTTGATGCACCATGTTTTCCCAACCTCCTTTCTGCTTCCTCAGTCTCTACACAACCTGGGTTTTGAACATGAGAGAAGGTGCTGAGGGTGAATATGAGTGCGTGTGTGTGCGTGGAGAGGGAGAAACAATACCACTGCGGCGCGGAGCAGGAAGAGAGAGAAAGATTGTCTGTCAATGCTATGGCAAAAAAGAAGTCCATAGTACAGGTTGTATAATTTTTATGAAAATGTGCAATTGGACAATGTATCTTGAAGACCTTAATCTGTTGGTAAGTAACTTCATTTATGCAATCCACCAAAATCTCTTACTTTTTTTTGACTGTCATTTTTCCCTTGAGGCTGTGACACCATATATTGTTCTTAGGAATTATGTCAGTTTTATATGCTGAAACCAAGCTTGAGAAACTCTTGTTTTTCAATAGTATAGACTCCCTGAACACTATATGAGATACAATTTTATAGTTGCTCTCGAAACAAAATCTTGATGGTCTCCTACTCCATGCATCTATTTTTCCCAAATAGTTACCAAGTAATTTCCTGTTACATATGGTGAGGTCAAATCCAAGACTGCCAGCTCATGATTGCTTCTTATTTTCAAATACAGCTTTTTGAAGGAAACCTTAGAAACAAGGTTGGATGTTTCTTTAGTTTTGCTTTCCACAGATGAAATCTTTGGAAAGAAAGTTGATTTTTTTTTAACCTTTTTTATTTTTTTTTAAATAGCAATCACAAAACTGCTTTTGATTATACTTGAGTAAACTGTCATCTGTATGTATTTGAATATGTTTTCTCACTAAGATAGTAAAACACAAATGGGGCTGAGCTATTTGGTTGAAAAAAGTAATGAGAGAGCTGAAGGACTGGACAGGGAGTGCTATGCAAGTACTGTGATAGTCTTCACACAGCTTTTAAGTTCTGCAGGGGTTCCAGTAAGGCAGTTTCCCATTGTTTTACTAAGCTTTATTTGTAGTAAATACATGAAAATTTCCTAGCGAAGCTTTTGAAAATAAAGGATCTCTATATCATGCTGTTTTGTAAAATTTTTCAGTGTTTCCACCTTCATTGAGCTTGATGAAAGCCGTTTATGGCTAAGCATTTCTGAAGCATATTTCTGCTTTTTAAATTGCCAGTGTTCGAAGATTTTTTTATTTTAGGAGTTCTTTATTCTCAGAAAGAGCATTGGTAAGTAAGAAAGTAAGATTGTGATTCGGTCAAATACGCAGTAGTTAAAATTTTGAAATCTGACAGATCATTTTGGTAAGCAATTAGGGCATGACAGAGGAACTAGTACTTAAGCTTCATATCCAGCTGATTGCTCAGATCCTCCAATTACTGTAATATGAGTTCTTTGTGGAAGGCAAACTGTCTACAAGCAAGGACTGTCCATATGAAAGAGCTATTTTTTTTAATGTTGCAAGCATGCAGAATCTAAATTATCACACGCAGAATCACACAGAATTGTAGGGGTTGGAAGGAACCTTTGGAGATCGTCTAGTCCAACCCCTGCCAAAGCAGGTTTACCTAGAGCAGGCTGGACAGGATCACCTCCAGGCGGGTTTTGAATATCTCCAGAGAAGGAGACTCCACCACCTCGCTGGGCAGCCTGTTCCACTGCTCTGCCACCTTTAAAGAAGGTTTTCCTTATGTTGAAGTGGAATTTCCTATGTTGCAGTTTGTGTCCATTGCTCCTTTTCTTGTCACTGAGCACCACTGAAAGGAGTCGGGCCCCATTGTCTTGGCACCTGCCCTTTAGATGTTGATAAGCATTGATGAGATCCTCTCTCAGTCTTCTCTTCTCCAGGCTAAACAGACCCAGGTCTCTCAGCCTTTCCTCATAAGAGAGATGCTTCAGTGCCCTGATCATCTTTGTAGCCCTCCGCTGGACTTTATGGCTGAATTTATGACTGGGTTTCTGTCCCACCATGTATTTCCCCCCCCCCGTATTGCTTGTTCACTGCTGAGTATTGTGTGGAAATAAAGGTTTGATTTTTGTGTGGTACAGCAGCTTGGAGCATTTAGTGACAAAGTCACATTTTCTGTATGTACTCTTAAATGTTTCAGAATAGCGGCCATAGTATTAGTTCACTCATTGTAAATATTGCTTTTACAAACATAATGGAAGAAGAGAGGCTTTTTTAGAGCTTGTTTGGAAGGATGATTTTCAGTTCTAATTAATCTCTCTACTGAAATAGCGTTTGTGCGTTAATGAGTATTTTTTTTAAAGAGTATATAGTTTCTGAGAGTAAACTTAAAACAAAATTTAAGGGTATACCCATGCCTTTCAGAGGGATATTGACAACACAGGTTATGCTCCATTTCTAATAATTTTCACTGACTAGATTTCAGGTGTTTTTTGTACATTGTGCAAATGATTAAAGGGCACAGCAGGAATTGTTTTGAAAACATCCAGAACCGATCACTTGTGTTCTACAATTTAAGCTAAAGGATTTGGAAACATAGATAAGTAGCGTCCTATATTTGTCAATGAGCGAGACACAGAACACATACTTTTTGACCACTGTACGTATTTCTAGAAGTAGTTGATTTTTCTGCAAGGGTATGCTTTCATATGTTGCAGGTTGATTATCAACAAGTTTGTTAACCCAAAGATCAAATAAATTAAGAGTATCTTCTGTAACTGATTCTTCATGTTTTTCTTTTAATAATTTTGTCCTCCACAATGGTTAAACCTGTATTCCATAATCTTTTAAAAAGCAAAAAAAAAAAAATAAATAAAGGCCTACTTTTCCAGATGTGACTTGATGTGTAATTTTGAGCATCTTCATGTTTCTGTGTCCAACTATGATGGATTTTAAAGAGGCAGAATATTCAGAAAGTGACATATTCCCTTTGGACACTAAAGCTTTTATATTGCTTAGAAATAAAGGCATCAGAAGCCTTAGAGAAATATTTTAGGCGTAAGTATTAATTTGGATAAAACACAAGCTTACTTATATAGAAACACAGAATTGCTATAATAAATTGCAGTAACATTTAAAAATAAAAAACTTTAGAGTTTCAATAGGAGGTAGAAGACTTTAAATATCACTTAAAACTTCCTTTTCTGTTTCATGACAAATATGTGATTTGTTGGTTTTATTATAATTATTGACTCAGTAGGTGGCACTCTTCCCTCTGAGTCACCAAGGTGCCTAAGTCATCTTTATTTAAGGTTTCCTTTTTTAAATACAGTATGATCCTGACTGTTCGTGCAGAAGAATATCAGAATATCATACTCACTCATGCTCCAGCCCTCTGATGATCTTTGTGGTCCTCCTTTCAACACGCTCAAACAGGTCCGTGCCCTTCTTATGTTGGGTGCCCCAGAGCTGGATGCAGTGTTCCAGGTGGGGTCTCATGAGAGCAGAGCAGAAGGGCAGAGTCACCTCCCTTGATGTGCTGTCCATGCTTCTTTTGATGCAGACCAGGATATGGTTGGCTTTCTGGGCTGTGAGCACACATTCCTATGTTGAGCTTCTCATTAACCAACACCCCCAAGTTCTTCTCCTCAGGGCTGCTCTCAAGCCATCCTCTGCCCAGCCTGTATTTGTGCTTGGGATTGCTCTGACCCAAGTGCAGGACCTTGCACTTGGCCTTGTTGAACTTCATGAGGTTCACATGGGCCCACCTCTCAAGCCTGTCAGGGTCCCTCTGGATGGCATCC
>VWZL01004175.1:728457-761216 GCA_013396915.1 Stercorarius parasiticus
GTTTCCTTCTGGAGAGGGCCCACATTTTCCCTGGTCTTCCTTTTGTCACTGATGTACCTATAGAATTTTTTCTTGTTGCTCTTGATGTCCCTGGCCAGATTTATTTGTATCAGGGCTTTAGCTTTCCTAACCTGATCCCTGGCTGCTTGGATGATTTCTCTGTATTCCTCGCAGGCTACCTGTCCTTCCTTCCATCCTCTGTCGGCTTCCTTTTTCTGTTAGAGATTGTCCAGGAGCTCCTTGTTCATCCATGCAGGCCTTCGGTGTTTTTGTTTGACTTCCTCTTTGATGGGATGCATCGCTCCTGAGCTCAAAGGAGGTGATCCTTGAATATTAACCAGCTTTGTTGGGACCTTCTTTCCTCCAGGGCTTTATCCTGTGGTACTTTGCCAAGCAGGTCCCTCAAGACAAGGCAAGGTCTGCTCTTGTGAAGTCCAGGGTAGCGAGCTTGCTGTGCGGCCTCCTCGCTGCCCTAAGGGTCTTGAACTCCACCATCTCCTGGTCACTGCAGCCAAGGCTGCCCTTGAGTGTGACATTCCCCACCAGCCCCTCCTTGTTGGTGAGAACAAGGTCCAGCATAGCACCTGTCCTTGTTAGCTCCTCAGTCACTTGGAGAAGGAAGTTGTCATTGACGTATTCCAGGAACCTCCTGGATTGCTTATGCCCTGCTGTGTTGTCCCTCCAACGATATCAGGGTGGTTGAAGTCCCCCATGAGGACCAGGGCTTGCAAACATGAGGCAGCTCCTATCTGTCTACAGAGGGCCTCACCCACTTAGTCTTGCTGGTTGTGTGACCTATAGCAGACCCCAGTGTAACATCACCTATCCCTGCCCTCCCTTTGATCCTGACCCATAAACTCTTGGTTGGCTCCTCGTCCATCTCTAGGCAGAGCTCCATGCACTCCAGCTGGTCACTGATATGGAGCATGATAGCCTCTATGCTCTTTACATGTATGCTCTCTTTTACATGTATGTTGTTGAAATGAGTTTGAGAATTGAATTTTACTGCCGGTATGCCTGGGTCATATGAAGTTGCAGTCTTAAAATTTTGACTGTCAGTACCTTTGTCAATGCCATGCTGTGGATGTCTGTGTCCCCTGAACCCATGTCAGCAAGGGAAATTGGGCTTCACCATCTCTGTCATTATTACCGCTTAATGCCAGAGATACCGAACTCTTATATGATCCACAGATCTGTACACTGTGTGCTTTTTCTTTTAGCCTTTTATGTAGCAGGTTAGGGTAGTCCTGTTTTTTTCCGGTTTTGTGCAGCGTGTCATTGAAAACAGTATCCTCACCATCTTCATAAGTTCTCTGTTTTCCACAGTAAAAAGAAATAGTTGCAGATGGGAACAAGAACCAGGTTTTGAAATGTGCCCCTCTTGTAATGCAGCTCTTTCCATTTTATGATATGGATTTGCAATGGCATTATTGGACACATCCTAAGTATTTTTTTTTTTTGAGAAGACGGAAAAAATAGGGATGTTCACCTTAAGCTTTTTATAGTATTCAATGTGAGCTTCCTCAAAGCAGAAAAGACTGCTAGCTTATACTGATCAGGCATCTTCTGCTATTCTTCCTGCATTTTGTTTTAGTCTTTAAGAGTAAAAGGGAGCTTTTCATTTTCTTTGGGATCTGATAAAGTGAAAAGATAAAACCTCTTCAGCCTTCCAGACAGAATGGAATTTACAACTGCGATGTGTTCCTCTGATGTTGTGTGACACTTTGCTGTTTTAATGCTCTTTTGATGCACTACCAGTCACAACTTCTGTTGTTCTTCAAATTGGACGGTAGAAGACCTACCCTTCTCTAGATTTTTAGATTCTGTTTCTAAATTTTTATATATATAGATTTTTTTTTCTTTAGAAGAATGTTTTCTTCTTCTTTCCTAAACAACTTAAGGAATCTTCATGTGACTTGAAATAAATAGTAGTTAATTACTTGCTCCTTTGCCCAAGCCTTACTGTTGCAACAGATTATCCTGAAAATCCCCCCATAGCTTAAGCCCATAGTAATTTTGAGTGGATACCTACATGTTTATTCAGAGTTTTGACAGTTTACTACTACTCTGCAGTCTGAGTCTTTGTCCGTGTGGTATGCAGCCTGCTAGGAAGACACACTCTGTTCTAGATACTGCAGAAAAAGGGTGCTTCTATGCATGCGCACTTACCAATATATTTTTCAGTTAATGTGCAATCATTGTGACTTTTTTTCATAATTTGGAATTGAAAGCTTTTGTATTATCTCTCAGAACGTAGTTACCATTAAGGTGATTCTCTGGGGGTAACTCAAACTTCATCATTACTGTTTCTCCAGGTTGAAGAAGATACACGTCCATATTACAAAAGTTGTTAGAGTGACTGGCATTGTTTTTAGCAATCAGACTCCACAAACACATTAATGATCTTTGATACCTGCGTCTCATATCAGTTTTGGAGGGGTGTTATGAAAATACTTGCTCTGGCATCACTGGTACTGAAGGTGGTCTGTGGATAAGTGGGGAGACTTTTTCCCCCTGTAAAACCAAGGTATGATTAGTTCTTATGATTAACAGATTCAATTAAGAATACTTAAAAATGTAGAAACGAAAAGCTCTGAAATACTGCATTGTTTCAAATCAAGTAGTACTCTGATTTTTTTTCTGTTTTTAGTTCTGCCAAAAAAAAATCAAAAGATTAAGAACTGATTTGCAAAAGAATGACATACTTCTGATCTATTGTCATCTAAAAAAATTCCAAAACATTGGCAGTAAAACTTTTCTGGTTTGCAGCGAGATGTAATTTTGGTATTCTGAAATTCATGTAACCTTGCTGGTTTCTCACTCAAGGATGGTGAAACTTAAGAGCTCTTTTAGAAATGGCTTTAGGTTCTAGAATAAGACTAACTGGAGTGTCACATCATATCCTTAGTCTGTGGAGAAGGAAGAATACTCAGATCATGTAACTAAAGTATTTTTTCATGTGTTGTATTGGTTAGGGTCTTTCCAAAGTTGAGATGTAGTTCTTAAATGACTTACAGTTGGTATGTTTTGGTGTTTTAAGAGCATATTGACCTACATGATTTCTGTGGGAAGACTCCTGGACCTGCACAGAGTAACACTGATGCCAGGGAAATGTAACGGTCTCTGTAATAGTTTAGCCATATGAGCAACTTACTACAAAGTACCAGCAAGATACTGCAAGTTAGCTTAGTCCCGTTTTGTCATGCACTAAGCTGACTCAGCTAATCTTTCATTGTCAATAAGCTCACAGTTACACAGTTATGATCTTGAAGGAAAAAATGTTTTAATGTCAGAACTAGAAGGGTAGAAACCACCAGAATTCATTATTTCTTTCTCATTTGGGCACTTACAAATCTTTGTTTTAAAGTCAGCTTTGTACTGAGTTGCTAAAAGGATGATACTTCATGACTATCCAGTGCTGCTTTAGGAGTCAAGTCTCTGTTGCAGGTGTTTGTAATATTAAGTTTGAGCATCAGATGTTCATTATTAAATATAGTATTATCATTATTTTAGTTATTTCTGAACATTTTGTTCAGGTTGTGTTCTGAGAACTGTGGAACTTGGTATTTTATAGAGCTGATCACATTCAGCTTCCAGACGAGCATGATTCTTTTCCAGACGTTTTAAGATGGCTCTTTGGGTAGCACTGCGGTTGCATTTGGGTGGCCTTCACACTGCTTCAACCAGACCCATGGCAAAACTCTCATTTATTACTCTCGGCAGCTTGAAAAAGGGAGTGCTAAGTGACTGGATAAATAGGGAGGAAGAGGTACAGGCAGTTCCTTAGCTTGCACATTAATTTAGCTGTAATGAAAGGTATTTGCTTATACTGTAATTTTAGGACAGTTAGTCCTGCTTAAATATTGCAAGGTCATAAGTAATGCGGACAAATACTCATTGTCCAGATTCTTTCAGAAGAACTGTCTACCCTATGAGCTCTTTCAACCACCTGCCAAAGTGAAATACATTATGCAATTCTGAACAATATGTTTGGAAACACTAAAGAACAAGAAATTGTACTCCAAACACTAGCAAAACCAAGGAATTTTTCAGATGTGTGAAATGCAATCTGTTAAACCATGGAAGTGTTTATGAGTCTTTGACCAAGATTGGTTTTAAAGCTATTCCCTCTTAGTCATATTTTGGCTAAGATTTTTAATTATATAGTGGTTAAAAAAATTATCAGCAAACAATAGCAATAGTAAGAGATGCAGTTGGTCAGGAGAATTGTGATGTTTTGCAATTCTATTTTTGGTTATGTCTTGAGCCAATTAAATGGATTGTTTGGCAATCCAAAAAACTTTGTTCCTGTACATGACCCTTTTTAAAAATGGGATTCTAAATAGTATGGTGCTGTGCTAGGGGTAGTAACTTCACGGAAAACTTTACAGTCTTTGCATTGGTGAATTTGCTCCCTCTTCCTGCATTACTGGAAGGAGACTCCACTTCTGTGCATTCTTTTAAGTAGCTCTAGAATGTACATGCATTTATTCGTCTTAATATTTTTATATTTTTAACTAATAAAAAGTAATTTTTTATCAAATTTTTTGCTTTAGGCTTTTACAAGTTCTTCTAAGCAAAAGCAGGAATTTGACTAGAGTATTTATATTTGTAAATGACTTGTATTTATTGAATAAAGCCATTAACATTAATAGAAACACTAAAGTAACTAAAACTGAATGAATTAAGAATCAGGTTATTTTGTACGACAGAAACTACAGCTAATACATTGAGAAAAAAATCAAATACTGCATTTTGTGCGTGTTATCCAGCCTTTTTCCAAGCATCCTTACTTTATTAAACTTATACGTTGATCCTTATTTCTGTATAATCTGGGTGGAAGTTAAATGTTTTGATTCACTAACTTGACATAGATCAAAGTAATGAGATAATTTTGTGATTTTTGAAACAATGACATTCTCCCTATTTTTCAGCCACAATGGAGAGAAATGTTTTATTGGATATTAACTTTCTTGTCTGCAGATCTTATGGTACTTACTTATAAGGGTTTAACTACATTAATTGCTCAAACTTACTGAGCTGGCAAAAATAAGGTATACTTATTTTTCTTTCAGCTTGAACTTCTTGGATTTCTTACAGTTAGTGTTTTAGGCAGTTGTGTTGGCATTGCAGAGGAGAACGAGTTTTACAGGACAATTTCAGGCGCTTAACAGTCAACTAATCAGGCAATGTGGTTGAAGAGGTTTCGTGTGTAGTTGTTAGTAAGATGTACGGCTATTCCAGCTCAGAGTGGGACAGGGAGGGAGGCTTTTCTCTCCCTGCTTTCTATATTGATAAAGTATTTAGATTACAATAACTATGGCTGTAATGAAGTATCCATTTTGAGTATGTAATTTACTTTCCTTTTCAATGAATATTCCGAAGAGTTGTATTAAAATGTCATTTTTATGATTCCATGATTATTAAATAAATGTTTTGAAGATTTTCAGATAACACCTACATAGAATCTATGGGATTCCAGTTGGAAGGGATCTCTGGAGGTCTTCAGTCCAGTGACCTCCTCTAAGCAGGGCAAGCTATGAGATCAAACTAGGTTGGTCCAATCAAGTCTTGCAAAAACTGTTTGGGCAACCCACTTTACTGCTCAGCTGTCTGCATGGGGAGAAGGTTCTCCTTATAGCCAGTCAAAATTTCTGCTCAGCATTTAAAATGTTATAAGACTTGGGGGGATAATGATTTTAATATTCTCATGCAAATACTCAGTATGTGATAAACATAAGTTCAGGTCACTTACAATACAAAGGAGTAGTCTGTTGATTGTGAGGCAGTGTAGCGATAGGACGAGGGGTAATGGTTTTAAACTGAAAGAGGGTAGATTTAGATTAGATATCAGGAAGAAATTCTTTACTGTGAGGGTAGAGAGACACTGGAACAAATTGCCCAGAGAAGTTGTGGATGCCCCATCCCTGGAAGTGTTCAAGACCAGGCTGGATGGGGCTTTCAGCAACTTGGTCTAGCGGAAGGTGTCCCTGCCCATGGCAGGGGGTTGGAACTAGATGATCTTTAAGGTCCCTTCCAACCCAAACCATTCTATGATGATTCTTTGATGATTAAAAAAAAGGAATTAATCTGTCATAACATTTGTAGATTAAACCAAACTAGTTTCAGAAATATAACTTCAAGTGTTTGGGTTTTTTTGTTTTTTTAAATTGGTTAAATGCTTAGTGAGCTTAATAAAAATACTGTAGAGGAATTTATTTTCCCACTTCAAGATAGGTTAGCTTTGAAAGACTAGTTTATAAAATTAAGACTTGAATACTGTATTGAAGGTTAAAACTAAGAAGTCAGTGAGGAATTTCTTTTGACAATCAGGCAGTTTTAATATGGAAGTAATAGATTAATTTGAAGAATTCATACACAGGGGAAGGAATCGGACAGATGCCTGCCTTTGCAAGACAGATCACTGTTGCTGCAGCCCATTTTCTTTCACAGCTAGTACTGAGTCATCTGTGATTCTTTATTGGCAGAACTACTAAAATAAATTGAACCTGCTCCAGTCTTACATTCCTTTAAGGTATGAGGAACTAAGTATGTATCCATGCAGATAATCTGGATAGACACTGTTGACTAATCACAACTCATATACAATAATGTGGTTTATGAAGAGCCAGTCTTTCAAAGTAAGTTACTATTCTCATGGTATTCAGTCATTCATTCATAACAGTTAGTTGCTGTTGTCATTAAAATGATTTGTAAAAAATAACGTAGACAAAATGATAAGCTGTGTCACACTGACCATTTTGTCTTGTATAGTGCAAGTGTTTCTTCCTGCTGTGTATTGTATGGAGAAGAAAATAAAACAAAGATTTATGTGCAATTCTGGATTGGATGCATGGGTTTCACTTTTTCATACAGACAGACTTCAGAGATCAGTCTGAGGTGTAGGTATTCCATTTGACAGCACATTATTGAAAAAAAAGAAAACCAAATTAAGTTCCTTTTGGTCTTAACGTGACAGGACCTTTGGATAGGTGTTCTCTCACAAACTTGGGCAAGACCTCAGTCATGTTATTCTTCTTGTAGACTTACTCTCTGTTCACTTCTTTTAGACTTACCTTTGTTACAACAGTAGTTTCTTCTGCCGCCATTTCATTCTTTCACTTTGTGAATTTATCTTGCTCTTAGTTCACATACAGTCTACAAAATTCATTAGCAGCAAAATTTGTTAGCTGTAAAACACAGCAGCCACCTGTTTGATGGAATTTATGCGTGTCATCTGGAGAACTACCACAGGTGTCCAGCACTTGATTGTCTTTGTATTGTTCTTTAAGCCCTGGCAATCAAATTAGTTGCTGTCATTTCTTGAAGAGGAGAATTCCTTTGTTGTAATTTATTGTAACACGCGCTTATAGAAACAAGCACTAAACTTGTAAAATAGATTTTTTTGAGTTTGGCGTTAAAAGAAAAAATCCTTTTGATAATAGTCAGGGTTAGAAATCATTTGAATGGAGTGACTGTCTGTCTTTTTGACCTTAAAAAGAAGTCAGCAAATAGATTTTATTCCATTGACTGAAGAAGCTTTTAATTACCACGTTAAGCTACTGAAGGTTAGGTCTCTGCGTAAATACAACACTCTGATTACCCAAATATTTTGTGATTGTTTAATTGGGCCCAAGCACAGGGCATATTGTTCTCATCACATTCAGGAAAAGTAAGTTGTAACAGTACATACTTAAGAGTTTTAATCCTTTTCTCAGAAATTTGTAAAGATATCAACTAGAAGTAACAGAAGAAATCACTGCTGCTCTTTTGATTCTGTTATTTGATAGTATTATGATTTTACTGAAAGATTTGGGCTACATGTAAAATATATGTTGTTAATCCAGCAAATTAAGTATTAACAATTATTGAGGAAAGAATAAAGAACCTTATTAGGCCATTGATTAAACTGGGCATGATGTGTTTACGTCTTGAATAGTTTGTGTCATTCTGGCTTTCTTATCTCAAAAGGTTTTAGGAGAATTGGAGAAGAGAAGCAAGGATTATCAAAAAAACATGTGACTTTCTTTACAAGAAATGACTAGGTTTCAGACTGTTTTACTTGGTTGGAAAAGTCAAATTTGTGAGGATATTACAGTGATCTACAGATCTACAGTGATACTACAGAGTTACAGATTGTATGGAGGGCATAAATAAGGAAAAACCATTCATTACGGCATTCAGTACAAGAACTAGTACAATACAAGAACTAGTGGCCCATTAAACTTAGTAGAAGAAAGGCTCTAAACAAGGAGAAGGGAGGCAGGCCTTTATGTAAGAGTTAGCTAATTTGAAATTCCTTGGCAAGTCATTTTATGGAAGCTGGGCATACACATAGGTTGAAAGGTTGGCTAGGCAAATTCACAGAAGAAAAGAATGTGGAGAGTTACTAAATACGCAGAAGCACATGTTTCTTAAAATTTCAGCCAAAAATAGGTGAAGTTGGGAGAGTAATGGGGTCATTGCCATTTTATGCTTGCACTGGTGTTATTCTTTCTTGGGCATTCTCTTAGATCATTGTGAAGGCCAGGGTACTGGGATAGTGGAATCTTAGGTCTAGCCCATGTTGCAATTCTTATGTTCTTATTTTTGTACCAGGTGTCATCTGTCATCTTAATGAACTGCTACTCTTTACAACCAGGCCCAAGTACCAAGCCTTTTATCCCATATACAGTGTGAGTAAGGGTAGATGAAGTGGACATTTTATGTATAAAGATGTGTGTGATCTTCTGAGAGACTTGTAAACTAATCATTTATGATACTCAGCAAGTTAGAAAAGGATGAAAGGCCATATCCACAGCAAAGCTTATAAATATATTTGCAATACGTTATTGCTGTAATTTAACTGATTTATTTCTGAACAACAGAACTAAAACTTGGTTAGTAATCATAGCTGCTAGCTGGTTTCCCTCCTGCCAGAGGTCTAGACTAGTGGCTTCCTATAAATGGTTTAGCATAATATTTTCTGCTGTGTGGCAGGGTGCCCCCAACCACGCCTATGTGGTTAGCACACCCTAAAAAGCATTGCCCTACGAGCTGCTTGAGCTGCTATTGAGTGAATGTCCTTTGAACAAAGGCTTTATGTATTAGTTGCCAGACTTTTCCCGAATGCACTGATAGAAAAATTATTAGCAGTGTACTCACTTTTGAGGAACAGCATACAGCAAGTATTACCTATGTTCTAGTGACAGTGCAAATGCTGAATCTCTCAATTGTCTCTGAAGGGCAATGAAATCATGATTGTCACTCAGGTAGGTAGCTCTAGGTTTCTGATGCACTAGTATAAAAATTTTTACTGTGTATCAGGAGCTATCCCATGGAAAGAAAATTGGATATGCCACTGTAAAGTTTTGAAACACTCCTTGTAGTTCTGCTAAATTTAAACTCTGATTATTTTTATGGATTCACAGTCTCCAGCTTGAAAAGTTTGTGCCTTACTATCATAACTTATTTTCAAATTTCTACAATTCTGAAAACTACATTTTTTTTTCCCAGATAAATGATTTTTTAGTGATTTTTTTTGAAAGATGCCTGATTGAGGAGTCTCAGTGTTTAAGGGGACTTAAAGCGTAGGTTGAAATAGAATGAACGTGTTCTGAAGAAGGATGGATTCATCTAAGATTGGGCCATAACTGCTAGAAGGCTGGGAGCTCCTTCTGTATGATGCCTTATGCTGTCTGTACTGCTATCAGTAAAGTGATTCCAATATACTGAAGACTCAGTCAGACCTCTTTAGCTAATTAAATGCATAAGCGCAGAACTTGATGCAGGGTGTAAAAATGGAAAGAAGCAAGATGGATCTTTGGGTAGCTACTCTAGGCTGGGCTGCTGCTGCTGCTGTGACTGTCCTGTGGATATCCCTCAAAATTATGTTTATAATAGGATAGCCTATTTGTGTAATCTAGTGGACAGTAGCTTGAGCCATCAGTCTCTGCCTGGTAATCATAAAACTGTGGAGAGAGAACTCTGCTGGAACTTACGTTCACTGAGGATCACAAGAGAAGATACATGGAGGAGGAAGGAGTGAGTTAGAGCAGCAAGCCTGTACGTGTTGGATACAGAATAGAAAAAAGGAAGAGATAACTTCTAAGGATGAAGAAAACAAGGCAGAGCAGAGTGTGAAGTGATATTGCTAGTCCAAGGCCTGCAAGGGGCAGGCTTTGGAATCACAAGTGCCTGGCTGTTTCTTCAGTGCTAGATAAAGCTGTCTTTAGAGTAATTCTAGAGCCTACGTTGTCAACTAAAATAGTCTAATGAGTTTGTACAATGTTTATTTGTCTTCAAGATGTTGTGGTTGAGGTGATACTTTCTTGCTTTGTAGTCATGCATGGTCTACAGAAAAGTTCTGAGTGGAAGAAAAATGTGGGGAAGGGAAATATTCTGTCTGTTCCAGAGTTTCAAATGATCTTAACAATACGTCAGAGGACAGCAAGGATTTATCTGTATTTTTATGCTACTAAATTTTAATCCACTTAGTAGTACTTTCATCAAAGTACTCTTTGGTAATTGTCATATCTGAACTGGTCAGCAGCATTGGTGCTGTTTGAGTCATCTTTTTTTTTATACTTGGCAGAATACTGACATTGTTCTTTTAAGTTTCTGTATCTGTCTTGGATACTTAACTAGATTGTGATCTAACAGTTTGTAGACTAGTTATTCTGTGCTTTCCATTACTATATTCTCTTCTCATTGCTGTAGCTGATAAGGACATGTTTCTACATGAGGATCTTGGCTTACATTGGAAAAGGAAGCTTTTAGTCTGGATGGCTGTAAGATAAGCCCTGAAAAGTGCCAACAATGTACATAAATACAGAGTCTTAGAAAGCAGAAGATGACTAAAAAGCCTGAATGTATTATTTCCTCAAAATAACAAGATTTTAGAGGTAGTCCTCTGATTTTTCGTATGATGGCTTTTTATCAGTGATTTGAAAAGGTGTATCATGGCCTAGGGTATGTCTCAAGCTGAGAACTGTCTCAGGGTCTTTATCTTGTCTGTAGAACTCCTTTTGTTTACTAACTCATTTATGAAATCCTCTATTTTCATGTAGTTACTATCTTTTGCAATAGCTCTGCTACATGCTTGCATGACACATCAACATAGTGTAAAAGAGAAACCTCTCTGCTGATGTATTTTTCATTAACTTAATTGAAAATTTTTTTAGACACTCTAGGGGTGGAATTTGCATTGGGAGAATCTCTATTAAATCATAATCTCAAAATCAGCTTTGTACATCTGTCCAAAGTACACTGATAGTACTAGTGATTATGGTAAATTTGCAACTGCTATTCTAATGTTCTGTTGTCAAAATGAAGACAAATGACAGCATTAGAAAAATTGGCTCAGAGCAGTTTATTTTTACTGTTCTGACTGCATTTGCAGTTTAGAAAAAGTTGTATGGAAATGTTTAATCTACAATGCAATTATTTAAGGTATTTCTTTTGATATAAATTAGGAGAATTAGAAGTTATAGCAGTAATAGTTTTTCTAGTTGTAACTCAGAATTTCATTTATCCACCCCAGCTAAGTGTAAGAAGAAAGTCCAATAGAGCCAGACTTCGGTTGTCTATGGCAGTTTTAAATGCATGGAAAACTAATAATAGAAAAAGCTATTTCTGTTGAGTGATGTGTAACATGTATATTATGCTTTTCCTTCCTTGGTTTAAATAGCTCTTTTTGGTTTGAGGTTTTTGGGGGAAAACCAAATAAGACGTGTACTTTATTTTAAGGCAGAATGCTGTTGCGGTGTACCACTTTCTGTAAGGCTAAGGATGTGCTGTAGTAAAGCTTTTAGAAAGGCATCAAAAAGTGTTGTGTTACAAAGAGTATTGCTGTTTGTAACCTGTGCAAGTCTAATGAATGACCAATTTAAGAGTGATGAACTGTTGAAGAATTATGATACAAAGCTTTTTATAAAAACTGACAAAAGGCAGTATTTGTTTTATAACTATTTTTCTGCACAATTCTCTAGCATTAGGGACAATGTCTGCACTTGCAAAATAACCACTTCTTAATCATAGCCAAGTATATGTATGCAAAAGGATATGGTGAAACTACAAGCTACTCACTGTTTTTCCAGTTTTATTTTCATAGTTTAGAAATAGGAGTTGGAATAGGTTGAGGTTTTTGAGCCCTTTATGGGGAGTCTGAGGTTTCAGTTTGATTCAGCATACAGTTCTAGGTGTTAGAACTGGGTTAATTTAATGTTTTAAAGTAGGGTTTTTTTTGTCTGGTCTTTTGACGCTTGTTCAGATATGAGACATACATGATTGGGTGCATAGATAAATCACGTTGCATAGCATGAAGAATAAAAAGTAAAAAAGATTGAATTCTAATGAATCCATTATGTTTATCATTGAGCAAGGGTGTATGAAAAGGACAGTCCTTATTTGAATAGCTTATTGAATAATAATTGAAACCTACAACAACAAAAAGCAAGCGTCAAAACGTATAAATTGGTTTAAAACAAGTGAAAAATAAAACCTTCCTTTCAGAGATAACATATTTGGAAATGTTCCCTAAAAATGAACTCTTAGTAATTTGTAGTTGTTAGCTCTGTTTCCTCTTAGTCAGGACAGAACCAGTTCTAAGGCTTTATTTTGTTTTCTGGCAACCTTTTCAAGCAGGTTAATTGGCAAATCCTGTAGAATTATATATATATGCAGTACATGTTCAGCTGTCTCAAGATTATGAAGAGCTTTATGTCCAGACTACTTTTCGGTTTTGTCTGGCCTGAATTTTCTTATATTCATATGCTTTTTACATTTATATTCCAGACATCTTGGTATTTTTTTCCTCATCAGTTTGCTGTGATAATATTTTTTGTTTCCTAAACTCTTTTTTATTAAGAAATATTCCTTCAAAAGCCTTAGTTTTTTCTGTCAATATCTATCTCAAATATTACTCAGGCATATTGGTAACTTTCAGGTAATTTTCAAGTAGGTTTATGTGCTTACAAGTAGATTGTGTTTCATACTGGTTTTGAACAGCTTGCATTTCTAATAAGAGTTTTCATGCTTTATTCATTTATCATACTTAAAGAAAATCTGTGCTGTGGCTTATTCTTGTTGATTAGTTAAATTCTTTAAAGCGTATCCAATCCTAGTATTCATATATGTTTCCAATCTTCTTACAGGTATATTTCTATCTCAGTATTAATTTGATGCTGATAGTCCTTCTTTCTGGGACAGTGAACATTTCCAGTAACATACAGCTTTTCCTTTAGTGGGACATTTCACATAATCAGGCTGGTGAAAAGGGCAATGTTATCCTTGAATGTATAAATACGTATTAAAGTGTAAGAAGAATTAATTTTGCCTTTGTATCTAGTACTGCTAATACCACTATTAGAACAAGTTTTTCAATTGTAGTACACATGCTTAAAAAGCCCTAGAGCTCAAAGGAAGGTGGCAGAAATGCCACAGTGTAGCGGTGCAACACTGGCAAAGTTCAATTTATTCATCTGATTTAAAAGAAAATAAAAAAAAATACTTCAGCATGAAAGAGATCTGTACTGGGACAGAGACTCTCAACTTTCCTGATAAAGGCATAACAACATCCCTCACACACTGAAATATTTTTTTTTTTTTTAAGATGAAGTATTAACTAGGTGCTAAATACTAAGATGCAATATGTACCTCTGAAGTTCCCTAAACCATGGAGCTGGGGGCTTCTATCAGGAAAGGTATCAATCTGTGCTGTTCTGTTATCCCTGCAAGTACTCATGAATGACTGCTGTGGAGGGAAAGGCAGATGAAGTGGATAACCTAGTACAGGTGTTCTCAAATTATGTTGAAAACAACTGTAACTGTGAGACTGAATAGCTATTGAGGAACAACTTTTTATCCTGTGTAGCTTCTAGAATTCATTACTTACCTTTTTGTGCTGGGGTGGGTGGATATATGATTGAATCATCAAGATGCTTTCTAGCCTTCAAACCTGTGAATTTGTATGTCTCTGGTTATTTTTGGTTTTTTTTTGTTTTTTAGTAAGGGAATACACTTGCTTACATAGAACTCTGTGTGAATTTCATAATTGCACAAATACATGCATTAGGCCTGCAAGCTTACATGTTGCAGGGATCAAGAAGAATCTTCTCTTCTTTCCCTGCAGTATACAGCTAGATGGGAGAGGAATGGGCCAAATCTGTGCAAGGAACATTTTTTAAAAATTTGACAGAGTTTTAAAACAGTTGACAATACAGATAATAGAATTTTAGTGTCCGGGAGTGTGGTCACTTTAATTTTTTAATTCAGTGATATAGATGTCTATTTTAGCATGCGGCATGCCCATATCCTGCCAAAAAAGACTAGAATTTTTTTTCTTTTAAGTGCCCTTGGAGGGCACAGTAACACTTCCTGTTTGATTCATGGCATGACAGGAAGCTGTTGCTGCTCCATTTCTTGACCATCCTGTTGAACTAATAATAGTCCCTCTCTGCAGTTTCCCTTTGGCTGATGGATGTGTCAGTCAGAGTTGTCACTGACAGCTGTACATCCATCATGCATGTCCCACCTGTCTGATGTGGCTCTTCAGAAGCCCTGCAAGTGTGCCCAGAAGTCCCAGACCTCTTCCCCATCTGCCTCATTAAATGACTTCTGATCCATTCAGGGTGGGAATGGACACGTAAACAATCTTGCCTCGTATCTCTTTCCACATTCCACTTCCCCAGTGGTCACACTGCAGGGACATACGCACCCACTTTATTAGGAGGCATATGATCTTCTCTTCCAGCTTGGGCAAAGGATTTCCTTGGCTGTCTCAAAATGATCAGGCTTCCATCTGCTCCTGATGTTTTTTGCAACCTGCATATCTGTAATCTCACATTCAGATTTTGTGTGATGTCCCTCTAACGCATTCTGTCAGTGAATCAAAAAGAAAATATATTCACATCTTGCAACTTTATTTTTGCATAACTCTCATGACTGTTGTTATAATTTTTAATGGTTGGTTGACGTAATTGTTTGCTTGAGAATTTATCTTTTGGTTGTCTTTGGCTCCTGAAGTATTTACTAAGGCCTGGTGAAAACTATGATCCATCTTCACCTTTGTGGTGGTTTTTGGTTTGTTTGTTTTTAGTTTGTTTGTTTGTGTTTTTTTTTTTAGTTTTTTTTTTTTTTTAAAAAGTAGCAATTAGACCTATCTAATCTCGTGGGTAATCTGGATGATTTGTCATTTCAGGGGTTTCTTGGCTTGAAGCTACTATCTGGCAAGTACTGACTCTGTAGTCTTCCGCATTTTGGAACCCAACATCTGTGGGTTAAATGGATTCCTTGGAAATTCAAAATAAAGTTAGAGGAAGTGGTGTCAAAACCAACAAGACAAGTTAGGCTGATTTGGTTAAATTGTGTAGAGAAACAAATGATGGAATTGAGCAGTTTGGTACATAAAAATGATAAGAGCTTTCAAAGAAATCACGAGCAGAAACCACCCATATGAAAGGAAAAAAGTGAAAAAAATGGAGCTTGAAGATGGTGTAGGTAAAGTAAGTCATTGTACATTGAAAACTTAGATTTTTTTTTTTTTCTGTTAAACTAAGGCATAAGAGAGTGTATGAATGCTCCTTACAGGAAATTAATTATTGCCTATAAAATTTGACTATTTAATGAAGACATAATTAGCATACATTACTATCTGGGTATGTTATTGCAAAAATAATCGGTGTATTGGCGAATAAAATTACATTTTCCTTAGTTTTATTATCTCACTTAAGTTTCATTATCATCTTATAAATGCTAGCCTATGCACAATGAAGAATACTCGTGTCCTGGTTTAACCCCAGCCAGCAACTAGGACCATGAAGCTGCTCACTCACTCCCCCTAGTTGGGATGGGGGAGAGAATCAGAAGAGTAAAAGTGAGAAGAAACTCGTGGGTTGAGATAAAGACAGTTTAATAGGTAGAGCAAAAGCCATGCATGAAGGCAAAGCATGCAAACAAGGAATTCATTCACTGCTTCCCATCAGCAGGCAGGTGTTCAGCCATCTCCAGGAAAGCAGGGCTCCATCACGCGTAATGGTTACTTGGGAAGACAAATGCCATAATTCTGAACATCCCTCCCTTCCTTCTTCTTCCCCCACCTTTATATACTGAGCGTGTTGTCACAAGGCATGGAATATTCCTTTGGTCACTTGGGGTCAGCGGTCCCAGCTGTCTCCTCCCAACTTCTTGTGTACTCCCAGCCTGCTTGCTGGCGGGGCAGTGTGAGGACCAGAAAAGGCCTTGACTGCTTCACAACAACCAAAAACATTAGTGCGCTATCAACAGTCTTCCCATCTGAAACCCAAGATATGGCACAGTACCAACATCTAGTAAGAAATTCAGCTCCATCGCAGCTGAAACCACGACAACTCGCTACCCAACATAAACAGAAGGATACCATGGTCTTTGTTTTTCAAAAAATACAACAGGAACAATGGACTTAATCCATATCATTCTCTCCTATCACAGTTCCTTGTGAAACTGAACTGAAGGTGCGGAGCAACTTCAGATTCATACCTGTATGACAGTAAGCAGATTCAGGCCATAATGGCAAATTTTCAGCTCTGCTGAAATAGAATCATAGAATAGAATCATAGAATGGTTTGGGTTGGAAAGAACCTTAAAGATCATCTACTTCCAACCCCTCTGCCATGATAACATTTTACTTTAGTGGAACTGGCTTTCTTCTTAAACATTCAGTTCATCTAAGGATGTATGCCTTTAATTTGTTTTTTCCCTACTAGCATTGGATACTGAAAAACATTAGAAGACCAATACTTCCTGTGTATGGCACAGACTTCCTTGTGTTCAGTTCTAAACTAAATTTGAAAGAATTTGAGCAAGTTTGGGTTTTCTCACTAAATAAACCTGAGCCCTGTCTGCTTTATTTGAGGAATAATTTTGCATGAACTTCAATAGGATTAATAAGGTTCAAGCTCTGTCCTAAATGTAGAAATCAGAAGTTTGCTTCCTTAAATGGGTAAAAGACAGGAAATGCTCAGTAAAAATCTTTCACTCTGTATCTGTGTCATCTCAAAGCTTTGTGACATACAAAGCAAGAGACGGGCATGGATGAGTCAAGACCTGCTGGTCAAATTAAAGGGCAAGAAGGAAATGTGCAGGCTGCGGAAGCGGGGACAGGTATCCTGGGAAGAGTATAGGGATGCTGCCCAGTTGTGTAGGGATGAAGTCAGGAAGGCCAAAGCACAGCTGGAGCTGAAGGTGGCAAGGGACGCAAAGAATAATAATAAGGGCTTCTACAGGTATGTCAGCCAGAAAAGGAGTCAAAGAAAGCATAACCCCCGGATGAGCCACACTGGCAAACTGGTAACAATGGATGAGGAGAAGGCTGAGGTACTCAACAACTTTTTTGCCTCAGTCTTCAGTGGCAATCTGTCTTCCCCCACCTCTTGAGTGGATGGACCGCAAGGCAGGGACTTGGGGAACAAAATCACTCCCACTTAAGAGAAGATTGGGTTCGTGACCACCTGAGGAACCTAAACATACATAAGGCTACAGGGCCTGACAAGATGCATCCCAGAGTCCTGAGGGAATTGGCTGATGTAGTTGACAAGCCACTCTTCATGATATTTGAAAAGTCATGGCAGTCAGATGAAGGCCCTGGTGACCGAAAAAAGGGAAACATTGCACCCATTTTTAAGAAGGGTAGAAAGGAGGACCCTGGGAAGTACTAACCTGTCAGACTCACCTGTGTGCCTNTGGGGAACAAAATCACTCCCACTTAAGAGAAGATTGGGTTCGTGACCACCTGAGGAACCTAAACATACATAAGGCTACAGGGCCTGACAAGATGCATCCCAGAGTCCTGAGGGAATTGGCTGATGTAGTTGACAAGCCACTCTTCATGATATTTGAAAAGTCATGGCAGTCAGATGAAGGCCCTGGTGACCGAAAAAAGGGAAACATTGCACCCATTTTTAAGAAGGGTAGAAAGGAGGACCCTGGGAAGTACTAACCTGTCAGACTCACCTGTGTGCCTGGGAAGGGCAAGGAACAGATGCTCCTAGAAGCTGTGCTAAGGCACATGGAGGACAGGGAGGTGATTCGAGACAGCCAGCATGGCTTCACTAAGGGCAAGTCCTGCCTGACGAAAAGAGTGGCCTCTATGATGGAGTGAGTACATCAGTGGACAAGGGAAGAGCTATGGACGTCATCTCTCTGGACCCCTGTAAGGCCTTTGACATAGTCCCCCACAACATCCTTCTCTCCAAATGGGAGAGATATGGATTTGATGGGTGGACTGTNAACCTGTCAGACTCACCTGTGTGCCTGGGAAGGGCAAGGAACAGATGCTCCTAGAAGCTGTGCTAAGGCACATGGAGGACAGGGAGGTGATTCGAGACAGCCAGCATGGCTTCACTAAGGGCAAGTCCTGCCTGACGAAAATAGTGGCCTCTATGATGGAGTGAGTACATCAGTGGACAAGGGAAGAGCTATGGACGTCATCTCTCTGGACCCCTGTAAGGCCTTTGACATAGTCCCCCACAACATCCTTCTCTCCAAATGGGAGAGATATGGATTTGATGGGTGGACTGTTCAGTGGATGAGGAATTGGCTGGATGGTCAACAGCTCAATGTCCAGATGGATATCAATGAGTGGAGCAGTTGACACACCTGAGGGACGAGATGCCATCCAGAGGGATCTAGACATGCTGAAGAAGTGGGCCCGTGTGAACCTCAGGAGGTTCAACAAGGCCAAGTGCGGGGTCCTGCATCTGGGTTGGGGCAACCCCCAATATCAGTACAGGCTGGGGGATGAAGGCATTGAGAGCAGCCCTGCTGAGAAGGACTTGGGGGTACTGGTGGATGAAAAGCTGGGCATGAGCCAACAATGTGCACTTGCAGCCCAGAAAAGTGCTGCTTTATCCTGGGCTGCATCAAAAGAAGCGTGGCCAGCAGGTCGAGGGAGGTGATTGTGCCTCTCTGCTCCAGTCTTGTGAGACCTCACCTGGAGTACTGCATCCAGCTCTGAGGCCCCCAACACAAGAAGGACATGGACCTGTTGGAGTGTGTCCAGAGGAGGACCACGAAGATGATCAGAGGGCTGGAGCACCTCTCCTGTGAGGACAGGCTGAGAGAGTTGGGGTTGTTCAGCCTGGAGAAGAGGCTCTGGGGAGACCTTATTACGGCCTTCCCGTACTTAAAGGGAGCTTACAAGATGGGGACAGGCTTTTTAGCAGGGCCTGTTGCAACAGGACAGGGGGGTAATGATTTGAAACTAAGAGCGGGTAGAGTTAGGCTAGATACAAGGAAGAAATGTTTTACTCTGAGGGTGGTGAAACAGTGAACAGGTTGCCCAGAGAGGTGGTAGATGCCCCATCCCTGGAAACGTTGAAGGTCAGGTTAGATGGGGCTCTAAGCAACCTGATGTAGTTGAAGATGTACCTGCCGTTGCAGGGGGGGTTGGACGCGATGACCTTTAAAGGTCCCTTATTGGGTTTCCATGGCAAGGTTTTGATAGTGGGGTGGCTACATGGGTGGGTTCTGTCAGAAGCTGCTAAAAGGTTCCCCTGTGCCTGGTAGAGCCAATGCCAGCTGGCTCCAAGATGGACCCGTTCCTGGCCAAGGCCAAGCCAGTCAACAACAGTGGTAGTGCCTCTGTAATAACATATTTAAGATGGGGAGGGGTAGCGGTGGAAGCAATGGTGCAATTGCAGCCCTAGAAAGGAGTGAGAATATGTAAGAGCAACAGCTCTGCAGACACCATGGTCGGTGGAGAAGGAAAAGGAGGAGGTGCAGTAGGTGCCGGAGCACACATGCTGCTGCAGCCCGTGGTGAACACCATGGTGAGGCAGGCTGTCCCCCTGCAGCCCGTGGATGTTAATGGTGGAGCAGATATCCACCTGCAGGCTGTGGAGGACCCCAGACCAGAGCAGGTCGATGTCTGAAGGAGGCTATCACCCTGTGGGAGACCCTTGCTGGAGCAGGCTCCTGGCAGGACCTTTGGCCNTGGGGAGGGGTAGCGGTGGAAGCAATGGTGCAATTGCAGCCCTAGAAAGGAGTGAGAATATGTAAGAGCAACAGCTCTGCAGACACCATGGTCGGTGGAGAAGGAAAAGGAGGAGGTGCAGTAGGTGCCGGAGCACACATGCTGCTGCAGCCCGTGGTGAACACCATGGTGAGGCAGGCTGTCCCCCTGCAGCCCGTGGATGTTAATGGTGGAGCAGATATCCACCTGCAGGCTGTGGAGGACCCCAGACCAGAGCAGGTCGATGTCTGAAGGAGGCTATCACCCTGTGGGAGACCCTTGCTGGAGCAGGCTCCTGGCAGGACCTTTGGCCCTGTGAAGAGGAACCCATTCTGGAGTAGATTTGCTGGCAGGACTTGTGAACAGACTTCAGTCTGTTCCTGAAGGACTGCACCCCATGGAAAGCACCCACGCTGGAGTAGTTTGTGGAGAAGTTTGTGGAGTACTGTCTCCTATGCGAGGGACCCCATGCTGGAGCAGGGAGAAGAGTGTTGGAAGTCTTGGGGGGAGAAGGCAGAGAAAATTGGGAGTGAAGTTGAGCTTGGGAAGAAGGGTGGGGGGAAGGTGTTTTAAGATTTAGGTTTTATTTCTTATTACCCTACTCTGATTTGATTAGTAATAAATTAAACTAATTTCCCCAAGCTGAGTCTGTTTTGCCTGTGACAGTAACTGGTGAGTGATCTCTCCCTGTCCTTGTCTCTACCCACGAGCCTTTCGTTATATTTTCTCTCCCCTGTCCAGCTGAGGAGGGGAGTGATAGAGCGGCTTGGTGGGCACCTGGTGCCCAGCCAGGGTCAACGCACCGCAGTCCCTTCCAGCCCAAACTATTCTGTTTCCGTGGTTCGATGAAAACGTGATTATATTCCAACACATTTTATATAAGAATGCTGATTTCGTTACCTCACCCTCTCCAAACAGCAAATGGGAAATCAGTGAGAGCTTTATGTGCATATTGGATGGCAGAGTTTGAACCGTCGTGGTGAGATCAGTAATTATGCACATTTGAGTTCAAAATTAGAGCTTAATCCCACAAACTGCTCTACACTCGGTACCTTTAAAAATCACAAGAATTTGATGTGGTCACAGCAGTCTACATGCATAGAGAGTTTACTGGATTTGTTCCAAATTTTAAGCTTTGTTATTTTGTACAGACAGACCTTAACTCTTTTAGCACTGAAAGGTATATATCTTGTGATTGGACTCCTACACGGTAACAGTTCTTAGGTTATTTTTAACAGAAATGTCTGGTGGCCTGAAATTAGTAACTATTTGCCCTTTAAAAGAATAGAAATTATTCTGAAACATACTGCAAGGAAATCAGTATAAATCCTTGAAAATCAAAGATATTGTAGGAGTGTTCTCGTATCAGTAGCCATATCATAGGATATTCTAAATACGAAGGTGTAATTAACGAATTGACTGCTACATGACTACTGCTATTACTAGTAGCTATGCCACAGAAAACATTTTAATTCCGTTTTCAGCTCTAGATACTTACACGTTAACTACACATAAACTCATTGAGCTTCTGTATTCGAAGGATTGTATCTAAAATTATGAAAATTCTCCTTGAAAAACATTATTTAGGTTTTCACAAAAATGTTTTTTGTTTTAGTTTGTTATAGTATACTCTTAAGACATGTAATCATTGGAAGATAATGAGAAGGGAACTATAATGGCAGTTCATAAGATTTTTTTCATATAATTGTTGGTGTAATAATTGAAGAGTTACAGTTTTTAATTAGAATTGAAATTTAGATAGTAGGAGTTGCAATTAATATTGTTGAGTTGCTAAGTGTGAGACTGTAAGAGGATTTCAGTTACGTTTGGAAATTAAAATTAAGCTTTTTGAATCAGTACCAGTCTAGAGACATGCTGCTGTAACTTCGTAACAGCATGGTAGACTGCTTTATGGAGCCGGTGATTACAAAGATCCACTTTAACCATTTTTTTCTTACTGGCAGGTGTCCCACTGGCCTGAGGCCAGCGGCTGTGAGTGTACTGCAGCTTGCGGTTTACACCAGAGTGTAGAAAATGCCGACACCAGCTGGCTGCACATAATTAAGCTGATTGCGGTCTGACAACTTGAACTGTGATACAGATATGTGATAAATATACAAAATATCTTACAAATTTGATTCTCTGACATATTTTATCTACTTTTTTTCTCCTTAACAGATATGATATCTGCACTTACAAAAACAAGCCTTGTGGAACACTGGGTAAGATTGTAAAGAGTAATTTCAGCTTGCTTGCTGTTTCCTTGCTTTCTACTCAGCTATTGATTTATTGACTGATTAGATCTTTTTAAGTTTATGCTTTCAAAGTTTTGCATTTTATAAACATGTAAAATGAAAGGTAACCTAGGTGGGTTTCGACTTTCAGACATTGCTGGAAGCTTCAATTAAGGGATCTGCTGCTGTGTATTTCTTCTCTGGCAGCTGCAGTTCTGACAAAACCTAGCAGATGACTCAAACTTACTTCTTACAGAAAAGAACTAGCTGTTTATTTCCATTTGACCCGTCTCCGTGATCGATCTAGTTAAAAAACCACAAGTGAAAGACCTCAGGAAAGTTAAAAACCAAGCAAAAAAACCCCAAACCTTACAAAAGAAACAGGCTTTGAGGTTTACACTGTTGCTCTGCTGTACACAGGGAGTACAGCTTCAGATTGTTTCTTTCACAGACTTAGAGAAAAATACCACAGTGATACAAATTACAGTGACACTGAAACTCCTTAAAACAATGCTTTGCCAATGGAGAAATGCACATAGCAATCTTAGGTGCAGGATGGAGAGCTATTGTTCTTTCCATAAATAAATTTGTCACCAAAAGTTATTTACTATATTATATTTATTATGTTTAATAGTTCTTTAATATATGAAAAAAACGTTTTTGAAAGACTAATGTAATATTTATTTTACTTTTTTTTTTCAATTTGCATTCTTTCGTAGGCCTCTTTCTCAGAAGTAATTAAAGATACAATTCTAATTCGTATAGTTATTAATACTTTTCTCAATCAACGCTCATAATTGTGTTTGCATTGTCTTTCCGTGTATTACTGTATCATTTGATAGGCTTAACTCACGTTAATTTTTTTACAAGTCCTGCTCAAGTCAGCACAATGCTTCTGGCACAGGGATGTAGTTTACATAGGGAAACGTACCAGAATTTTGCCTGCTGTAAATGTAAACAGTATACACAGCATGTTTTGGTAAAAGGCAAATGATGATGATGAATTTCTAGATGTAACTGATTTTCTTTGACATCTGTGTGGAGGAGACAAAACTGAAAAGACTGTCTATATTGATGTCATAGATTTGTCTTCTTAAAAGAAGAAAGTTTGAAAGAGCGTACATTTACACATGAGCTATTTGATATTTTTACGTGATATTTTTAACACAGATCATTAGTGTACTGGTTCTTACTGTATCAGACTTTGGCATAAAAGCAAATTCTGGTTCACTTGAATCCAGCATAACAAGGGATAGACTTTGGCAAACACTTTATTAAACAAAAGGCTTTATTTAAAAATTTTTTAAAAAATAAAAATCACATATTGTATCAGTTCCAACTCTGTCTTGTAGGACCCTTGACAACACAACCATGACAATGTATTTGCATTATAGGCATTGAATTGAGAGACAAGGCCCTGTGGCCCTCTTCTGCAAGGCATTTAATATGCTTAAATCCCACTGACCTCCACTAACTGAAGTTAAGCATATATTTAAGGAGTCTGTGAACAAAAGTCTCAGAGAGGTCTCAAAAGGTCAAAAGAAACCTGAATCATTGGTATTCTAGGAAGAAACAGAAGTAAAAGATTTCATGTGGCATAGACATCTCTCTCCTATTCCAGTTTCCCAAACCAGGGAATCTTTCATGGAATCTCTTAGAAAAGATAGATCTCAAATGTCTTTGCAGCACGTGAAAGACAAGTCCTTTTTTAAATCTGAGCCATAGACTGAGTTCTTGACTTGCTCCCTGTCACTTCTGCAAGAATGGTATGGAATTACATTAATCTCGTCCTGCAAGTCACTGAAGCAAGTGCTTAGTTATAAGATCTGAAGATAAGGATGACTTAATTGCTGAAATGTGGTGGGCATTGCAGGAGAGCATGACACTTGGTATACAAGTATTGCCATGTTGTCTTCAGAATGTCATAGTCAATTAGAATAGCACAGGTGAACTGCAATTACTGTATTTTCTACAGGTTGCACACTGCAAAAAATACACAGATTTTTCTCCATGGATAATCTTTTTTTCTTCTGATGTTTTATCCTCTCCTCAGTGTCTACAAAGATGATTTGTTCATAGCACTAGGGCTGTTTTGATGCAAATTCTACAGACACACATTGTCACCTTTTTCCCATGTCAGTTTGGCTATCAGAGTAGTTTTGGTGTATGCAAACTAGATTTGCTTTGGAGAAAACTAAGTCAGAACACATACTCCCCAAATGCTCCATATGTGTCCACAGGAGACGGTAGGGTCTAAATTGCTACATGGGCTGTGTTTGCACAATATTGTGTAAGATTTTTCCACATAAGAAAGCTTTGAACCACATGTGTAGTGAACATGTTCAGCCTACAGGATTAGACTGGTCCAAAGTAGAGTGTCCAACCCACCTAGAAAGTTATGTAAGGAGCCTCAATATCAGTGCTTCACTCTGCTGACCCACTCCCTGCTCCAAATTATTTGCTGATGTGGACACAATCAGGAAGCACTTGTCTTGCTACTTGCTTGCTAGTCCAAAGAGAGTGGTTTGAAGTGCCCGCTGATATAAAGACCATGATTTCTCTCTTCCCCCTTCCCTGCCCCATTCCCCCCATACCCCAGCCAAAGTTACACTTTTTCCAGTCGTTTTTTTGTTATAGTGTTGTTAACTGAGCAGGTAATTTCCTTAAGGAAAGGATTACTGCTTCTTTCAGATAAGAAACTCTAGGGAGGAATACATTAAATAAATCTGATGTTTAGAGCTTTCTCTAGTGGCACTAAATTGTTACGGCAGTATGTTGTGTGATAGTCTGTTGCTGAAGAATGTGTAAGGTACGGAAGAGCCATATTCTGTAAATGCCAGTGACTTTCTCTCTCTAAAGAAAGTTTTTAAAAGTGCTTGTAATATCGTAAGTTTTTAATTCCAGAAGATGATGGGTGATAAATGGAAAGGGCTTCCATGGTTAAATGAGTGCTTGTTATTAACATGTCTCCTCTCTCTTCATTGATGCATTCAGTTTTGTTTTTTTAATTTTTTTAACGTACCATGTGGGGCTTTTCATAGCTAAAAAAGTTGCTTGTATGTTTTTATGAACCCACTAAACTTAAACAGATTTCTTTAGAAAAATAATGTGGATACATTTTGCTTTCTTCAGGCACAAGAATGTTAAAATAGAAATGCTTTCTTGAATTCCCTCTCCTGGCTCAAGTTACTAGGTGGTCCCAAGTTACCAGAAGTAAAATTTATAAATCTAACCCCTAGTCTAGACATTTTCCAGCACTGACTGCAGTTCAAAAAATATTAATGTCTAGCCGGCAAAGTGAAATTCCCCCCAGTGATTTTGCAAATGACTAGAAGGTTAACCTTTTGCCAACTGCTCCTTCTGTGCATAGAGGTTATTAAAAAGAATCCAGGCATTTATAACTAGGGCTTTTAAGACTGAAACACCTTGGCATGACCCTTTGTGTCTCCTTCTGTTTATTCAGGCTTGGCCTCTGTGGCTGGAATGTGTGAGCCTGAAAGGAGCTGCAGCATTAATGAAGACATTGGCCTAGGTTCAGCTTTTACCATTGCACATGAGATTGGTCACAAGTGAGTGAGTTTAAAAAAAAAAAGAATACGTTTTAATGTATCACCTTTTTAATATTAGCTTAATAATAGATTTTTTTTTTCCTGCATGGCTGGACCATCTCTATTCCGATGCTCCATGTTTCTGTATGTAGTATTTGTGAGTGGCAGTACATTTTATTTAGTATATATTACCGAGGGCTTTAAATTCAGAACTGAAGACTCACTGTTTACCCTTTGATTTCAGATTGCAGTTAAATCTGTGCTTTTGAGATTTGGCTCGCAGCCTTCCTACTCTGTTTCATATTTTTAAATATTTGGCTTTGAAAATTTTCTTTTTTTCTCCCCCTCTTACTTTTGTTTACCTTTCTATATGAAACAAAAGCAGTTAAAAGGTAATTTTTTTGGTTTTTGTTATTTTGTCTTAAATATAGTTCAAACTATTTTCATTAAGACATTGATTCTATTGTCAATATTTATACACTTTTAGTTGTCTTTCACTCAAGTGTGAAGTATATAAGACAGTCATAGAGCAGTCATAGCATCACTCGTTACAGTTTAAGCATCAGCATATCATTTTAAAGCACATGATGTTATGAAAGTGATAAAATCTGAGTAGAGTTTGGTCTGGAAATATTTCAGGTCTTCCTTTAAAAGACAGCATTATTAGTACATTGTGATGACTCTAAAAAGACCAGGCATCTTCTGTTATCAAGAGGTTTCCTTCTTTGTTTACATGGTTTGACAAACACTGAGTTATGGATGACATGTTTTTCCAGTCGTTAGCTGATGCAACTGCTAAAAGTTCCAATGCAGACTGAAATGGAACCTATCAATCTGCTGATCAAAAAACAGGAGTTGGAAGTAAACAGTTATTTCCAGCCCACCTATCATGCGAGCTAATCACTGTGCAAGTATGATCTCATCTATATTATGTATGAAAAAACCACTGTAGTTGCACTGAAGTAGGTGAATTTTAGAATCCAAAAGCAATTGTATGAACTCTGAACAAAAATAATTTAAAACACATGTAATTCTCCTCATCTTCATTTCCTTCCTTCTTTTCTTTCACTTGCATGAGTTGAAAACAGTAGGGTGAAAGAAAATACATTTCCACTGTTGAGGAAAGAGCTCTTCCAAGTCACTCATAGTTCTGAAATTCTTCTTAATAACACCTCTTCTAGTAATAGGTGGCCTTGCTGTGAATTTGTTACATGTTTAACAAGAAAAACAATCTTCCAATACCATATCTTCATTCTAATCCATATGTTTTGCAACTACAAATTTTATGCAGGTTATTCCACAGATACATGAAAATAATTTAAATACATGCAGCTATTTTGTTGTGCAAAGCTGGCATGATGACAAGAATTGATTTGGAGAGCTTAGACTTCGGTTAGACTCCTAGAAAAACAATGTAGTGATAGCGTATATCCTGTGATCACAGGAATTTTTTTAACCATCTGTGTTTTCTACATTCCATATCTTTTGGTTTCTTATATGTAAGGTCTTTTAACATTCTGAAAACACGTCTCTTTAAAGCTTTCACCTCATCCTGTAGCTGGCATGACATGTCAAATGCTGGTTTGAAAAGAAAGTAGAAATCATATTCCTTTAGCTTTTATCCAATGCACAGTGATTAAAGAAAGTTGCACTGCAAGCTTGGTGTTAAAAATGAACATGCCACGTGGATACCTTCAGTAAAAGTTGAGAAGAGTATTTATGCAAAAAATCTTCAAGGTTTATAAAGTTTTGTGCTGTCCACACATTGCCTCCCACACTGTGACTGAGTGCCTCTACGACTAAATCAAGGAAGTTGTTATTTCCCCTCAACTTCCTGCTTCCTAGTACCTACTAGAAGGTACTTGCATATGTGAGTAATCATTTTGGCGAGCCTTGTAAACTTTTTTCTTTGGCTATACTGTGATTATTGCTTTTCTCTTCAGACATACATGGGAAATAGGAAATTGGCTTCATTGTCAAATGAAAAATAGAAGCATTTAAGAGAAATGTCTGCACTATATATATAACGTGCAGCAAAAATGCACGCAATTAAATTAGAATGGGAGGATTGCACTTTGAAATATCATGTTTCTATTCATTATATAGTTGCCATGGAATACTGAGGTTTTTAAAAAAATATTGACCTGAGGACTGAAATTCTTTTGTGATTAAAAGAAAATGTTAATGATAATACATGTATTTTGATAGATTATCCACAGTTTCTCCAAAATTGGATAAGATTCCCTGATGGAAGTATGGGACAAATTGTTTTCAGTTTCTAGTAGTTTATTAAATTATAGAGTGATGAGAAGCCATTAGATGATTCAAACTGACTTTCTGTATATCATAGTGTATTAAATTTATCTCATTTAAACTCGTTTTGATCCAAGTAGCTTCCATTTCATTGAAGAATATTATCCAGAAAAGCACTTAGTCTTCAAGACTTAAAGAGACTGAGAGTGTGAGTGTGATTGTTATTGTCAGTCATACTTTCTGTTAAATATTTATAAGTATTTTTTAAAATATTTTTTTGGCTTCCATTCCTTACCACTTGTCATATTTTTATGTGTATAACCCAGTTTTCGTCCAGATAAGCTGTGTGAAGTTGAGACTCATAACCAGCTGTTTTTATTGAAAATGACCGTACACTGTGATTAACTCAGTGTTTCTTTCTTGAGGGTATAAAGAATGGTGTTA
Organism: Stercorarius parasiticus; assembly: GCA_013396915.1. Taxonomy (NCBI): domain Eukaryota; kingdom Metazoa; phylum Chordata; class Aves; order Charadriiformes; family Stercorariidae; genus Stercorarius; species Stercorarius parasiticus. Next base: position 756,903 of record VWZL01004175.1, read on the forward strand.
GACTAACAGTTTGTTTCTCCCTATTCATGGTTCTGAGAACAGCCTTATATTACTCTTATTACTTCTGTGAATCAGATAAAATTCAGAGCGGGCCCCTTAGCCTTCAGAATAGTGTCTCTAGACATCTGATTTGTCATGCTTGACATACAGAATGCTTACTTCCCTACCATTAAATATTTCACACCGAAGAAATGCTTAAGATTTCTGGTAAGCAAAAATCACAACCCGTGATTTCTTATGGCAGGAGTGAGAACTGAGTTTGTATCCCATCCCCTTCATTGCTAAGCAAAGTTTAACTTGTTCTTCTTGGTGAGGAAAGGCACTATTTGCAGACTTGAATATGCTCTTACGCTCAGACAAGTTGAAAGATCCAGTCCCATTTTGTTTCCCTGCCAGCTGAGTTAGGTGGCTTTCCGCTCTACGTTTTTTTGTTTGGATACTTTCTAAAATGCTTAGCTTGCCCCATGTGTGCTGTACAGGATGCTTAGTTGAACTGATAAGGAATTCCAGTTTCCATTGAAAGGGGTATATCCCTAAAAGAAAGGTATTGTGCCATTCATTGTTGCAGTCTTACGGAGTTATCTGAGATCTGGAAACTAAATAACAAAGTGAAAAAGAACAAATAAAATAAAAGGGGTAGGGGGGAAGGAAATGTCAAAAACATGAGGACAGTGGACTACGCTTCGAACAGAGCTGCCCGTAAAACTTGGAGTAAGAAAAGAATTTACTAATGGCATACAGCTATTGAGGCCTGTACAGAAGGAGCAGGGAGAAAAGGCTGGCGACTAAAGTAATTTCTGAAAAGTCAGAATTGTCTGATGTATAGAAGATGTAATGAATTGAAATTCGGAGGAGTTAGGCAGTCATATCGTCATGAAGAAAAGGTGTAAGAAGTAATAAAAATATAGATAAATTATAGTCTAATGGAGTAAATTGTCTTCAAGATGAAGAACAACAACAGTATTTGCAAGCGTGTTAGTTCATACAGCTAAGTCTAGCACTTTCAAAGTCTTTTTTTTTAGTCTGTATGCAAAGTAGAAAAATAGCAGAAATAGCCCTCATCTGATAGGAGAAAGTTGGTCTTCACTGCTGGAGTTGAAATTTCTAATCTAGGAAATCCTGGACTACTTTCAGAAGTTGGTTGTCTTTTCCTCATTCTTCAGCGATCAGTGAGCTTCATGTTTGATAAGCTGCATTATAGGACCTGAGTTTGAGTGAGATGTTTTCTAGAAGAAATCTGTGTCAAGGAATATATGTGCTGTACAACTAGAAGGGAAATACTCCAATCTGAGGCAATAGGGACACATATACCAAACTTCAAAATAGCTTTCAAAAATAGTTGAAACACAACCAGGATGTATTGTACTAGCACCGTCTCCTGTCATCTCTCCCATGAATAGATTTGCAGTTGATGTTGTCATTATTGTTTTATTTATGACGATTATGTCTTCCATCTTCAACTATAGCAGGGCCGACAGACTGTCTCAAATCTACAGTGTATGAACACCTCAACACCAGCCAGAACAAGTCAAAACTTGTCCTTGCTAGATGCCTAGAATCCTGCTAGATGTCTGGGATTCACTGAGAATGATGCCTTAAATTTTCAGGGACAGTTTAAGTAATTTTTTTTAGTTAAAAAAAAAGCAAACCAAAATGTGTCCACTTTTTGGCTGGACAAGACACAGAAGACCATACCTAATCATATTCTTGCTCTTTTGCCCCCCTGTCCCCTCCCCCAGTCTTTTGTGTTAAAGAAATATTGTTTTATGTCTGCCTTTGTAATATTGCTGGTATAAAAGCATGCAGCTTCTATAAATAGTCTTCATTGGGACTCCAATTTTAATGATGTTTTGTGCATATAAAATGAAATGTCACAAACGTAAGGCTAGAAAAGCAATTCTGGTTTCTGTGATGTTGATATTTACAGTATGAGAAAGGCTTGTGTCTACACATCTGTGAAATATTATTTGCAGTTTAGAATTTACGACACTAAAATAATTTATCTAACATTAAAGCATTCTAATCAAGGAAAAGGCATGTAATAACACTTCACAGGTCTTAAAAAAAATGTAAGAGGAATAAATGGAGGTGAAGAGGAAGGTTATCATAACCTTAAGGGCATAATGAATTTCCAAAGGAAAACAGAGCTCAGAAGTTTGCTTCCTGATTAGAGCCAATACTTTCCACTTTGACCTACAGTGTAGAGACCTGATGCATTCATGCTCTGTCATTGTATAGCACACAAACCTTACTTGGTGTTACTCTTGTGGCATGAAAGCTGATAGCTATAGCAACGTAAACCAGGAGAAGTTTGTCCTCTGTTTTTTCTAATATTCCCATAGAAGTCTGTCATTTACCCCCAGAAGAAAGTTCAGGTTTCTGAATAGGCTGTATTTTTTTAGTAAATTAGAATTTGCTATGCTTTTAAGGACTTCATATGTTATCTAATACTAAATTATGCTAATATATAAAAACTGTATTTGATGGGGTGTTTGCTCATCAGCCATAACTCAGAGGAGAATGACACTTTGGAAGTAAATGGGGAAAAAAATATGATAAAAATATGCTAAAATTATGTTTAATTTCATGGCAGGTATGCTAGTTATAAAGCTACCATTATTCAATTAGTTTGTTTCCCAAGTTTTCAGGGAAGAAATATGTTTTAGCAAAGTCAAAGATGTAAATCCTGCATTACTTCAGAATAAGGGATTAGGGATGCTCCAAACCATGTAATGATCTCTAAATGCAGGATATCGGCAGTTAAGGTTAAAATCCACTTTAAGACATGGAAATTGAAAGTAAAGTAGCTAGTGAACCTTGATTCCTCCCTTGAGGGGAACAATGCAATATCAGGTAGTTTCAATAAATGCTATCAATGTTTGTGATCCTAAATTAAGATAAATTGATTTTTCAAGTGCATACTTTTTTATTTTTTTTTGTTTGTAATGTCATTTAAAGGTGAGTTGCAGTTTGCGTGCTATGATGAAGCTATAACTAATACTTTTATAACATTGGCTAGAAATATATGGAGAGCTACATAGAAAGAGGAGAACTTTCTCTTATGACGTGTATGGGGTAATATAGTTAAAAAAGTAAAGAAAAAGTACTGGCCTTCTATTACTATAAAACCATAAAACATGACGATTGTTTCTTGTCCAAAAACTTAGCATAACATCATGTCAGTTAACAAATATTTCACTTCTAGTAGACATGAGAATAATTAAGAAAATTGTCACGTATGTCCGCACAGAAATTGAGCTTTGTTACCTGTAGTTCATAGCTCTGATATTGTAGGGAAAAAAATATATCTTTTATTCTTTCATAGTAGATTACGTTCACATTTGTGCACTTTTTGTTGAACAAAATAGTGCTGAAACATGCTAGTTTTCCCCTTCTTCCCTCCTTGTACATGTCGTAATGTCACTAAGAAAAGGAAATTCAAAGCTGTGGTAACATTTACAGATAAAGGAAAGCTGACAGTTTTCTTATTTTTTCAATGTGGGCTGTAAATAGACATTCTAAGCTATATGAAATACATATATAGATTTAAATGACACCTTTTTAATACAACATACTACAAAAAATAAATGAATACAAAGTTTATGAAAAAGTTGGTGTCTAATAAAATAAACTGGCAATTTTTACAAGCAAATGATAATTCACCCTTTAGCTCTTCTAACACATGACTACTTGTTCAAGCATGCCTTCCATCTTCTCACGGTAGTAGAGATTTACTTTTAAATCTCTACTTTTACTTTTAAAAGAAACTTTTAAAGTATTCTTCACTGGTGCACTTCATGACCCCTCCCTGCCCTTTCCTTCATTCTCCATAAATGTTGTGAGAATGTGTCTAACTGACATGCTGAGTCACTGGAGGAAGTTCTGGCAATGTACCTGGGTCAAGATACTTAGCTCTAAAATGACCCGTTTCACTCTTAGTATGTATGTTTATTATTATATACTATAGAATTAGTATAATAAGACTTCTTAAGGTTAAAGTTTCTTTTCTCTCTTAGGAAGAAAGGCTTATTTTTCCTAAACAGTTACATGTAGTTATGGAGCTGGAAATCAGCCTCAGATAAAGGACAATAATGTCAAGTGCTTGATTTTACAGTATTTTTCTTGCTTGTGTTCCTGAACTTTGTTGCCCCACCTGACTCAAGATTCTCAGTCTCTGGTATGCTTCTTCCTTACGCTGTTAACCAAGTGGCAGAGCAAATTAAGAGCCACTGCTTTAAAAGAATTAGGTCAAATTCATATAACTCGTGAATTGATAAGCGATTAAAAAATGAACATAGAATTATAGAATCATAG
>VWZL01004176.1:0-49531 GCA_013396915.1 Stercorarius parasiticus
AAGAGATGCTGTGAGCTGCAGGGCCAAGGCAGAGAGTTGTGTTTCTGTGCCTTTTCAGGGTCCTGACTGCTTCTGTCTGGTTTTCTCTCCCCATCTCTCTTATTTATTTCGTTTAATATTGACGGGCTATGCTGGAGCACAAGGAGAGATAATAGAATTCCCCCACCAAGGGAGAGGAACTCCTTGTGGTCCTCCCTAAAATTGCTTTCTCTTCCTAAGTGCCTGTGAGAAATGTACGGATGTGATTTACCTCCTAATACTTTATTTTGGCTTGGAGCTGTGGGCACTGATAAAACCAGGAGCCAGATATATGATGGCAGCACTTTTTCATTTCAGGATGTGCTGCTCTAATAAAAGCGCCTTTCCTGCATGCAGGCGGTCAAGTTTTAACCTTTGTGATACCACCGGCTTGCAAGGTGATCAGCCACGCCAGGTGGAAAGCAACAGCCCCACAAGTTTATTAATTGTCCAGTTTTGGGGTTTAGGGCTGGTCTAGAGTGGGATCAAAACCCCACCAGACACCTTGCCTCGCCACCACCTCTGTGGCAGTGGTGATGGTGATGTGAGGTATCTGATGTGCACAGAGATGCTCGGATGGACCCAGTGCTGCTCAAGAGATGGACAATGTCCTGGAAAGGGAGTCCCACCTGAGGGCCACCAACTGAGCACCTGGGTAAGCAGTTTCTCCGTCCTTCCCACTGCTGTTTGTTAGCTGCTTTGGATGTTCCTGTACTTTATATATTGAACCAGACATGAGAATGAGTTTGCTGTCTGCTGGTTAGGTCATCCCTCTGGGCGGAGACTCTCCTGTCCAATTAACATCCAATAATTTACATGGTGTGTGCCTCACAGGCCACCAGATCACTGAAAATTTGGATCTGAAGGTGAATGAGGGAATCCACAAAATGCAGTTGCACGTGCTATAGCCCAGCTTTTTAAAGCATCTCAGCACGGTGCGGGTTCTCCCCTAGGTCTTGCTGTACACAGCACTGGTACAGCCCAGCTGTACCGCAGCTACAGCTGGATCCCGGTCGACATTTCCCCTTGCATTGAGATACCCACTAGTCTTGCTCCGGGCACAAGGACCATTTCAGTATCTGTCATAACTGCATCCCCCTTAGTGGATCATCCCTTGTTGAGGATGCAGGTAGATTTTCAGTAAACACTCCTCCAAGTTGGTTTAAGTCACTTATATTAACATGCCAGATGATTTTCAGAAAAAGCTCAATGTGTACAAGTTCCTTTTTATACAGAAGATTTCAAGTGTATCATCTGCAACAGATTTTAACTCAAGAGGTGCCTGTGTGCCTTACCTTGGTCTGTCGGTGGCAGAGCTGGGAGCTAAGAACAGGTCTTCAAAATCTGAGGCTAGCCAGTTCATTCCTCTCTTTGCATGACAGCAGCTTTCCTCTGGGCTGGAGGATGGAGGCTAGATCACGCTGGCAATGTTTTCAGCAGAAGTGGCTTTAGACTGTGTTTAAAACTGCTTTTGGAAACACACCTCAAATTAAAACGCGGGCAAGGCTTTAGCAGATGCAGAACTGTACGCATGCTTTGTGAATCCCTGGCGAGGAGCCCCACCGGACCCCATCAGCAAGAGGATGAGCAGAAGACCTCCTCTCCAACCCCTCACTCCCACCTCTGCCCTATTCCTTCTCGCGCTGCTTGACTTCATCACCTCGGGGCATTATTTTTAACTAACACTTTTAACGCTCTGATTTCGCAGGTTCCTGATGTATAATTAGAAGTCCTGACATCCTTGTCTTCTTGCTCCCTGGTGTCACGGACCTGCGGAGAGAGGGAGAGAGGCTTTACTCCCTCTCTTGCGGCAGAACCAGTGGCAGGTCCTTCTTCAGGACAATACATCTGTCAGCCTCCATCAGCCTCTCTGTAATTAGCTCCAAAGTTAACTGCTTTCCACCTCCCAGAGAGGCCAACACCTTCGTGTTTACTTCTCGCCGGAAAAATTCTTCCTGGAGCCATCTGAAAGTGTCTGCAAGGTGCCTGCAAGCCAAGAAATGTGCAAATTCACAGTAACGTCCAAATCTCCCCTTAATATCCCTCAATCTGACATCACGATGTTTCCTAAATGTCCTAAATGAAGTCCATCTCTGGCAGGAAAGGCACTAAGCTGCGCAGCATTGCCAAGCCAAAGGGCAATTAATTGAAGTGAGTTTTTAAACAAAGTCACAGCACGAGGACTGTATTTTTAAAATTTGCATCTTTAATTTTTCTCCTCGCGGCAGGAATTATCACAATTGTGTGCAGCTGGGGATGAAATGAAAAATAATTGGGGAGTTGGAGGGAGTTCTGCACAACAAACCGAGGCAAATTTTTAAGCAGAGCTGAACTCCAGGCGCTGCACAGCCCCGCTCTGGAACCCTCGTTTTCTCTTCTGTTTTCTCCCCTTCTTTCTGGAAATGGAGTTAGTCCAAGCGGCAGAGCAGTAGAGGAGGATGCTGTTTTCAGACTTGGGTTTATGTTCCTTCTGCCACCAATTGCAGGAGATCATAAACAGTTATTATAGTTTTCAGACCATAAGACTTGCACAAAAAGGCTTTAAGTCTTTTTTTTTTCCTGGCATCTATAGGAGAAATTATTTACAGCAGTGGCTACAGCCCAACTGAGTTCCCACCAGAGTTTAATGAAAATTTTACTGTTGACTTCAGGGCAGAAGAACCAAGACAGAAACAGGAGCTTTGGGTCCAATACACACCAATGAAAAAAGTTGCATTGACTTTGGAGTGACCTGGGTTAGACTGTAGATTTTTATATTGTGGGTCTTGACAATGTCTACTCACATGATAATTTCTTTTAGTTGTTCTTAATAACTGCTTTTGTTATTGGTTTTTGGTTTTTTTAACCCAAGATGACATTTCTTTCTCTCATTCCTCTTTGTGTGTATAAAGCACTTGGTAAGATGCTGCCTGGGAGAGTTGATAGCGCTGTTCGGAGGGAATACTGAAAAACAGGTAACACAAGGAAGAAAGTGAAGGCTGGGTTTGGGATTTAAGGTATAGGGATGCTCCCTGTGTCCTCTGCATAGGAACAGGGCTCGGTTTGATGATGAGCCCTCTCTGTGCCGGATGCCTTACAGGACCAGCACAGCCACAGGGTTACGAAGTTTACTCCTATTTTGCCCTTGGAATCCTAATGATTGTGGAAATTAATGACTCAGATAAAACAAAGTCTGTCTTTCTTCAACACATTTTTCTGAGCCTGGAGCGTTAATAACCCTTTTTGGCTATAAATCTGAGCTGCTCTGAGATCTCAGCCATGCTGAAGATCTACGTGGAAAGACCTGCCATGTCATATCTACAGCTTCTCTAAGGAAGACCCCTTTATTTTATTTGAATTAAGGAAAGCTTTGTGCGTATTTCTTATAAGGACTGGGGTTTGGACTGACTTTCCACTGCGCAGTGGAACCCCTATTTCTGTGTTTATCTGTAACAGGCTGGTTGGTGAGAGGGTGGAGGTGTCAGACCACATTCGTGTGCGTGTGCCGAAGTGAGAGGGAGGAAAATAGTTACGGTGTTGCTGGGTAACTTGCTCTGGGGGTAATTTATGGGCGCATTGGTAGTGTATTCCCCAAGACCATCATGAATGTCTGTGTGTTAGATAGTAATTTCTCTATTCAAGTAACAAAATCTAAATAGCAGTGAGCTATTTAGCGGTGATTCATTATCATTTGCCCCGCTATTCCAAGGCTGGATTATACTTCTATACCTGCAATCCTTCTCCTTTCCTGTGTCTTGTAGAAATACCCTTAGTAAAGTAATCCTGGGAGCTGCGATCACTAAAAGATCCCTGCAGAAGAGAGCTGGTTCTATGAGCACAGCAGCAGCAGCCTGGCTTTATAACTTGAAATAGCTCTTCTTCTATTTCTGTTTATTCCTGGTAAACAACAGTCAAACTTCCAAGGGCTTTTAGAGATAATTACTATTATTACTAGAAAACACATCTGTCCCACGGAAGGATTGATTAGTGCTTAGATGGCTTCCTGGGAACGTTCACTTCATATTTTTAGAGGAAAGCTATGTACCAGGCATACGTCTGAGTTCTCCAAAAAGAGTGAAAGAGCGTAGGGCAAGATGGATAATGGACAATATCTGCATGTCAGGAAGCTTTTGGCAGGACTTCTCCCCTAAGGTTTTTAAGGAAGGTACGCTAGTCAAAAGGGAAGGTCCTCTGGACAGGGCTGTCTGAAGAGCCTGGATGCGTCTGGTGTCACCTCGACATCACGAATGCAATGGATCTTGATTTTACATGTAAGCACAGCAAAAGTGGATGTTACGCTGTGTGCAAGGGCTCTGGTCACCTGCACAACCTTGGACCCCAGCGTAATAACCTACTGGACATACTGTCCTTGGGTGTAATAACTGTCTTGGCAGTGGGAAAGAAATGACAGGAAGAAATGCTCAATTTTCACGGTAGAGGGACACTACTTGTGGGATCTTGTGCAAGGGATCTGTGGGATCTACGCTGGGCCTTGTGCTGTTCAAAATAGCATAAATGACTGGGAAAAAGGGAACACCAAGTGAAGTGACAGTGGTGGCTGATGCCACACCACTGTCATTGCAGAGCATGCCTCACCATGTCCTCCTGAGTACCCAGGCAGTGGCAGTGAAATAGCCAGTGAAATTCAGCATCACTAAATAGATAGTAATGCACATGGGGGGAAATGGCATAAAAATATGCACAGAGATGGGTAAATAACATTGTTAAATAAAGCAGGGGAGTTGCGACATAGGGAGGAGGGAGCCCAACCTTGTCCCTGCCCCTCCTGGGAATGGTGCCTGGTGGAAAATTGCACACTTGGACCCTGTTTTATTTGCTACCGCAGATCAAGGTTTGGGTGGGCTGTCATCTCCTTCAGATCTACGCTTGATCTAAGACTGTTTTCCCCCAAAGCATAGGATGATATTTTAGGCTTCAAGTGCTCTTACCAGTCAAAATTCAGTCCCACCCTGAGTAACTCCATAGCGGGAGAGTCTAACTGCGGTTTTCAAAAGAACCTGGGTGATTTTGGAGACTAGATCCCATCCTATCTTCTGTGCTTTATCCTTGCAGTGTAGATGATCTTCATATATAAGTAAAAAGGGTCGATATTCCTTACACTGCTACTCAGCAAACCCAAAGGCTCTGAATTTCAGAATGAGTCCTTTGTGGCTGGCAAGTCTTTGCTCATAATAAAGGCACCAAAAAATTCTGTATTATCTTGAAGTTTTGCCTTCCACTTGTGTAATTCCATTGATTTCAAGACTGCTAAGGCAAGGGAGGAAAAAAATCCATCTATCTAATCCTTGAAAAAATGCACTGAATATTCCTAGGCAGAAGCTAGCTCAACAAAGCCGTGCCTGCAGTGCTGTCAACACTGAAATCTTGTTTTAAAAGTGGATTTTTCTTCTGTTGAACTAAAAAAGGTATAACACTAAGTACACAAAGGAAGTTAAAAACACTGATGGGCTGAAGATTTTACTGTGTGCCTTTGGACACAGGGCACTGAGACGATGCTGACCTTTGTTTCAGTGCAATTTGGACTTTGCAAATATATATAACCTCTAAGAGATGGTACACAAATGGTGGTACATTTACTCAACATGTATCACATAGTTTAAAAATCATTGTCCTTTTCGGATAGAAAGGCCAAAGAAATGTCAATTAACTGGACACTTAATTTGCTTTTTAGTCTTTTTACAAGGGAGAAAAGGAACAGGAGGGACCAGAAGTCAGGAGACAACCTGAATTTGGGGATGGGTTTTCTTTTCCCTTTTCCACCTGGCTCGTTCCCTTCCCATCTTAATTCCAAAGCCAGAAAAATGCCGCAGAGACAAAGACTTGAACAGATGTGCATGGTTATAAAACAGGTTGTGTTATTACCTTTTTGCATGGGTATTATAGGCAGTGACTTAACTCACATGAATGTGCATGACTGTGGAGTGTTTCAGAATGAACAGGAAAATATTTTAAATAGATGGCTTAAATGAGTATGTGTAACAATTTCTGTGGGAAACCCAACTTCTACTTGGCCGTGACAAGACTGGCTTCACTGCTACGCAAGGATTAGGGCGAGGAGGATGGTTTTCCACCCGCACATGAGTCAGGGCATAAGGGGCAGTGGATGGGGACTCGTTTTAGGCCTGAGATCTCCAGGCAGTGACCCATGAATCTGGTCTGTGGAGATATGGCAAGAGGGCTTTATAACTGCTTTACAGGCTGTCCTCTCAGTGAAGAACATATTTGGGTTTAGAAGCCCAGGATGGTTTGCTGTAGTATAACCAACACCCTGAAAAACCTTGCTCCAAAGGATGGAGCTGGCACAGGGCTTCTTCACCCTCCAGACAACAGGGGACCTGGTACCCTACTGTCCTCATCCCTCTGCTCTGCTCCTTATGGCATCGCATTGACCTTGGCTTGGGTGAAACTCCAGCCCCGCTTCCATTTGGGCTGAGCCTGTCAGTAACCAGCCAGAACTGCTCCCCACCAACAGCACTGCAGCCATCGAGCACTGGAAACAAGCTGTCGGCATTGTTGTCACAGCTACACTTATGGGTAGGAAGTAGCTGAGAAATAATGTCATATCAGTGTGATACTGTCTGTGCCACACTCCAATCTGCAAACAAAACAGGAGAGAAATTCTTCAAATACATGATTTATTTAACGAATTATTCATCCATCTTCAATCTACTCAATCAATCAGAAGTCTGCTGGCACCACGGGACATAAGTGGACTAATGTTTTTTCAGGCCTCCGTACGGAAGGTAACTCCTGGTCAGTGGCTAGCACAAGTATGTGGTGTCTCAGGCTGTGAGCTGTGTTCCTGGATGTAGCTGAATCAATGTCTTACTAAAGCACATTTCAGCTATCCTGCATTGAGGATAGACCCATTTTCTTCTTCCCTATTTATTTATCTACCCTGTTATATCCCTATAACAAGTCAGCACATGTGTACAGCCACACAAGGGCCCTTTCTGTAACAGCAGCTTGAGCTTTGAGGAGGCATGGGCCCTTGAGTTGTTTTGCACCAACCACCTGAGAAGGCAGGTGAGAGACGGGGTCCATCATTCCCCCTTTGCTGCAAGGCTCCAAATCGTTCCTCGGGTTTAACTTCTGCATTCAGGATTACCCTGAGACTGTGTTTTGCGGGAACTCTGTATTCTCCCCTGCCGCAGTAACCATGCACGAACTCATCACTTGCGGTGATATTTACGTCCCACTGTCAACTTTCTGGAGCTTTCTGGAGACCAAAAATGTTCACAGCTGCTCTGTTTGGAAATGGTTTCTCCTTTTCATTAGGCACTGAACAAGCCATCTCATTTGCTGCTATTCATGTGGCACTTTCAATATGATAAATTACCTTGTCCATGCACAATTTAGAAAACTATCCCTCCTGCTGCTTAACACCGAGGCTACGCCTGCTCCCAACACCCACCTTAGGCTGGGCTTGTGGAGTGTAATACCTGCAAAGTCCAGTTACCGTGAGCACAACAATTCGACAGGGCTATATTTCATGCAGGCACAGGAAAACCTTCCTTCACCAGGGAAAGAAGCCACATCACTGGGAGTGCCGTTTTGCTGGGATGATGCATTCCCTGCCACATTTCCCTGGCAGAGCACTGCCAATGGGGCCTTAGAGGGGTGCAATCGTGGGCTGACACAGCAGCCAGCAGGCATTTGTATGAAGGTGTAGCCAGGTTTTATTTTTGGTGTTACACCTGGAAAGTTCAGTGCCATTCCAGTAGCTCAGGTCTGCCCCTGCACGCTGCTTAGTTACAGAAAGGCAACCTCACCTTGACAGGAGTGGTCCCTCAACAAGGGATGCCTGCAGCATCCAGGCAGCTGTTGCTTGCTCAGCCTTCCCTCCACAAAGCCAAAAGGCCCTCTTTAATCTTGCACTTTACCTGGGGATTAGTCTGGGTATTGCAGCTCTTTAGGAGAACTTATCTCCAGCCAGAGATCCTCACAGATGCCCATAACGGGCCCAGGTTCCACAAGCCTCACTCATTTTTGAGTGAATCAAGGATCATGGAAAGATAACAGGTTCTCCTGAGCGCTGCGCTGGGCTTGGTGTTGATTGAGAAGCTCATTAAGCCATGTCAGCTGAGGACAGACTGGCTGGGTCACTCACAGCCTCAAACCTCTAAATGACTCACACGCTCCTGCCAGACCGAGTGGTGTTTATCGGCTTGTTTTTGATGGTGACAGACCCGGGTTTTATTACCTAGGGAATGTTTTACCAGCTCCAAACTGCACAAGGACAAACCAAAAACAAAAGCAGCTGGGAGGAAGGAACGATCAGAAGTGGTGGCTGAAGCATGGAGATGTGCGTTTCTGTCTTTATGATTGTCAACAAACCCAATTACTGATTGATTGGCAGCGAACCAGGTTAAAGCAGTTTAGTTTAGGTTAATGAAGTGTCTGAAGGTATAGTAGTGGCTGGTGTTGGTTGGGCACAGCAGGGTGCAGCTGGCTCCTGGCCAGGGGCGAATACCTGCCTTCCCTCCGTCTGCGGAAATGGTGCTTGCCAGGTTGGGCACTGGAGATGCGGAGGACACCCAGGAGGCAGGAACGGGGCCGGGCAGACCCAGCAGTGGTGCAGGGACAGGGCAGTAGAGGCTGAGCCACTGCAGAGACCGAGGTCTGAGTGCTGCAAGCGGAGTTTGTGGGCTGGAGGGAAAAAACAGAGCTCAAGAGCCTTGCTTGGATCTCACCTTCTGTTCACTGCAAAAGCCACAAGGAATATAAGATGCAGCCCTGCATCTTCTCTTAAATCTAGATTTAGATTTAGATTAGATCAGGAAGAAATTTTTTACTATGAGAGTGGTGAGGCACTGGAACAGGTTGCCCAGAGAAGCTGTGGATGCCCCATCCCTGGAGGTGTTCAAGGCCAGGCTGGGTGAAGCTTTGAGCAGCCTGGTCTAGTGGGAGGTGTCCCTGCCCATGGCAGGGGGGTTGGAACTAGGTGGTCTTTAAGGTCCCTTCCAACCCAAACCATTTTATGATTCTATGAAAAAAATCCTCTGCAGCTCGGAAGAAGTTTTCCAGTCCCCTCGACGCTAGAGTCACCACTGTCCGGTGACTGAACAGCCTCTGCCACCCCCTGTAAGGAAATTCTTTAGTCTAAACCTGGAAAAAAACTGTATTTCAATTGGAACTTGTAGTTTCATTTAGAATTGAACTGAAGCAAAATCTTTGCTACAAACCCCAAAAGAGCCTTGTTTGTTTGTAACAGATGGGGCTAGACTCTCCGCGCCCTTTCACTAGTACAAATCAATAGTTACTATATTAAAGTCAGTGAATTCACAAGGTACAAAATCAATGCAGAGCAGAAAGCAAACAAATCTGTGTATTAAAGTAACAGGTAGTATTTTGCGTGTTCCCATATTGTAGGTACTATTCCATATCAAAGGTATTTTTCCCCTGCTGCTAAGCCCACTCAAATATTCATGTTTGGCTTCTCATAGTCAAAAAATTTATTAACTTTTTAGATTTGCAAATGCAGCATTTCGAGGTGTTCCTGCAAGCCAGAATTTAAGATCTTACAAGTTATCGTGAACTTCCTATTTTTTTTTGTTGCTTAGGAGGCCAGAAAAATTGGCAAAACAAGATGTGATGCTGCACAGTAAATATAGGAAAGAACCACTCTTTGGTACCTGATATGCTCGCAGCAGCATGAGCAAAGCCACCGCCTCCCTTTCTTGCTCTCAAACACTCCTAAAAGAAACCAACTTTTATGTGAACAGTTTTCCCTGTATGGAAGCTAGGCAGAATGGAAGAAAAGGGAGACACCAAAAAAGCCCAGCAGTGAAAACACTGGGGAAAATACATACTGCTTCTGGGTCATGTTTTATTTAGAGACATGCAGAAACAACCTGTGGTTTTGGGACCTGATTCATCTTCTGTTGAAGTCAATTGGGTTTTAGCCATTGCCTGTAACAGGATAATTGAGCGGCTCAGAGATGCCGATACACTCAGAGCATCCTCCTTGCATCTGCTTGGTTGTCTTTGGCCATGGTAAGTGCTGTTGTGCTCTGCCCTCCTCCAGTCTGGCCCATGGCTTTGGTCACCTTTGCCCATCTGCATGTCCCTCTGCTCCCTTCTCATTTGCACGGAGCTGGAGCCTCTCATTTTCCTTCACTTTTTCAGCCCTCCCTTCTCACACCTGCCCCTTCTCACCCTCGCTGGCCGCTGGCCAAAGCCAAGCCCATCTGCAATGGTGGTAGCCCCTCTGTGATAACATATTTAAGATGGGGAAAAAAACGCTGCACAACAGCAGCTGGAGAGAGGAGTGAGAATATGTGAGAGGAACAACTCTGCAGACACCAAGGTCAGTGAAGAAGGAGGGGGAGGAGGTGACCTAGGTGCCAGAGCAGAGATTCCTCTGCAGCCCATGGTGAAGACCATGGTGAGGCAGGCTGTCCTCTTGCAGACTATGGAGGTCCACAGCAGAGCAACTCGTGGAGGACCACACGCTGGAGCAGGTGCATGTCCGAAGGAGGCTGTGACCCCATGGAGAACCCATGCTGGAGCAGGCTCCTGGCAGGACCTGTGGCCCCATGGAGAGAGGATCCCATGCTAGAGCAGGTTTACTGTCAGAACTTGTGGCCCCATGGGGGACCTGCGCTGGAGCAGTCTGTTCCTGAGGAACCGCACCCAGTGAAGGGACCCAACTGGAGCAGTTGGTGAANAGAAACAACGTGT
Organism: Stercorarius parasiticus; assembly: GCA_013396915.1. Classification (NCBI taxonomy): domain Eukaryota; kingdom Metazoa; phylum Chordata; class Aves; order Charadriiformes; family Stercorariidae; genus Stercorarius; species Stercorarius parasiticus. The sequence continues at coordinate 10,702 of VWZL01004176.1, forward strand.
GATGAACTGACCACAACCCCCATTCCCCGTCCCCCTGGGAGTGAAGTTGAGCACGGGAAGAAGGGAGGGGTGGGGGGACGGCGGTTTTAGATTTGTTCTTTTTTCTCAGTACCCTACTCATTAATTGGCAATAAATTAAATGAATTTCCCCAAGTCGAGTCTGTTTTGCCCATGATTGTAATTGGTAAGTGATCTCCCTGTCCTTATCTTGACCTGTGAGCTTTTTGTTGTATTTTCTCCCCAGGTCCTGTTGAGCACAGGAGGGATAGAGCGGCTTGGTGGGCACCTGGTGGGCAGCCAAGGTCAACCCACCACAGTGCATTTTGCTCAGTTTAGTTTTTTAATCAGGAACATCGTTGCAATTTCTACTTCTGAAAGAGAAGCGACAGCAAACAATTAATCTTGTAACATCTTGTGGCCCTGCGGTCTCTTTAACATATATCTGATGTTGCAGACGGAAAGATTTGGATGTCAGGGGAAGTTTGTGGCAGTGTGAGATCATTAGACAAATACTTGCACAACAAGTGTGTGGATCCAAAGGGGGCTAGAGCTGAGCCTCTCAGCCATCAGGATCTCCTTTCCTTTCAGTGAAGTGGTGTTTTGGTCACAGTCTGTGAAAGATCAAAATCTTCTGAAGCAGCAGAACAGAATTGCTCCAGGGACCTGCTGCCAGGGATTTCAAAAGATCCTGCAAATAAATCGAGAAGTAGAATTAAAGACCAGAGATAGAGAAAAGGATAATGCTGGCTTCTGCCTAATTTTTCTGAAGAGCTATAGGTACAGGCAGACACAACACCAAGCACCTTGGTCTTTCTTAACCTGTTTAAAAGGGTTAACATAACAGCAGGCAGGAGTCTTGTATCAGGGTCTGCTTTCGGTGCCTCTAACAAGGACATTCGCAAGGTGCAGGCAAGTGCTCAGAGGACTGGGGAAGAGGAGGCACGGCTGTTGCTCTGCACAGAAGTCTTGTCTCCTTAGAGAAGATGATGGGTAATTCATGTGGCTCTTACACTTCAGCCACACTTATTTCTCAAAGATATTGCATGTCTTTCATCTTTGTGTTTTTAATAAAGAATAGATGAAAAGAAAAAAAAAGACAAGCAGTCCTTTTAGTCTCCGTCATTTTTATCTCCATTAGATGTGTTATCTGATTACTTAACCCACATTCTCTTTGATTCCTTTACCGTTATTTTCCCCGTATTAGTCTAAAATCATTCAATGACAAGCCAGAAGATGAGCCCTAAATCTCCTCTTAAAGCCTGGGCAGCTTTAGTCCTCTGTAGCGCATATGAGATGTACCGACATGGCCTTTTCATCTCCGGGTTTGCGTAAGGAGCAGGCTCCTGCTCGCTCAGGCGGTGATTTTCCAGCAGTGCAACAGTCTCCAGCGTTTCCACTCCCAGTTTTCTCTGAGCTGCTCACGGTTTTAGCAGCAGCTCACTGCTGTTGGTGCAGACACCGGAGTGGTTGTATGGTCCATGCTGAAGCCCAGGTTACCCCCAGCTCAGGCTGTGCAAAGCTGCCCATGGGATTCATTGTACGGGGGGCAGAACCATCACTCTTCAACAGCTCTTTGCTTAAGCTACTAGAAACTGCAATTTATGGTCTGATTCTCACCAGCAGGATGAACCCTCCACCCTGCTCCAGCCCTTGGCATGTCCATGGGCTTTATTTCCCTTCCAGGGTACTTTCGTGCCCCTCCAGTAGTATATGGGGGAGGGATTGGTGCAAAGGCAACCTCTAGCCCTGACATTCGTGGTTGGTCATCTGTGTGAGCCACTGCTAGCTGAGCATGCTCATTGCACATCTGTAGGGTGAAATTCAAAACCATGAACCTCATGCTTTTCACTTTGCTGCTTGATCTACATGGAAAAAAAGTCACAAGGTGGGAAAGGAACTAATCTGACCGCAAAAGTTTTTTCCCAAATGGTAAAAAATACACCATAAACCATGCCTGCCTGCTTTCTACAGATTTACCAAACTCACAGCCGTTTCCCTCGGTCCTCTTGCCATCCTTATTTCTTGTTCATTATTTCTCCAGAATCGCTTCTCTGTTTGCTTGTCAGTCCTTCCACCCACCTTTACCTCCTGTCCCGTGTGTGATGAACTTCCTTTCATCTTTTTTTTCTTAGACTGAGCCTAATAAGGCGTGTGACAGAGCAGGTGTTCCTTGCTTCCCAGTAGTAAACTCTTCTTCCTCTCTCTCACTCCTTGAGCTGTCTGTACTAGTGAGCTGTAGCTAAACCGCCCCCCCCGCCAATTGCAATTGATACACATCCAGAATTTCCTCGAGGATATTTAATGATACACAGAAGCATTCACTGAGCACACCACATTAACTCCGCTGTAATTATTTTCTCACAAGTACACACTTTTTTTTTTTTAAAAAAAAAAGGCAGACAATCACTGAAAGTAAATGCATTTCTGAGAAGACTTGAATGTTCCAAAGTAAGGACTGGAAGTGCCATATCCTGAGTGTTTCTGCTTCTGCACTCCCTTTGTTCATTTGAGTTCTTATTTAGAAATGATTTCTAATTTCAAAATGCAGCAGTGGGTGAAAGTTTGGTTCCCATCTGTTCTTGGCTTCATGGTTTCTGCTTCATGAGATCCTTTCCAGAAGTGCATTAGTTATACATTCTTGCGGAGCAAGTGTGGGTATTGTCTGCAAAAGCACTTACTGTAGCAACCACTGAACATTAATAAACATGACACCTCTCCTGTTTTCTTTATGCAGTGAGGTTTCTGCATTAAGTCATCCACCAAACAGGATCACTCTTTCACAGGTACTGCCATGCAATAACAATCAGGCAAAAGCACCAGTTAACGAACGAACCAGTCTTTGGAACAACTGATAAAAACTGTAATGCAAATCCCAACCCTGCACCCAAAGTCTGCCTGGGTACTCTCAGGCAGACTTACTTATGGCACCCATTAGATGCCAGTACAAATTTAGCAACAGGAGCTGGATTTCTGAGGAAAGACCTCGTACCTCTCCCCATTTGGAGCAACATGTGGGCTGGGATTAACAGAATGATGTGCAGATCACTGAGGCTTTCTTCTTTTCCTTTTCCTTTTCTTTTCTTTAGGACCGATGTCATGAGAAGGCATCTCGTACCACCTGCTGAATGCAGAAAGGGACCAAAGGATTTATTCTGTGATGAGATTCCTCATTTCTTCTAGTTTAGAGCTATAAAGCCTTTTCACAGCCTTTTTCTTGCACAGAGCTAGTCGGTGGATACACATAATGACATATTTGGATCTGCGTGACATTCAATGGCATGCAATTTTGTTTGCCATTTTAGAAGTAGCAGCTGTAACTTCCCTCTCCAGACCTGCAGCTCCTCCCAGACGGGGCTGGTAGGAGGAACAAGAACAATGCTAGAGTGAGAAGCAGGTCTCAGAAGAGGAGCTCTTTTCAAAACAAGTTTCACTGCCGGTAGCTACATTTCAGAACTCAAGACACCGATGGGAGCAGGAAGGAGCGATGCTGTGCATTTGGGAGAATGTGTAGGTGAACTCCAGAAAAAGAAGGTGGCTTTCACATGAAGATCTGTGCAGAGCTGATCCTGGGGCTGAAGGGGCTGCGTCTCCAGAGGAAAACTCTTTCCTGATCAGTGTACCTGTGCTGCTGCTCTCTGGAATTCTGTGGTCCTGAGCAGGACTCTGGGATGGATGCATGATCTGCTCCTCAAAGACACCGCCAGCGTAATGCAGTTGGCCAACCTTGGCCAGTCGGTTAGGTGGCCAATAGCTTTGGCATTTCACTCAGTTGCCATGGTGTCGTTGATGGCACTGTGCTTTGAATATTAAATCACATGTTATGGTCTGGAGTTCACTCATAAAACTCTAGGCTCTCTTGCCTGTTTTTCCAAATTAAGAAAGTGAGACTTCTTAGTCTGGAAGGCTTTTTTTTGGCATCTTCTTGCTATGACAGTCTTATGAGGTGTTTGGGTCCTGTGCAGCAGGCTGAAGGGTCAGAGCAGATGGTGCCCTCAGGACACTGATGGTCACTGTCTGTAAGGCTTGATGCTGCTGAGCAAAGCCCTTCTCTGGCTTCAGCTGTATTGAGTTCTGCACAACATCTCCCTTCTGTTGTGTGCAACCAAGGGCAGGAAGGTCAGAGATTTGTGGGAAACTGAGATGCATGTCTTCAACCGTCTTCAGCAGGACTTGGTCACTTACTTTGGAGAATGGATATATTTTTATGGTTTGCTTAGGTTATGTGGGTTATTTGCCCAGCCGTGTAGCACATGTTAGCACGGCACAGAGCCATGGTTCAGTGAATAGCATGAGGTGCTTTTTGTGAGGTATAGCTCCCAAGCATTTTAGGTATTGGTAGGACAGCAGGTGTTGATTAACAGAAGGATTAAGTACTAATGGCTTCCAGGTGCGTGCAGCTTTTTCACTTTCGACACACAGCCTGTCTGGCTGCTCAGACTACACTGTCTCTGAGTCTGGGGTTTGCAGGGTGCTTGGAGTCAGGGTCTGGCAATGCACAGGAGGAGTGCTTCAACTCAAATGTATGGATCCTATTTTCTTTTTTTTTTCCTAAAATGTGCATAAGGATTTAAATGGTTAGAGGCATTTCATTTTGCAAAATTTGAAACTTATTTTGTTCTCTCTGCCGGAAGCCTCAGGGTCATTGTGACCCAGCATTCCTCTTGGTGCCTGCACAGAAATCTCAGGACATGAGGTGGTCCCACAGGGAAGTGTTTTCCTTGCTAGGTGCAGGAAGGAGCAGCAGCAGAAAGGTTTACTGGTAAATGCAGCACTCGCAACTGAGAGAGTCCCATGGCTGGGGGACGTTGAGATGGGTGAACCTTGCATTTACTGTCCATGTTCTTGGCCAAAAAGGAGGAGGATGTGATGGACTTTTTGACGGACTGTCCTTTCTAGAAATAACATGAATCTTTGGCTGCCACCAGCTGCCTGGGTGACTCCATTCCTTCATCACAGTCTGCTTTGCCAGTGCAAGGCTGTGCTATGGCTTCCTTCCACTCAAGCTTTCTCCGCCAGCTCCTCGCTGACTGCAAGGTTGCTCCTCCCAGGTACTTCCCATTGCAAAGGCATTACTCTCTCCTTCTTAGACACTGTCATTAAGCCATGGAATATCTTCCTTCCACCTACTCACTCTTTTCTTCTTTAGCTCAAGGTGAACAGTAGTTAGTATCTGTGTCCTAGTGAAATGAAACTCTTAAGTTTCTATGGCCAGAACAGTGAAAGCAGTCATCACTCATTTCTTGGTTTCTACAGCAGAAAACTGAAACACTGCTTTTTCACTCCATACTTTTGGCATTTAATTCCCACTTCTTCCCAGTCCTGCAAGCTTTTGGACCTGGTGAGTCTTTTATTATTGCACTTCTGTGCTTTTGAGCTGGAACCCAGGGAACTTCTTGAGCTCTGAGAGTTGTTTGAGTGGCTGACTGTCCATATGGCTAAATGTCCACAGCATTGGCTGTGCTGCATCAGGCCTTTGCAGGGTTGTTCATATTGCCAAGTCTATACAATGCATGAAGTTAGGGTACCGTTTAAAAGCATCTGTGGGACATTGTGGTCATAAACATGATTTGGCTTCCACAGTTTATAGAGGGGGAAGCTGACCCGAGTTATTCTTCTGGATTTCCCAGTTGTCAATGTTGTTGAGAGTTCAATCTCTACCCGTGAATACAAGAACTACAGCTTCTGATGAGTTTCAGTGAATCCTTGTATTTGCTCTTCCACAGGTTGTCTTGATACTGGAGATGTGCCCCTTGTTTCTGCAAAGTGTTATCTCCATGTAGACAGCTCATTACTGTAATATGTTTTTCAGTTTGCTAAAAGGGTTTTTAGTGGTTAAAAAAATCCCTCTTTATGAAATTTGTACTAACGGCTGCATATATTTCAGCTGAATGATTTTCCTGCACAACTGAACACACTGTGTACTTTACGACAGAGCTACAAAATGCTTGGTTCTCAGTCAACACATCTCTAAAAAAGATGCAGTGTTAGCTATTTGTATGAGGAGATCACAACCAGTGTCCAGATCTGCGATTTTTTTCTGCAAGTCCCATAACATTCAGTGTTTCTAAAGCCCCAGATCTTGGAGTAGTGGGAATGTACGGCCAGCAGGAGTAGGGAAGTGATCGTGCCTCTGCACTCAGCACTGGTGAGGCCTCACCTCGAGCACTGTGTTCAGTTCTGGGCCCCTCTGTACAAGAGGGACATTGAAGTGCTGGAGCGGGTCCAGAGGAGAGCTACCAAGCTGGTGAGGCATCTGGAGACCAAGCCATATGAGGAGAGGCTGAGGGAGCTGGGCATGTTTAGTTTGGAGAAGAGGAGGCTGAGGGGAGACCTCATTGCCCTCTACAACTACCTGAAAGGAGGTTGTAGAGAGGTGGGGGTTGGCCTCTTCTCCCAGGTGAATAATGACAGGACCAGAGGAAATGGTCTGAAGTTGCGTCAGGGGAGGTTTAGATTAGATATTAGGAAGAATGACTTTACTGAAAGAGTGGTCAGGCCCTGGAACAGCCTGCCCAGGGAGGTGGTTGAGTCACCATCCCTAGAGGTATTTAAGAAACCTGTAGATTCCTCTCTTCAGGGCATGCTCTAGTGACAGAGATTGTAGGGTTTTTTTTATTTTATTTGTGTGTGTATGGTTGGACTTGATGATCTCAAAGGTCCTTTCCAACCATGAAGATTCTATGGTTCTGTGACTTCTCCTCTCTACCTCCTGGAAAAAACTCACCTTAATAGATATAAAGGAAAGCTTCACAGGCTAAAATACAGGCTACAATTTAAAAAAAGGAGAAACAACCTATAACCAAAATTGATAAAAATTGCTTGGTGTATACATGTTGAAGTTCTGTAAACTTCAGTACCTGTGTACAGCACTAGACTGGGCTAAGTGACCCATTATGAACTATGTGCCGAATATGAAGATGGTCCTTAATTTAAAACATTTATATATTGTTTTTTATTTAAAAAATAATCTTGAGTCTGTGCTATGATTTTTGGTTACTTGAGGTAGTTATGAATCATGATGCTTGTACCTGCAGTGGAACCGGGCTGCTGCTGACACCTGAAAGTCCTGAGCTTGATGTCCCGTGATCTCATGCTGAGGTCTGCTGTGACAAAAGCCCGGAGACCAGTTAGTGAACAGCTTTGTACACATATTTGGTGTGCTAGTTCATCAGGTGCATCAAGGGTTTGAAGGAAAAATCATTTAAAATTGAACAAAACCACTGAAAAACCACTAAAATTGAACAAAACCACTAGAGAGAGATGAGAAATAACAGCTTCATTAACTTCTTGAAGCTTTTGTAATGAAGTTGAAATAAAATTTAGAAATGTCATTTAAAACTGCAAAATAGAAACGTGACATTTGGAACAGGCAAAACAAAGCATTTTGACTCACTCTTTTAAAATATGTAGTTTTGTGGAGGTTTTCCCAACCAATTCATTCTCCAGCTTCACCCATTGATCACAAAGCATTGTCGCCGCCCCAACCCTGACACCATTATGAACCAGGACGCTGTGGCCAGGCCTGGTATGGCGGGATGTGGCGGTGAATAACAGCTCTGCACACACAGGCAAGGAGCCTCAGTGTGGCCACGTGAAACAGAAAACCTACCATTTTCTGGCTGTGCAAAAGCTACCTCACCTGTGAGTGAGCAGGAGGGGACTCATCCAGGTGGCTGCTGCAGTGGCAATGGCAGCTTTGATGAGCAACCAGCAGCCGTCTCACTCTGCCATGCACAGGAGGCACGTACACTCAGGCCTTCAGCAGAAATATTTATGGGTTCAGGGTACGTTTGGGTTTGCATAGTGTAAAATGCCACTCAAATCCTCCAACTCTTTCCCCCAGAGATTTCTTTTATCCGTTGACTGCCCAGACCTTTCTCCCCTCGTCAGCGTAGTCTGTGTGGGTGGACCTGCTTTTCCAACCTAAGACAGAGAGAAAGAAATCCCTTTAAGAACAGTCTGCACATAGAAAAAACATCTTAGGCATAGCCAGTGTGAGCAGAGGCTGCATGGTGCCTGCCACGGCACTCCTGGGAAGGGAAGGGCTCTTCTTCATCACAGTAGTGTTGGAGGTCAACTGGTCAGCTACTTCAGCAAGAGTTGATGCTAACACAAAGATCAGCCAGAGGAAAAAGAAGACCTACCAGTTCTACCTGGTCCACTTCTTCACAACTTTAAGTGGGAAGGTTGTTCCACGGAGGGCAGGAAATTAAGCTTTTTACCCTTTCACCCTCAGTTTTGGGGATTTCTGCCCATGAAGTGAGATCGAAGTGAGTAGCCATGGAAGAAGGGTGGCACAATACCATAGCTCTGAGACTCCCAAACTCTCTGTTTTGTGTTGTAATAGTGCTTTCATCCTAGGCCAGGGCAGCAAAGAAAAGAACTCATTGCACAAGTGATCCAGGTATTGTGAACAGGGCTGTAAGTGGAAGAGAAATCAAACTTGGGCTTCCTGTGAGCTGTGCAGGGATGGAGAACAGATCTTCCTCCTTTGCTGTGGAGGTATGTTGTATGGCATCACTGCAGAGGGGGTTGGAAACTTCAGTGATATGTTCGTGGTTTTTCTTTGGAGGAAAGCAATCAGAACTTGTTCAAGCATTTAATTTTTTTGTCAGATATTCCCTTGCAGGACTCTTAACATCAAAAGAATCACCACGAGAAGTCAGGTTGCTACAGCTGTTACATATATTACACCATAAAATAAAGCAACTTGACCCTAACTCTATTCCTTGCCCATTTCTGCTCACATTGGGGTTATTTTCCCCCCAGTGCCAGAGCAGCTGAAGGGGTTCAGGGGAAGGCAGCTGCTGAACAAAGGGATAAATCCAGGAAGGTTGTTAGAGAGATGACCGAAGATTGGCTTCTTGGGGGAGGAAAGTCAAGGTCATGGCCTGCAGCAGAGGTACGGCACGTGTTTGGGGGTGATTTTTTCTCAGGTGGAATACACCTCATTGGAAGCAAGATGTTTAATCAGCACCTTTAACGCGAGGCAGTGTTACAGACGATTAAGCAGGAGCTTGTACTCATAAAGGCAAATGTGAAATTACTCAGGAGTGACAGCAATTTGGGAGGAGATTTGCAGAGCGTGGCATTGGAAGGAGCAAGAGCGGGTGATGAGAAGTGATGCAGGTAGCAAAGAAAGCTTTAATGTTCCCTGCAATCCCATGTGCCTTTGAGACTGAGGTTTGGGACCAGGTGCTGGTTGAAGGGGAAGCGATGAAATTCTCCATGGTGGCTGGGTCACTCCTATGCTTAGCAAGGCAGCGCTCTGGATATCTCTGTGCCCGAACACAGTGACATCAAGGAGAAATGGCTGTGCCTCTCCTTCTGCCTTGCAACCGGAACACCTTGCAGAACCCCTGGTTTACATATCACTAAAATAAAAAGAGGTGACGGGTAAGACAGCAGAGGTAGCCAGCTTTTTAAGGAGAATTATGAGGTGTCCAAGGCGGAGAAATAGAAAGGGTCACAAACTGGGATGTGGCGCAAAGGATTTGAAGCCCAGAGACTTTGCCAAAGGAGATTAAACCAGATCTCTGTCAAGAGGTGCCAGTTTTCCTGGAAAGACGAAACAGCTAGACAGCATCTTTCCGTGAACAGCAACTGCTGAACATCTGCACGTGTTGGGAGCCCATCTGCAAATCTCCCCTTTTGGAACAGCCAACCAGCTCAAAAAAATGACCCACAACTTGCTATAGAAATTTCCTCATGAAATAGTGGAAATCAGAGAAATATTGGCTGACCTGGTATTTCCTGACAGATGTGAGGGGAAGCAGAGAAGGCAAAAATTCATCGCCAGAAAGGACTCAGTGTGAGCCGAGGCTTGGCAATGCAGCTGGACCACTTGGTGTGATTGGTAGAGATGTGACATTTACAGCAGTTCTGTGGAGCTGGAGAAGACTTTGGGTCGGGAAGGACCTCTGGCAATCAGAAGTCAGGCCAGTTTTCCTACAATCTCTCCCCATTCCCATTTGGACAAGACAGGATCTCACAGCATTTGGGGGAAACACAGTGAGACCTTCTTTCCATTTTCTTATTCTGACTTTTATTAGAAAGCAAGTCATTGGTAGAGCGTGAGCTCCCTGTACGGCTGGGTTTAGTATGCATGAGGGCAAAAGTGATCCTCAGCTGGCTCATGACATTACTGAATGCTTAGAAAAAGTCATAAATCCAGCCTGCAATACCAGGGAAATTAGCAATTATGGAAAAAATAAGGGAAGCAGTTCAGTTAACTGCAGGCACAGTGGAAAAATTGGCAAGAAAAAGGGCTATCACAAATATAAGACTACCCAGGATAAATTAGTTTAAAATTGAAATTACTCCATTCTGTGAAACAGGAACACCGAACTGAAGAAGCTAATGTTGGAGGTAGAAATATCACCTCTCCACGTCTGATTTCCATCTGGGCGGGTTAGCAACAACAGCAGCAACAGGAATTTGGCTCCTTTCATAATCAAATGTGCGACAGGAATGGCACGTTGGACACTGGACGAGCTATCTCTGAGATGAGACGAGATGAGCTGTGGAGGTCAGCGAATGGATCCGATGGGCGGCCGCCCCTGCGGTGTCCTCAGGTGAGGTGCGGGGACGGAGGCTACCACCCCAAAAGAGGTGGAGATGGGGCTGGGGGAATTCAAGCGAGGAGCCTGGCTCTGCTGAACGGCTGAGCAAGTCTTTGGGGGGGATTTTATTCAGGCAGATACAGGGGGATCTGAGAGATGCCCTGAATTTGCATTTTGAGATGTGGCCTGGCTGGTTTGCAGGGAAGTAGTTTTCTGCAGAAAAAGCTGCACCAGCCTGAAGCTGCATTTTAGGGAAGGGAAGGTGTGTGTGAATCTGCCCATACAGGAGGCAGGGCAGAGTCTTCTGTATGGGCTGGATGTCCATGGCAAATGGCAGGTGGGAGAGCTGAGACCAAGAGCCCTGAACGTTGGCTACCAGGTGAAATCAGGCTGGTGGGAGGAGAAATGGGTTGAGGATGAAGCTGACCTCTCAACGTCACCTTTAAGGACTGCTGAAGTGCCACCCGCACTTGTTAAGGTTTCTTAGTAGATGGTCCAAGAGGCATTTTGATCAGGAATTGGGAGATGCTCTCCTACTCTAACACGTATACAACTTTGTTCGATACAAGTTGTACTGCACTGGTTCAGCCAGAAAATGATACTGGGGAGAAACAGATGGCAGCAAACCAAATTAAGTCACTTTTGAGGTTCTTATCCATTAGCACAGACATACGGCTCCCTGGAGACTGTAGCAGGTTGGGTTTTGGTTTTTCTGTTTTAGATTTTAAGCATTGTAAATAGAAGTGAATCCAGAGGATGGGGGGGAAATCTGCCTTCAGAGCAGAACAAAGCCTGCGGCACCTTGAAATGATGGCTTTCAGCCTGTGCATTGTTCCTGGCACATTTGGGAAGCTCATGGAGAAAGCATTACACAGCATGCCTACTGAATTTCAAATAAATATAAAGCACCCAAATCCCTCTCAATTTATTCATTGAAAAGATCTTCTACCTTTTCTGCATACTGAACCCACTACAAAATCTAGTTATATAAATGCTAGTTGGAAGTAACTGGATTTGCCTGTTGGATGCTTTGATGTGCAGGATTTGAATGCTTTGGAGGGGATTGAATAAGTGTCTCAACATGCAAAAGCAGCACAGATATACCTGACAGAATAAACTGAGAGGCAATGAAAACAGAAACCCTGATAGAGAGATAGCAGTGACACCAGGAGAGTCATAGATACAATGAGTAAAATCCAAAAGTGTTCCCCAAAGTGGACATTGGAGCCCTTTAGGGCTGCTATTTTCTAAATGACCACTGTATGCTTGGTTTAACAAATGAGACTCTTATTCCCTTGGCTGATTTCGGCTGTAGTGAACGTTTTTCTTCCTTGTCAGTTCATCTATTGTGTCCCTAGTTCTTGAAAGGCCATGTGTCCATGCTCTCCTTGAGTGGGATTGTTTCTTGCAACTGAACACTTGCAAACATTCACAGTTGAAAGGATCCTCCACCTCTTCATTGGCTATAAGCTTGAAATTCGGCTAGTTTTCTGAAATTAAATTTTCGTCTATTTTAATGAGTTCTTCACTTGGATGAAAACAGTTGAATTGGGAATCCCAAGGTTCAAACACCCATCTGCACATCACCAGGCGTGCATACATACGGCTGTTTTATATTATTTATAAACATCAATATTAAGAGTGCTTTCTAAACAGCATAGTGTTCTTGCAGTGAAGGGCTCACACTCCAGTTGGGCAATGTTGTATGGAAGCAGTAATGGGCATTACTGTATATCTTGTTCCGAGGTTTATGCACTTTCCACAGCTTTCAAGGCAGCCCTCCTGCTAAAAAAGGATTTGGGGAAAGAATGTGTGCTAAAAGAGCAATTTAGAAGAGACGAGTTAAATGCTGCACTGGGTTTCCAAATTGGTGGGATTATTCTGAGGCAGTACTTCATATGACAGCTTTAAAAAGTATTATTTAAAATGTATTTGTTTAAAATTATGGATAGTCAGTATTATGAAACACCCCCTAGCAAATTATATCAAAGTTTTTTCGTAAGAGCTTTTCACATAATGGGCAGAGCCTGCTTTGGTGTCTTCAATAGCTGATTTTAAAGTGCCTGCAACTGTGAACAAAGTGGATACAGCATGTGAAAACCCACACACTCCTTACTACAGAGGATTTCAATCCTTTGCTGTCGAAAGATAGCTGCTACTATGAGCAGTTCTGGACAAGAAATTACAGCCCTGGAGCAAGCAGTGGGATACGAGGACAAGTTGAGTGAAACGCGTAGAATGATCTCACTTTGTGATATTTATCCAACCTCTCCAAAACATTTCATGAGGACTGTCTGAACTTGTTAAAGGGGTTACCACAGATGTACGTGGGCTAATTCATGTGCCTGGGGAGATGGCCTCAGGCAGTTTGGGTTGTTCAGCCTGGAGAAGAGAAGGCTCCAGGGAGACCTTGTAGTGGCTTTCCAGTGCCTAAAGGGGGCTACAGGAGAGATGGGGAGGGACTCTTTATCAGGGAGTGTAATGATAGGACGAGGGGTAACGGTTTCAAACTGAAAGAGGGGAGATTTAGATTGGATAACAGGAAGAAGTTCTTTACTGTGAGGGTGGTGAGGCACTGGAACCGGTTGCCCAGGGAAGCTGTGGTTGCCCCATCCCTGGAAGTGTTCAAGGCCAGGCTGGACGGGCCTTTGAGCAGCCTGGTCTAGTGGGAGGTGCCCCTGCCCATGGCAGGGGGGTTGGAACTAGATGATCTTTAAGGTCCCTTCCCACCCAAACCATTCTATGATTCTATGACTTTTTCCCATTCACCAGTTAGGTAAGAAGAGTGTGAGCAATACGTACACTTTCTATGTTGTATCCTATTTGTAAACATGAACAGAAAATAAAAAAGCACGTAAGAAAACTGATAGTGCCACCTAAGTGTCCAAATCCTTCACTGGCCTAGTGCTTGTGTACAAATGACTGCACGTGGACTGAAAATATATGGGGAAGCCAGTCTGAAAAGTCAGAAGTTGCAGGTGAATGCAGAATTCATAGCCATTAGAGACAGGCAATAAGCACGCAGGGCCACAACTTTGGTCTTCTGGGATCCTTCCAGCGAAACCGTCCCCTTTTGTGCCTTCCTGTTGGTGTAGCAAGACCTGTGCTGTATGCCAGGGTTTCCTCTGGAGAGAAGGACCAAGGCTGTCTGGCACATCTTCTGCAGACATGGGATCTGAACTCCACTGGCCTCGATTCTGTTTGTAACACACAAAGGCATCTCATCCAGCCTCATGTGGAATCAGCCCTTTCCCGCAGCCAGCACAGGGGCCAGTTCCCCTCCTGGGAGGGAAGTGGGGGGAACGTACCGCTGCCTTGATCTGAGAAAAGAGCTCAGCCAACGTGCTATGAATTGCTTCATGCCCTTCTTACTCTGCACATTTCTCATCGCGAAAGGAGACATAATAAACCTGTTTCAAAAAAGATGAGTGTTTAGGAGAATGGGAAGTGGGAATTGCTTCTCTCCCTCCTCAGATGACAAATTTGATTGTTGATGTGCGAAAGTCTGTTTTGTAAAAGCAGAGTGCAGCTGGGAAACATCAAATAACTTGAAAGGCAACAGATTTCTCTGAAGGGCCTTCCCTACTTCAGCTGCCATTGGGATTTGGACTGAAAACCCCAGCACTGGCAAGCACTCTGCTCCAGTTTGGACTGCTTGGTCATGTTTGTATTAAAGCTGATTTGTTTACCCTTTTTTCTTCTTTTTTTGATTTTTTTTTCACATGAATCTGATAAAATCACATTGGATGTTACGGCCGTGGAATTGCTGGTGTGTGATGTTGGGAATTCCTGCTCTGAAAAGGCAAAGCGGTGGGTTGGGAGCAGCCAGGTGCAGATCTCAGCACACTTTAAAAGCAGGAGGGACTCCTTCCCAGGCAGTCCTGGAAGGAAGCAGGCTGCTGAAAACAAAAGACAGGTTATTTTCTGCCACTGTGCCAGTCCTAAAGACAGCACCAAGGACACAGGACATGCTGCCTCCGGCTAAACTTCCACGGACAAGCTCTGCCCAGCCCTGGGCACAGTCTGATGCAGCAGATAGAAACCGGTTTGTATCCTGGCTTGGGTTGGAAAGCCAACTGCCCTGTCCGACAGCCAGGACACATATCCAAGAGAGGAGCTGTCTGACCCAGCAGGGCCAATCTGTAGGCAAGTCTGAAGAAAATTTTAGTGCATAAAGTCCTTCAACTCCCCAAAGAAAAGAAAAGAAAAGAAAACAAAACTTAACTTCAGTTGGAAGGGACCTACAGCGATCATCTCGACCAATGCCTGACCAATTCAGAGCTGACCAAAGCATGTTAATGAGGGCATTGTCCAAATGCCTCTTAAACACTGACAGCCTGGGGCATCAACCACCTCTCTAGGAAACCATTTCCAGTGTTAGACCACTCTCTCTCTGTAAACAAATGCTTCCTAACGCCAAGTCTACCATACTTCTCAGTATCCACAGCAAAAGGTCACACATTCCACACGAGTGTAAGTTATGAACTGATGTCCCCTCTCCTGCATCAGTACTCTGCCCCTTGTTGCTCTTCCTCTGCAGAGCTTTCCCTCTGGAGACAGCCGGCCCTAATTAATGCACTTGCATAATTGTAAGGACACTGGTTTCTTCACAGGGAGCTGGAGATAGCCTTGCCATTTATCTAAAACATTTCTGTGGTGGTCAGAAAGGTCAGATTAAAAAAAAAAAGAAAGAAAAAAGCTGAGCTTTTGAAATGTGTGTTCCTTACCTCCAATATTGTTACCATACGCTACCAAATGCCTAGCTCAGAGTGCTGAGGAGCAAGTCTGTAGCTGGCATCAACCCGACTGTCTTCTGGTGGTCCAGCTGACTTTCTGTCTAAGTGACTTGCTTTAGTATTTAATTAAATGACTTGGTGTTTTAATTTCAATCTGATCAGTAACATTCTATGCCTCAAATTGTTGCTTATTGCTGTTAATGTTAGACGATGACATTCAAGAAAGAAGAAACTTTTATCACTAATAACTGCTACTTTAAGGAAAAGTCAACTGAAATGTACTCCAGAATATCTCTTTGGTGTGTAATTTTTCTGAAGTGTGTTTTGGAATCAGAATGCATTACAAAATGCAAATGTGTTCATTTGGAGGCAAAATAATTTTAAGTGTATTCCGAAAGATAGCGTAGACATGCTGATGGATCTGCTAAATGGAAAACTCTCCTCTTGCTGAAGACTTTATACTGGAACAGGAGAGGAGATGTGGAACAACAACTCACTGCTTAACTGAAGAAAGCCATTCATTTATACAGACAGATTGTATAAATGAGAGACTTCTCAATATTTGATGTCTCTGTTTTCATTGGTGCTTCTTAAGCATCAGCTGAGAGCCACAGTCATCACTTTATGTCTGCAGTACAGGGAAAAAATGCAATTGAAAATGCCAAGAAATTAAGTTCTAGACACTTTATTATTTTTAAAGGTAATTAGAAGTCTGTACCTGGACGGGTTTATGTGGGATAATGACCTAAGTGAATGCTGCTGAGTATTTCCGGAGAGGCCTATAAATCCATGAAGTTCATGCTTCTTCAGGGAAGGTTTGGGAACATAACGCAGATTCATCTTGACTTTATTTTCTCATTTAAACAAAAATAACTATTTCAGATCAAGATACTCTCTTGCTTTCACATAAAATTCTAAACTCAGCTTCTGGTTCCTTTCACAGTCTGCGTGACCTATCTAATGTGCTGATGAATGAGAGATATGTATCATTTTTATCTCTTTTCTAACAGAGGTAACAACCTTTGGCAGTCTAAATCAGCCATCTAGACTCCCCATGCAGATAAAATGACGGCCACCAGCTAGGTCTCCAGGAATGTCCCCTGTCCAGGCAGGTCCATGACCAAGCTGGGAAGGTGATGGTCAGCGGTGGAGGATACCCGTGGTTGGAGATGAAGCTGCAGAGCCTGTGTCCCTCACCCAGCCCCTGGCCAGGGGAAAACTCAGAGTTTCCAAACGCGAAGACTCACCTTGTGGATGGGTCTGCCCACATGAACTCATGTTCTCTGGTGTTTTCCAGATTTGTATCTGCTTTTAAGGCCACTTCTGACGCTCCATCAGGACAGTAGCTCTTCCAAAAATAACGGAAGAAATTGTTCCTGTTTTCCAAAATTGTTTTCCCTCTCTCATTAGTTTTATCTTTAGCATGCTTCTAAGTGCATTTTTATTCCTTCATGGCCAGAGAAGAGCCCACAAATGTGGAGGTCCAGGAGCATCTCAGATACATCTCTTTGGTCGTGCATTCAGTCCAGGCATCAGGACGTAATTAAGGGGAAAAAAGGTGTTCCCTGTTACTTCAATGTATAGTTTCTCTCTTTTTTTGGGTAAATCACCTATTAGCAGTGAGCTAACATGCCAGTTTTCATCTCTATCCCAGGCAGTAGCTGACTCTGTCACTGGGCTTTGGCTTAACACAACCCAACAGGCGTCCTTTCGGGTGATTTGTGGGAAATGCAGCCAAGGCTTAGTGATTAATTGTTCTAAACGGAGAGCGAGCTGTAAAAAGTTTTCTTGGCTCCTGTTCAGCAATGAGCATTCCCAAATTTTTGAGTTGGATTGTTTTTGGTAATTTTCTTAACTAGAGATAAATTTTAGCAGCAATCTGAATTCTGACATTTGGATTTAGATTAGTAACATCGCTGTAGCTTTCATACTAGGACAAATAACATTGAGGGTTTGCTCTGGGCCTTGAAGCTATATTTTGAGGGGAGGTAAGGTCCTGTCAATCTTCAGGTCTTTAATGCCCCATCTCTCCGTAACAGCTCCAGGTGTTGCCCAAATCCAAACATCAGTGTAATTTGGGTTTCTCCTCCCACCATTAATACTCCTCTGGGCACTTGTTCACCTTGGTATGTCTCATTGCAGTTTTCTCAGTGCATATCATCAACCATTTGGATCAAGCGAATGGTTTATTGTGGGGTTTTTTTGGATTAGCAGGCTGGGAGTCCAAGGCTGCATTAATGTTTATGTGAGCATCTCTCAGACTCGGTCTGCAGGGCAGTAATTTTTAAACACGAGGAAGAGTGAGTATCAAAGCCAGTAGTGTTTGAAGGAACTATAATCAGAACTCAAGCAGAAGCTGGAGAAATAATTCCAGATCTCTAAATGACTATCGGGATCATCGCACAGCCCCTCCCCATTATTATAATTTCTATAGGTTTCCACCCCGGGTTTCCTTCACCAGCCTCAGCCCTTCTGCCTCTCCTGGTCTGAATCTCTTAGAATAAACAGTTATTTGCTTACGAGTAGGGTAAAGTGCTTGGTTAGCTCTTCCCACAGTTAAAAGCCCTGGCAAAAATTGGCTTCTTCATATGTGGTTGAGTTTCAGTTCGGCCCCTATCGAGGAGGGTCCCTATTGTCAGAGCCTCCCTGTGAGAGAGGAAACAGGAGGATGCAAAGCAGGCAGTGGGAGAAGCTCTGGTCTGTGGTTTGCTACAGGAAAGTGATGGCAAGAGCCTCATGAAGCTCCACAGCGATCCTCAAGGAACTTGTACTGAGAGGAGGTGATTTTTTTCCTCTACCAACCTCATATCTGGCCATTCAAACCCAGACCTGGCTTGCAAACAACCATGGGTGACACACGAGGAAGGGCAATACAGATACTCAAGGAGGCAGGGAATGTGCTGCTCCATAGTACTAGACTTAACCATTACTAGGTGAACCTGCTTTGGCAGGGGGGTTGGACTAGACGATCTCCAGAGGCCCCTTCCAACCCTTATCATTCTGTGATTCTGTGAGTCTGTGAATTAAGTAATTCCACTTCGTATAATTTGAGGAGATATAAACAGTTAAACACAACCGCAACAGAGCACGTGCTCTGACATATCTCCATATCAAGACTTCAGCTCATTTCCCACTGAAACCCAGCATCAGCCCAGAGCAGCAATATGGATACGTTCATCACTGAACGTTGAACTCTGATCCTTAGCTAAAACCACTACAAACTCTCTTAACCTCTCAAAATTTTCTCCTAGGAAAATCTGTTCTTGTGAGCCTACTAAGCTGTGGTGATTTGCTTTTCAGTTCAGCCTGAAGGTGATGTAAGTAAGGTCCTTGCACAAGAAATATCCACAATTGCTTTACTTGCTGCATGCTGCTCTGGTCTGGCTGGCCACACGGGGCTGTTTTCTCATCCCAGCACTTTTCCAGTTGGATCCACAGAATGGCAGGAGCAGTTTTTTTGCTCCTGTTTCTCTGAAATCTGTAGAATGTTTTGAGATTTCAGAGAAATTAAAGAAATTCAGTCTGGATGTTTCCTTTTTAGGATGCTTTGAAGATATTAGCACAACTGTTCAAGCACCTCCAAGTTCTGTATTTGTTGCTTCATCCTTTGCTGCTTTTTGAAAATCTAAATACTGGATTCACTGGTGCTCCTGTCACTGCTGCCTGCATTTTCCTTTCTACTGATTTAGCCTCAGAAACCAGTGGACCATTCAGGCAGCTCTGACTGCGTTTTCTCTTCAGCTTCTCACATCAGAGCCCTTTGGGGTTTGCAGCTGAGAGCTGATTCAAAGGAAGACCAGCACACACCTTACCAATACTCTTTTTTTCATTCACCGTGCACTATGACTGGGTAGCGGGGCTACCTGCAGTGCTGTGCCCCCTCACGACACACATGTGGGTCTAAACCAAACATTTCCAAGCCTGGATGAGAAGCTCTTATTTCTTTAAGCATTAAGGTCCTCTGGTGTTAGGACTCGCTCCCTTTGAGCCCAGTGTTTATTTCTGAATTATGAGTAGGACCAGGCTCCACCAGGGCTATGGGTGGATGAGTGCCCAAGCTGGGATCACCCAGTCACAGGTTGTTTCTGTCCCACAGAACCAACACTTCCCCACCCTGGCATGAGTTCACTGCCCTCCTCATTGCTTGGAGGGGCAAGTCCTTATCAACCTTCACAGCTTCCCTCTTCCTTCTGCCCAGCCCCCATTTTGTCCTTTTTCCCAGTTTTAAAGGCACTTCAGATGAGTGGATTTAAAAAGAAAGTATATAACAAAATGTGGAATGATGACCCCAGAACAGCCCATGGAATAGGACGGTGGAACCAGCCGTGCTCAGAGCTCTTCTTGTTTGGGTTTTTTTGGGAGGGGATTGTTTGTTTTTTTTTTAAATCAAGCAGCACCTACCATGCAGCTGAGCAGTATACCTCACATGCAAAAATTGTCTTCAGGAATATTAAGGGCTAGCTGATAAGTGGGTTAAAAGAGGACAATTCATATTCTGCAAGACTGCAGAGCTTGCTGGAGCATCCCCTTCCAACTTCTGTAGCACAGGACAGAAAATTTCCTGCAAGAGTGACCCTGCTCCTCACTGAGACATCACTGCTGTAGGTTATTCCTCAGGAAGGGACACCGCCTTGATGGTCCAGTTCAGAGAGACAGGTCTTGGGGCTGCACCGAGGAGAGGTTACAGCACAGCGAGTGCTGGGAGAGGAGCTCCCGCTCTCCTTTCGTGGAAACCTGAACTGCAAATGCAAAAAGTGTTTTGTTCTCCAGCACTGCCAGTCCAGCACTGCTCACTGGAAACCGTCTGCACTGAGAGCTCCTCCTTTGAACCTTTTTTTCAGCTTGCGCCTCCCATAAATCCTTTTGGCCTCTGCAGCAAGAAGCCCTAGCTTCCTTTTGAGGGGAGGATTTTACAACAGGTAGTAAAAGAGTAAAGGGGATGGTGCATGTGCACAGATCAAAGGCAAGATCCTCATTGCCTGTCTACACACTTTAGGCATCTAACTGCAATACTTAAAATACAAGGCCGGTGTCCAGGGTTGTCCTGTATCTATGGTGGGTTTAGCAGCGATGGAAAGGGAGCTCAGAGGAGCAGCCCGTGTCAACGGCCAGTGGGGAACAGCAGAGCCTTCAGGAATCTTCTGAAGTGCAAGCCTTGGCCAGGAACTTGGCACTTGAAGCTATATATAAAAATATATAATATATATTAACCTCATGGCAAGTGAGAAACCTGGTTCTGAACTCTCCCCTCATTCAACAGCGTTTCCCAAGCAAGTGCTTTCAGCATCAGCCCGGTGACATTGAGCACCTCCATGGGAATGGGGACAGGGATGAGCCAAGGCCAGGTGGGTCAGGGTCGGGGCCCATGGCCAGGCAAAGGCAGGGCTGCAACACAAGAATAGCACCAACCCAATTGACATTTTCATGCTTTCAGACCATAATATGGGCCATAAGGTGATATCACTTCAGCCAGGCACCTTCTACCATTTTGCAGTGCAGAATTGCCAGGGAATAACCTGACAATAAGTAAGAAAAGCAAAGTGTCACCAATAGACAAAACTTATCTAGGTGGTGAGTTCCTGCTATTTGCCTGATGGACTTTCAACCAAGTAAGGACCACATATGATCTATTTAATACTAGTCGATAGCAGGTGTGTTTTGAAGCACTGTTTCCACCCATTAGCAGGGTGCATCCATGTCTCACTTCTTGAGCAGATACTCAAAAATCCAGCTGGGAAATCCAACATTAACTTCCACTCACTTTTGACAGGCAAAAAAGCATAAGCTCTGGCATCTTTAGGATGGGCGCTTTTGCCATGAAACTGTGGGCTGGAAATGCAGCCTGCTGTTTTGTCTTCAGGCTCAAAAATATGCGCAACACTTGCAGTTGCCAGTGGTAAGGCTTTTTGTATTTACTGTAATACTCAACTGCCAAAGGGTGACACCACAGAAGCTATCACTTTAAATGACATCAATATTTTTGCCTTTGGACAGTCATATTCTTATTTACACAGAATGGTCATAGAATCATAGAACGGTTTGGGTCAGAAGGGACCTTAAAGATCATCTAGTTCCAACCCCCCTGCCATGGGCAGGGACACCTCCCACTAGACCAGGTTGCTCAAAGCCCCGTCCAGCCTGGCCTTGAACACCTCCAGGGATGGGGCAGCCACAGCTTCCCTGGGCAACCTGTTCCAGTGCCTCACCACCCTCATAGTGAAAAATTTCTTCCTAATATCCAATCTAAATCTCCCCTCTTTCAGTTTGAAACCATTACCCCTCATCCTATCATTACACTCCCTGATAAAGAATCTCTCCTCATCTCTCCTGTAGCCCCCTTTAGGCACTGGAAGGCCACTATAAGGTCTCCCTGGAGCCTTCTCTTCTCCAGGCTGAACAATCCCAAAGAACTGGTGTGTCACCTGTTGAAAAACATACATTTCCCCATTGTCTGGGGGGAATGTATGAGTATGAATTCACTCCAAGGAGGTATTTGACTAGCAGGATCTTGGGCTAAAGAAGAAAGTCCTGCTGTGCTCCCTCCCATCCCACCAAGTGAAAAAAAACCCCACGTAATTAATGCTTGAGCTATTCTCAAAAAAACCCAGTTTATATCATCTAAGTCTTGGATTGCTAGCAGATTTATGGATAGCTTTCTCATGCCTGAGATGTGCTGGGTTATCATCAAGTGATAAGCCCTGTTCATATACCTGAGCTCTGTCTTGTGGCAAAGTCTATTTTGACAGTCTCAAGCAGAAGCACCACAAAACAAGAACAGCAAAGGGCTGCCAAAAACTCTTCCTGTCTGACTGGATTAAGCTTCATTTCCATGAGCCAGCACTGAAGTGCCACAAGACCCAAGCAACTGTTGGCAAAGGTGCTGCACAGCTGCCGGGCACGTGGGGCTGCCTCCTCGGCGGTGCACGGGGGTGGCTGAACATTTTTGAGCTCCACAAGGCATGTAGAGCAAGAAGAGCCTGAATACAGGGCAACCTGATGGCAAAATGGCAGCTTGTCATCTTCCCGAGAGATCAGCCTTACAGCAGGAATTGCAGAGATGCGTTGCAACATCAGCCACAACTGAACATTACTGTCTGTCATCTCCACATTTCTGGCTTTTCTTTAATCCTTAAACCATTGACTTTTCCCAGAAATGCCAGTCAAATGAATGATTGGAAGAGTTGTTCAAGTTGTGGGCAAAACTGCTCACTCTTCATTAGCTTTCCCATGGTGAATTTGACATACCTATAATACACCCACACACCAGCAAACAACTTCCATACAACTCTCTGCTTTTTTTTCTAAAGGAAGAAAAAGAAGAAAAAAAAAAGGGGCTATTATATGGTTTTCTACTTTAAATACTTGTGAGACATGTAGTTACAAGAATTCTCCAGATAAGCCCTGAAGGCAGTAACAAAAAGGAGACAATAAAATTCTTTTCTCTATTAAAAAAAAATAGTTTTCATTAATTCCTAGAATACTGTAAATCAGAGTACAAGCTATATCCCTGCTTCCCATGTGCAATGAGACATTGGAACAATATACTAGATTTAATTGCAATAGAGGGTATGAATGTGAAGAGATAAAGTTATCATCTGGCATATTGCAGTCCAAATGACATGCGAGCCCCTGCAAGTTTTTCTGCCCTGTTAGTCTAAAGCTAAAGACTTTTTGAAAAAACCCCAAACCTCACTCAGGCCATTGTGATAAGTTTAGACTAACAGTCGATTCTAGCTCTGAAGTCACGAGTCACTGAAAGTAAGAGTGAATGGCACAGGCTACAGAACAGGGAATGGAGAAACCGGCTTTGCAAATGCAATGTTTTTGCTAATATTGGTTTCTAAGCTCCGGGCAGAATTTGAAACATCCATGGTCCAAGATGCTTTTGTTTTTAGGCAGTTGCTCAAATAGGAGCATCATGAATACTTGGACCTGTTCAGGGTGTAACTAGAGCGCACTCAAAGCACATGCGTCAAAATGTTTTCCTAGAATGCAACCATGCACGGAATCAAAAAGAATTAAACGATGGAGGTTTATAATGGCAAAGGGTAGCTGTGGGTATCACAAGCTTCAGTACTGGCTCCCATTTTATTGCTTCCATGGCATCCTAGCAGTAATATACATTGCCAATTGCAATGATCTGGAGACAGAGCAAAATTTGAAGATGACAAGTTTCCTTAGGTTGCCTGGGGTCTGAGGGGCCTCAGAGAAAGCAAAAAAGCTTGGCAAATGGACAGCACAGCAGCAACAGGACAAGAGGTAATGGACACAAACTTGAGCATAGGAAGTTCCATCTCAACATGAGAAGGAACTTCTTCACTTTGAGGGTGGCAGAGCACTGGAACAGGCTGCCCAGAGAGGGGGGGGAGTCTCCGTCTCTGAGGACATTCAAAACCCGCCTGGACGCATTCCTGTGCTAGCCGCTCTAGGTGACTCTGCTCTGGCAGGGGGGTTGGACTAGAGGATCTCCAGAGGTCCCTTCCAACCCTACCATTCTGTGATTCTGTGAAGCATTATACAGTGGTAAAAATTGTTTTTCACAGCCCAGATGCCCTAGGCCCACAGGACCAAAACTGGCTTTCCATGTATCTCCTTTTTTGATGTGTGAGAGGAGAACCAAAAGAGGAAAGATGGGAAAAAACTCCACCAGCCTCCTAGATTCATCCAGTCGTCAGAGAGGTAAAAAATGTAAACTGCACTTCTGCATTTCTCCTGGTTTTAAATTAATGTGTACCCCAAGTAAGACTGATCTCACCTACCTAGAAAAGTCTTCAAGTATAATGTTTGAATGTAACCTAGTCTCTGTAGGCTTTTTTCATACTTAGTGGAAAAATGAGTATTTTTAACAATACTTCACTTCTTTTGAGTGGGAAGTTAGGCATTGAGATGCTCCAGAAAATACCACTCGGTGGTGACCATGTTCTTCAACTGTATTGTCTACCTGGACTTCTGTAAGGCCTTTGCCACTGTCTCCCATAAGATCCTCATTGAGAAACTGTTGATGCATGGGCTGGATGAGCAGACGGTGAGGCGGATTGAAAACTGAATGAATGGCCAGACCCAGAGAGTGGTGATCAGCAGTGCAAAGTCTGGTTGGAGACCAGTGGTGTACCCCATGGGTCAACACTAGGTCCAGCCCTGTTTGACATTTTCATTAATAATGGGGCAGAATGTACCCTCAGCAAGTTTGCAGATGACACCAAACTGAGAAGAGTGGCTGATACACCAGGTGGCCATACTGCCATCCAGAGGGACCTCAACTGGCTGGAGAAATGGGCCAGCAGGAACCTCATGAAGTTCAACAAGGAAAAGTATAAAGACCTGCACCTGGGGAGGAACAACCCCACACACCAGTATATGCTGGGGGACACCCAGCTGGAAAGCACCTTGGAGGAAAAGGACCTGGGAGTCCTGTTGAAAATGAGCCAGCAATGTGCCTTNGTGGCCATACTGCCATCCAGAGGGACCTCAACTGGCTGGAGAAATGGGCCAGCAGGAACCTCATGAAGTTCAACAAGGAAAAGTATAAAGACCTGCACCTGGGGAGGAACAACCCCACACACCAGTATATGCTGGGGGACACCCAGCTGGAAAGCACCTTGGAGGAAAAGGACCTGGGAGTCCTGTTGAAAATGAGCCAGCAATGTGCCTTTGCAACAGAGGTGGTGAATGCTGTACAGGGCTGCATGAGACAAAGCATTGACAGCAGGTTGAGGAAGGTGATCCTTCCCCTCTACTCAGCACTGGTAAGGCCACACCTGGAGTGCTGTGTCCACTTCTGGGCTCCCCAGTACAAGAGAGACATGGATATACTGGAGAGAGACCAATGAAGGGCCACAAGGATGATGAAGGGGCCAGAACCTCTCTCCTACGAGGAAAGGCGGAGGGAGCTGGGACTGTTCAGCCTAGAGAAGACTCAGGGAGCCTTGTATATAAACACCTGAGGGAAGGGTGCAAAGAGGATGGGGCCAGGCTCTTTCCAGTGGTGCCCAGTGACAGGACCAGAGGCAACGGGCACAAACTGAAACACAAGAGGTTCTCCCTGAAGATCAGGAAACATTTTTTTACTGTGAGGGTGACCAAGCAGTGGCACAGGTTGCCCAGGGTGGTTGTGGATATCCTTGAAGATATTCAAAAGCCATCTGGACATGGTCCTGGGCGACCGGCTCTAGGTGGCCCTGCTTGAGCAGGGGAGTTGGACCAGATGACGTCCAGAGATCCCTGCCAACCTCAACAATTCTGTGATTCAGCCAACTCCTGGTCTCACTTCTTAGCTCTGTCTATAACAGCCTCTGTCTATAGCATCAATACTTCATGCATAACAATTAATAAAATAGCACTCACTCCTGAGTGATCAGAGCAATCTCCAAAAACATTTTGCTAAGCTCCGCCAGAAAGAGTTCTGGAAATGTTTTATCTCCTCAAATCACACATAATTGATGCAATAGAAAAAATCAACAAGCTAACAGAATTTTCCTTGGTGAAAATCAGTTTACCTTTGATTCACCTTTCCTTTTATCCTTCATCAGAGGGAGGCCTTAGTAATTAAATTTTTTCTGAACGAGATTTTTGTCCTTCATACATTTGCACATCTTTCTAGCCAACAGCAAAATAACCAAAATCCAACTAAAATGGTTGATGCAGCATAAAAAGAAGTGTGCGTGTGTTCGTGCGTGTGTGTATGTTTTGTAGGAAAATTATGCATCTGTGTTGGCATTTTCCAGTGCGTGTGGGCTGATCACCGTGCCCAAGGAGAACGTGTTTCCCTGGGTATGTTTAGGTATGCAGTTCCGTTTGCTTGGCGGGAGTGCTCAGAGCAAAGAATATGGGAAACCGATGTGTGTGTGCGTGCACACGGCTCCTGCGCTGCTCTGCTCAGAAGGCAAAGGACAAAAGAAGCTCACACATCTCTTCAAAATCTTCTAAGAACATTTGTGGACAAAAAAGTTACACCCTGGCCCCATAAGATAAATCAGCCATTCTTCAGATATCCACAATCTGGGTAATTCCGGTTTTCTTGCCTAGTTGATGCAATGGGGTGGTTATGCAGAATCTGGGGCAACGAGGCTTCAGTTAATTCAGAGCTGCCTCTTCCCTGGTGCTGCGCAGATGCCCCGAAGCCCATGGCTCTGAGCAACATGCATCACTTGGGACTCCAGCTGGCAAGAGCCAGAATATGCATGGAATAGAGGGTGTAAAGCTGGATAAAGGAGTCTGGAAACGTACGGTGCTAATCCTACTCCGGAGCATCTCAGAATGCAGAGCACTCGAAAGGGAAGGGGAAGGAGGACAGTGGATTTGATCTGGTTCAGAGGGTAATTATAGCAGCTGTAGAGGTAAGCAAGAACAATGTTTTCCACTTAACAACTGCTGCATGAAGCTGGATAAATGCTGAACGACACGCACACGCTGCTCATTTTGCACAGTACTGAGGCATCTCACAAAGCTGAAGGATACTTGCTCAGCGGCAGAGAGTGCACTTCTCCTTTCCTTCCGCTGTCTGCACTAAGGTTTGGGTTATATGGGTTATTTAGGTGCTTCATTACCATTCAAATAAAAAAAACAACAGTCTAAGCATCTCGCAGTCTCCAAGGACCACATCTGGGAACAATAAGAGGGATATTGCTCCTTTTTCCTGCCCCCCTGCATGGCAGCTGGCAGAAGGAAATGAAAAATAATCAGTCTCCTCCTGCCCTGTGCTGCCACCCCCGAGCAGATAAGAGCAGACTCAGCCCTCGACCTCACATCTCGCCAGACAGACTCTCGTCTTGCCGCAGAGGAGCGGAAAGGTGAGCAGGCCAGATGGTGCTTTTGACCTCGTCTCCTTCCCTGCAAGCCAGCAGAGTCACCTCGCAGTCTGCCTGCCGCCAAGGTGCGGGTCTGTCCTGGTCTGAGATAAAACAGAACAAATTTTCTGTTTTTGTAATTTTACTTTTTAGCTGGGCTTCTTCTAACTGACTAAAGTCTGAAATTAACAGCATGTTGTTCAGAAACTGTTCACTCTCAGAGTGATAAGACCTGATTACACCAAGGAATGGTATGCACAGAGGCTTCTGCTTATACTTATTGCTATAACAACCAAGGTCAGCTGACTTCGCTATTTGCCTGTTAGAGGGTCGGAAGCGGAGAAGCGTAGAGGGGTCCCACCTGCAGGGAGGAGCAGACGGGACAGGTGACCCAAAACTGACCAACAGGGTATTCCATCCCATCTGCATCACGCTCAGTATAAAAGCTGAGGGATCAGAAGGTCAGCTCTCTTCAATGTCTGACGTCCGAGGAGGACCCTGTCTGTTTGTCTGCCTTTGGTCCCAATCGGAGCATTCCTGACTCCAGATCCGGAATTCAGCTCCTGTCTGTCAGTGACTCCAGTCTGGGACTTTCCCTGTGCCTGCTGGTGATGCAATCGTCATCCTGGGAGCTGGATATGGTGTTGTATATATTGTATAATTTTTTTAAAAATTATTTTGTTATTATTTATTATTTCATTATTTATTAATATTTTTCATTAAAGTAGTTCAGTTCTTTTTCTGAACTCGTAAATCTCCTTATCTCTTCCTCTCCTCTCTTTGGAGAGAGATGGTGGGGAGGGACATCTGTCATTCTAAAGGGTCAACGACGGGGGCGGCAGCGCTGGGCAGAGAGTGTCACCTGCAGCTCCCGCTGCCCTGGTGGCCGCTTGCTCCTGCGGGGCAGAGCCAAGCCTCGGAGTTGATGGGTAAGGGAGTTTGTCGGGGGAAGTAGTGTCTCTGGAAAGACTTGGTGTCATTGAGGAATACCACGTGAAGGACAAGCTCCCTGACCATTACCATATCCAAAGATGTTCATGTGTATTAGACTCTTCAATAAGAAGAAGGAGGTTACAGTAGGTCTTTGACTGCCCCCGTTGGGGGGGTTTAAAAACCCTGTGAGTGACTCGTGTCCATGTTTCAAAAAGAGTGTTGAACACAATGAAGAGGATCCAGAGAGAAGCTGTGGTGTTGAATAAGGGAAGGAAAGTGTATTTGGTTTGTGTGGCGGGGTTTTGGTAGTGAGGGGGGGTACAGGGGTGCCTTTGGCGAGAAGCTGCTAGAAGCTTCCCCCATGTCTGATACAGCCAATTCCAGCCAGCTCCAAGGGAGACCCATCGCTGGCCAAGGCTGAGCCCATCAGCAACAGTGGTACTGTCTCTGGGATAACATAAGAACGGGGAAAAAAAAACTGTTTAAGAAGGGGGTAAAAAATAATCCACAGGACAGCAACCAGGAGAGAGAAGTGAGAGATACAACTATGGAGAAACCAAGAGATACAAGACTGAGACATACATCTGTGGAGAATGAGGAGGAGGAGGTGCTCCAGGCACGGGAGCAGAAGTTCACCTGCAGCCTGTGGTGAAGATCATGGTGAGGCAGGCTGTCCTCCTGCAGCCCATGGAGGTCCACGATGGAGCAGGGGAAGAGTGTGAGGAGTGGCAGGTGGGTTGGGCTAGGTGATCTCCAGAGGTCCGTTCCAACCCCTGTCATTCTGTGATTCTGTGGTTCTTGGTGGCACTGGTGCTGGGTGCCTGCAGTGGACAGGGATCCTGCTGTGTTGCTCAGGGTGCATGCAAGCCTCTCGGTAAGAAAAGGTGTCTTAAGAGACACAAATGCCTCCCCCATTAACAGCAACGGAGAGGCTGGAGCTGAGATGTTTCCCTCTTTTCCTGAAAAAAGTCTCCCTCTGTGAGGACTGTGCTACTTTATGGTTTTGAAGTGCCTGGAGCCTATCACAAACAGGCATTTCAGAGGATACTGGTGCAACCCATCAGCTTTTTGTTACCTCATTTGATCTAGGGCATGGCTCATTCGGTTTATGAAGTTATTACCTTCACTACGAGCCCTTGAGTGGAGGAGCAGCCCTGACTCTGGGAGCACCACCATGGCAACGTGTAGGGAAACAGGCTCCCCCAAGCCATCAGAGATGCAAGAAGGGAGCCAGGAGAAGTGCTGTGGGGTAGGAGCTGCTGCTCAGCTGGGGCTGCTGGCCGGAGGGATGCGGGGGCTGCAGGCTGGAGGGATACTGCGGCTGCTGGTCAGAGGGATGAGGAACAGCAGGGTGAAAACCAGACCAGCTGCTCCACAACCAGATGAATTACCCAGTGTACTCCAAAGGCCAGGCCCCCCAGGGACAGGAGTCTGCATGGCCGGAGGTGTTGCCTTGTACCTAAAGCTGGGGAAATCAGGGCATAGCCCTGTGTGGGACAGTCACAGGCCAATGATTCAGGAATCACCCTGGGAAGATGCTGTAGTACGCACACAGTGGGTGGGTACGTGCTGTCTTGGAGACACGTGTGAATAAAAGTGGTGGAGAAGCTGACCTGAGGAGCAGCAACAGATTTGCTGTCAAATAGGTTGCGTTTAAAAGCTATTTGCTGTGTTCTGCATGCAAATGCTGGCCACTTCTGGGGTTTTGGAAGGAATTTAAAGGGTTTATGCTACTTACAGTCTTCTCCAGGTGCCTTAAATGCTCTTTTTAATAAGAAACAGCCCTGACAGTCATTTTGGTTGGCAACTATTAACAGCTTATAAAGTAGCCCTAGGGCTTTAGTCAGGGTAATGTGCTCTGAAATCCCCGGTAAGGCTGAGGTCTGTGCTGCAAAACTGCGGGAAGCAGAGGAGCGTGACTGAGTGCCGCATCATCTCGCCTCAGCATCTACCCGCCTCCTTTTAAAAAACCTCGCGAAAAATCTTAATTGCTTAATACTATGGGCTTGCAGTTTCTTTTTCCATTCAAATTCCAGCTATTGAGTAACCCCTTGTGCCAGCAAGTGTACTTGCACCTCGCATCTGCTGTGCTCCTCCTGCCTGTTTAATATTCACCCCGAGGCCGTGATGTGCGGGCGGAAGGTCCAAGACGCGCGGCGGGGGCATCCTGCCTCAATGCACCTGGAAACTTTGGCACCGGGCGAGCAGCTGAGGAGAGGAAAAAACATCGCAGACCGGCAACTCCCAGGCAATTGTGCGAGAAGCTCCATATGTTCCGGTGCCCACCGAAAGAGCCGAGGCTGGCATTGCATCAAAATTATTTCTTCCCCCTTCCATCTAAACTGTGAAACTACGTGACCATGAGCTCTGCTTTTCCCCTATGGAGTCTGCTGTCAGGTAGCCTGTGGGGCAGGATATAAGGCTGGTAGCAGATCTAGAAGGGGGTTTGCAAGGTGATTACATTAATTTTCACCATGGTTTATGTTCCACGGGTTCTTTTGGGTTGGAAACCTCCCTGTTTGGTCCAGCTGCGCCAGGCCAGGGAGATGTTGGGGAGGCAGCACCCTCACCAACATACGAATGGCTTCTTGATGTCCAGAGCTCCAACGCAGCATCACAGGAGAGTGGTAGAAAGGTGGGACACGTGATGGACCTTAGCAAAATGAGCCAGACGAGGCATGGTTTAAGTTTTTGGAATGCCCAACCGGGTGTATTGTGAGGAGCCAGGTGATTCAAACATTGAATCATGGTATCTCAGGCAAGACGAAGCCGATCTTGGGATTTTGTGGCACCTCAACTGTCGGTTTGGCGCCTTGAACCCAGAGATCAGGCGGTTTTCCTGACAAGGAAAGATGCTAATTTTGAAAGGTTGCCCTCCTCTGTACCAGCAGCTGGTGGGACCTGTGTGTAACCACTATTTGGTGACAGAAAGGCACAAGGAAGAAGCACTGACCTCAGGTTGCAGCCTTGAACTGATGAAAAATGCAACATTTCAGAGCAACGCTTGAGCAAACTTGGGGACCTGGCCAGCAGCAGGTAGTTTTGCATGACACAGAGATTTCCACCCTAAACCATGCAGAAAACGTGTCTTCTCCCAGAGAGGCAGTCAGGGATGGGGAATTTTTTTCCTGCAATTAGAGCTGCAGTGGGTTGGGGAAATTTTTCCCCCTCCCTTTTGTGTCCCTGCAGAGGTGACCAGACCCACGGCAGGGGCAGCCTGGCCACGTTTGGTCTCACCAGAAGCAGGGAGGGCGACTAGAGGCAGGATTAGGGATGGCTCCAGCAGAAATCTGAGGTGAGGCTATCGCTCCTGTTTTCTCTTTCCCCATCCTAGTCGCTGTCGGAGAGCACCGGTGGGGCGGTGCCTGCCCCATGGACCTGCCCTGCTTGGTCCCATCCACCGAGCAGGCAGCCGACATTCGGCATTGCAGAAGCTGCTGCTCCCACCCCTGAAACTGTTACAGAGGAACAGCCGCAATGCGCTGGGGGATCCAGAGAAAGGGCCCATCTGTCTTGCTTTATAGGATGCTCAGGGAAAGTATTTGACTTGGCCAGCATGGGAAATTACACGGCCGAGGGAACGGCAAAGCTGAGGCTGACTGCTCGGCAGTGGCGGGGAGTGGGGGGGGAACTGCAAAAAGGCAATGAACTGAAACTGTAGCCTCCCCTCCAGTGACCAGGATAAAATCCATAGCTGGACACGGCCCATGCGCAGGCAATAAATAAGTCTGCTTGTCCCCAAAATGCTGAACAGTCCTGTATGTTCAGCTCCCAATGCACCTTGACGGGGCCGTGCATCCCCACCGGCAACAAGGGTCCCATCCCGCGGCTCCTGGTGCTTGCCTTTGCCTCACACCGGGCTAAAACGTCCCCGGCCAGTTGGCATCCTCATTTCTCTGTACAAGCGACTTCATTTTCTGCATTTACACCTTTTCCAGGCCATGAGTCATTAGCAAATATTGGACACTTTGAACCTCACATTGATTTCTTCTTCACTTTTTCATGGAAGTGTTGAGCGTTGTCAAGTCAGATTCATTATTGAGGAGTGAATACTTTATATCACCATCAGCAATGAACCATGTGCTGCAGTCAAAGAAAGACATCAATGTGATTTATTTTAATTATATTTATTTCCTGTAATTTTTTATTCATTGAGTCCTTTATCAGCTGTTCCACATTTTTGCCAAGGATCAATTTCAAGCTGTAAATCAGTAACAGTATCAACCTTACAAATACTTGGCTCTCCCAATTTGCCCTTTTAAAATACTGGCACAACTTCAGCTCTCTTCCAGTCTTCTGCAACTTCCTCAGCACTTCAGTGTTACTGAAATTAATGGTGATTTAAAGAGCTCTTTGGCCACCTCTTAAATGCGATGAATATGCTGGCAGTTTCATGATGTTCAGCCAGGGCGTATTGCAGTGGGGATGCAGATTTTGCCGCGGATTGTTTTACCCCACCGGTCCCACATGGAGCATTAATGATGGCCAGATCACGTTCACCATGACTTTGCTGGTGTCCCAGTTTGCTGCCGTACCAATGCAGGTAAAATAAGGGATCCAAGAGTAAAACAGTTACGAGCCCCTCGTGAGCCAAAGCAGCTCAAATCACTACATTGCAAAAATCACTTTGACACTCTGTCAGTCGTACCTCACCGCAGCAATCACTGGAACTAATAGTCATTAATTACCTTTGTCAGGTGAAATTTCCTTAATTGCCTGCAACTTCGCTTCCAGGAAACTCCCACTTCCAGCTGCCACCGACACTTTAAAGGCCATGTCTCCCAGTGGTGATTTTTAAGAAAAGTCCAGGCAAATTAATTGGGGGGTGAAGTCATGCGTGTCCCACCTCTGGCTGTATGGGCTCGGTACGTGTCCCGGAGTCACCTGCCCGACCTGCCTGCATGGAAAAGAAAGGTCATCGGGATGGGGGTGGAGGAGGAAGGTGGTCAGCCAACCCATCATGTAATCCAAGGGCATTCTTCTGTGACCTTTTCTTCTCCCTAAAAAAAATAAAGGAAACAGGGTAGCACACTGCCTGGAGAGCTGCTGCTCCCTGAACCTTGACAATATGCCTTCAGTGTTGTGAGGAGCGGTTCCGCAGACAGCGTTCAGCGCTGCCCCAGCAATTGAGCTCCCATACAGATGTTCATTGAACTGTCAGAGCATCAGGAGGAAAATAAATTAATTGTAAGGGGAAGAAGGTTAGTTAAATCCATTCTGGAAGTATTACATAGCCATTAAACTGCACAGGAAACTCAATAATAATGGGTAATAATGTTCTTCTGAGGAATTAAATAGAAGCCCAATTTATAATGCTGCTCGGCATTCAAGCCAGAGTGTTCCACCTTCCCGGTACATGATAAACATTTACTAATTAATCCTCACAAAGCCTCGCTGAGGCAGATCTCTTCACGCCACTGATTCTGTTTTATAAATGCGAACAAGAAGGTACAAGATATACCCTTTGAAGCTGGGGTTGTCTATGTCTTCAAACATGATTTGTGTCTCTGGGACCCCACTCGGCATCTGTGTTTGAATACTGAGAGGTTTGGAAAAAGCCTCGGAGCCAGGATCTGAAGTCAAGGCTTCTTTGTGCCCCTTCACTGTGCTCGGACCATCGCAACATGTTTCGGTATGATTCTTCAGCACTATTTCCAGAATACTGATATTTTTCCTGCATGATCAGATTGCATTGCAGGAATGGTATTCAGACAAGAAGGCAATGGTCTCAAGTCTCAAGTAAGAGCGGTAGGAATTGGCCCATAACGTAGCTGCTAATTATGTCAAGATTCAAAGGAACAAAACTTATGGCCAAGTGGAAGCTGTTATTTGCAGAAGATCAATACAGATTGTACGGGATGTGGGGTGTCGAATGTGGATGTAATTTACAGCAGGATGGTGGGCTCTCCATGACCATATACAAATTAGATTTTAGTGTCATTTTAAGATACTCCCCCATCTCCTTGTCATTGCTTAAGGCATAGCATGAATAAACACAGGATATAAGGAAAGGCAGCTCCATCCCAGCACCGAGCTGCAGCAAAAGTAGGGATCCTTCCCTTTGATTTCAGTTTATTGTCTGCTTACACCGGATACTGATTTGAGTTTGCAGGTGATTCCACGACCTGTGGAAGGATCCCACACAACACAGATGGAGAATCTGCAATACTCATTAAAGAGCAAATAAAAATGGGCATGAGCACAGCCTGGATTAAAACAGAGTTGTGTAGACATGGTGTTATGTGTTAAAACGCTGGACTAAAGTCCAGCTTCCCGGTTAATCCATGCTTTAGTGTTTAAAGTGTCTCCATGGTGGCCTAACAAGTAGTTTCCTACTTTCAGGCACTACTGAGCTTAGCTGAAGGTCTGGCTTGGGCAAGGAACCTTTTTTTCCAACTCATTTTTGGCTAGACAACATTTGACACACCAAAAGTAGTAAATTCCCAAAAGAACAAGTGGTTCTTGGTGATTGGTGCATTGGTGACGGACTGTCCAGAGAAAGCAGTGCAAGCTCTATATCCTCAGTAAAAAAAGCAGCTCAAGAGTTTATTACAATTTTTGATACATCAGAGATGTCACTAGTAATACTTTAAAATACGTAACAAAGAAAGAAAATGCTCTTTACTAGCTGTAGAGAGATCGGTCCATGGTTAGCACAGATCAGAGACTCTTTCATGGGAGTTAGAAGATTGCTCCCATCCCATTCATCTTCTCCTTGAATTAATTAACGTCAATACTATGCTTTTACAAGACAAGACATGCTGGATAAAATTTTGATTCGCTTGAGGTCACTGAGAACTTGTCCTTTGCTTTCAATGAGGGCAGGATTTTACCTAATATTTCTAAGAGACTTTTATAAAATAGTGTTGAAATAGATCTCAAGGGCCAACCTATCTCTCCTCTTGCCGCAAGGCAGGACCAGCTACATCTATGTCAGTCCTGATGGACGTTTGTCTAACTGCTCCTGAAAGAGCTGCCACACTTGATAGCACCTCGAGTTCTGCTTCCATTTTCACCTGTCCCAAGATAGGAAAAGAAAAAGGACTTTTTAACCAGCTCTACTGGGATTCTTGGCTGGTTTAAAGGACCAGTGACAATTTTAACATCTGATGTCTCACGATCTGCTAAGGATAAGAACTAATCCTATCCACCCTGAGGGAGCTTTCCCATGATTTATTGACATTTTTCTTTTTTATCTCTTCTTCTTGAGATATCTGACACAAAATCATGTCATTCTGATTCCCACCTTGTCTTTTCCTCCACCATTTCGGTTCTGGGCTGATATCAGTGGCTGCCACATAAGAACCGATAGTTAAAGCTAACGCTTTCCTTTATCTGAAGGCCTATCAGTCTTCCAGCGGCACAGCATCAAGTGCATAATTTTAATTCCGGGAGTGCAATGCCAACCACTATAATTACACTGGCAACACGGAAAGGCAGGGAGGCAGCAGAGCAATAACGACCAGGCAGGACTGGAGCCTTAGTGGGGAGGAAGAGAAGTAGGGGTGGGCAAAAGAATAAATATTTAAGTCTGGTCCTTGCAGCAGAGCACCTCTATGGTTTGGTTATGCTTCCGGAATGAAGCCTAACTGGCCATTAACTGCCATTTGCCTGCAATCCAGTGCCTGCAGAAACAAAGTGAGGTCTTTGCTTTGGTTTCAAGAAGACCTGAATCGCACTCAGAAATAGTAAAACGCAGCTCCTCATTGACGGGCAATTTGAAATACACCCTTTGCATCCCCTGCAACTACAGGAAACCTGCCCCACAGGTGATCAAAATACACTGATGGTTTGGAATGGGGAACACAGACACAAAGATTAACATTTACAGCTGGTGTTTCTGAACGTAAAGGTCTTGAGGCAGATGCTCACACGTAGCAGTCAGAGAACGAGAGGTGGAGTTCCCACGCATTCTCTCTCATTCCAGGGTACCCCATGCATTAAGCTTTCACAATAAATACATTTTTAAAAAACTTGCTACACGGAACCCAATAGCAAATAGCACAATTCGTTGTTGATAAAACATGTGAGAAAAGGCTTTGTATGTGGAGTCTCTTAACCCCTACTGAGGGTTTTATTCCCCAAATACAAACACTTAATCTCTATCATCAAAAGACAAGACAAACGGCCTTTTCAACCAAGCCATAAAATATCTAGATTCATACATAATCACAAAACCTCCTGATATTAAAGGGTCCCAGCTTTGCACAGGGGACAAAGCTGATTAATGCAGTGAGAGACGAGCAGTGGCCAAACCAGAGTCTCAAATATGACTCTTTGCCAGGAGACTCCTCTGTACGGCGACTGCCATCAAACAGAACGTCACCAGGAAGGCGGGAGGAAAGTGGTGGCACACTGGGGGAAGAATGCTGTGCTGCTGGCCAGAGAAACCCTTACGTGCTGCTTGCAGGGGAAATAGCAACTGCCTTAGAGGCTGGGATGGAGAGCCTGCGTAGGAGCCGGGTCCGTTGCTGGGACATACGGCCCATGGGGATGCACATTTAGCATCACCTCAGTATCAGTGGCTTTGAACTTCCTCAAGAGTTTGGTAGGATTCATTGAGAGTTGAAATCAGCTTCCTGGGGCAGAGGAAAAGCTTTTTCTGCTCAGTGCTGTCTAAAGAATAGGTTCCTGAAGGCATTGTTGTAGTTTTTGTTGAAAGCAGTGTAGATGAGTGGATTAAAAAAGGAATTTGAATAGCCTAGCCATAGAAAAATACTCTTCCAAATGGGTGGGATGTCACACGAGCAGAGGGGGTTGATGAGCTCCGTGATGAAGAAGGGGATCCAGCAGAGCACGAAGACCCCGATAAGGATGCCCACCATGAGGGCAGCTTTCTTTTCCTTCTGCTCTCTCCACGTGTCTCCATCCGTCTGGAACGTAACAGTGGCGTGACGGACAGTGAAGACCATCTGTGGCTGCTGGGCAGCTTCTTTTACCTGCCAAACACAAACACAAGTTGCAGCATATGTGCCTCAGTCAGCTGATCCCACACAGCAGGTACGCAACCAAACTATGCAAGTGATGCCCAGAGCCCACGGGCAAACGCAGGCCAACTACGTCCCGCTCCAGTGGAGGGGAGATTGGTTGTATGACCCTCTTCTGGGTAACAGAGACTATTTTTAAGTGAGGCTAGAAACTAAAGAGTGAAGTGATAGATGGGCACACGGAATTGCTCACACAGCATCCCAATAAGATTATTTCCCCATTTACAATCAGATCAGTAGAACAGACACACACCCACATGCTGTGCACAAAAGTCTCCTTGCTCTCTCTCAACCCATTGAGCTTAAGAGTCCTTAGTAGGAGAGGCAAGAAAAAGAGCACACATTTCCTTCCTCTCCCCAAGAAGTCTTCACAGTGCAGAGTCACCATGCCTGCGAAGAACTGAGACAATGCAGCCACAATTAGGGAGGATTTACAAGGACGTTCTGCACGTGTGTCTTCTGTGTGGGTAAATTCACAGCCTCCCCAAAGCCACAGCTGCTTGCCAGGTTATCATCCACAGCAGAGATGGGATCCCATCCTTTCACACCCCCACATGCCTCCCCACCGGAGGAATGGTGACCCCTTACTCACACTCACGAGCACTGATTCAGCATTCCACGGGGGGGACATCTGTGAGTCACCGCACACCCACGTGGAGCTCAGGCTCGCAATCTGGCCCAAAGTTGCTTTAGCTACACCTTGCGTGCTCACAGCTGGGGACTCAGGAGGAGTCATAAGACCGGGCTCGCAAGCTTTGCAGCCAACTTTTCCCTTGAAAGCCTCCAGGATTCACAGGGCTTTGGTGGGATGCTGCTTGCTTGCACGCTTTAGCTCTAAGTTTCCCTCACTTCTGAAAGGGTTTGGTTGCTACCAGGAGTTGACTAGAGCAAAATACAACTGAGCTGACCTACCTCCAGGGCTTCTGGTGTAATGGGAGTGATGGAGTTGCTCTTCCGAGATCCAATTCGAAACTTGGCGGCCTTGTAGATCTTCCAGTACACAAAGAGCACCACGCAGAGGGGCAGGTAGAAGGCGCCAAAGGTGGAGAAGATGGTGTAGGAAGGTTCCTGGCTGACTTGGCACTCCTCACTATCCTCTGAGTAAGTCTCTCCCCAGCCAAAGAGCAGCGGGGCCAAGGAGATGAAGGCAGACAGTGCCCAGGTGAGGGCAATCATGATGTTGGAGATGCGACGCCGGATGCGGAGCGTATACTCCAGGTGGCGGGTGATGGACCAGTAGCGGTCGAGGGCAATGGCTGTGACATTCCAGATGCTGGCGGTGCAGCACAGCACATCAAAGGAGATCCACACCTGGCAGAGTGACCGGCCTAGCCGCCACCGCCGCCCAGACAACTCGCGCACCAAGCTGAGGGGCATGACGAGGGCCGCCACCATCACATCGGAGATGGCCATGGAGGCCACCAGGTTGTGGGGCACTCGGTGGAAAGTGCGCACCCGGAAGATGGTGGCCAGGACCAGCCCATTCCAGAGGAACGTGGCCACCACCAGCATGGCTAAGAGGGTGAGGACCAGCACGCTGAAGACAGAGAGATGAGTCCGGCCACTGTCCGGGCCGGCGGAAGACCCACTCCGGTTGCTGGTGTCCAGCGTCGTATCGGCGAAGCAGCTGAGGTTGAGCGGGCGCTCCATGCCGGGGGCTCTGGGGCTCCTCCGGGCGAGGCGGCAGCGCTCGGGGTGCGG
The DNA here is from genome assembly GCA_013396915.1 of Stercorarius parasiticus. NCBI lineage: Eukaryota > Metazoa > Chordata > Aves > Charadriiformes > Stercorariidae > Stercorarius > Stercorarius parasiticus. The sequence goes on from VWZL01004176.1 coordinate 49,407, forward strand.
GGCGGGGGGAGCACCGCCCTACCGCGGGCGCGGAGGGTCCGCGGCTGCCCCGAGCGGCGCCCGGCGCGGCGGCTCCTCGCTGCCCGCCGCCGGGGTCTTCATCCCCGGGAGGAAGAGGAGCCCTG
>VWZL01004176.1:49752-69967 GCA_013396915.1 Stercorarius parasiticus
GGCTGCAGCCCCCGGCTTTGCCTGCCCCGCTTCGGCTCGGGGCGGCTTCTCCCCCGACTCCCCGCGGAGCGTACGCCGTTATCAGGCGCAGAAAGTTAGCATCCCTGGGAAATGGTACCCGGGCTCTTCTAAAAACGCCTGAGCCAGGCGCCGCGGGGATTTTATAGCTCCCGTCTCTGCGTCCAGCAAACCCCTTAGCAATCCTGGTTATTCTGTGCAGGGGAGAAGTGTCAGGGGATTATTTCTTTGAGAACTTCTGCTCCGGCATTTCCTAACTTGTTAGCAACTGGCAGGCCTTTTATTGGAAATAATCTATCACTTGGCTGTCATTATTAATCGTTAAATTAATAACGTTAATGAAATGTTTGAGCATTTCACCTGGATTTCATCAGGCTGCTTGCGATGAGAAGTGGGATTCTGGGCCTTATAGCAGAAGGCAGGATTTAAGCCCACCAAGCAGGTGTCCCCACACACGGGCTCTGTGCAGGAATGCCAGCCATCTCCAGCCTGCAAGCCTTGGAGCAACTTCAGGCAGGGCTGTACTGGCTCTGGCACCCTGCTTCTCCGCAGGTCCCAGGATAACAGGTCCAAAGAGCTTTTGGGTTGTAGCTGACACATGATGGGAGAAGCTGGGAGGCACTAACATGGGGCTCACTGTCTGCATCTCGGGGGGCAGAAGGAAGGGAGGGCATCAGTGTTCAGAATCGGTGACAATGACACTTACTGGTGAACTGCAGTTTCAGAGAGTTGGGGGAGAAAAGGCAAACGAAAGAGATGTTGAGGGGAGTACCCGATGCATACTGTGCCGTGGTATACGGAGAGTAACACCAAACAGGTGCTTCCTGCTGTCTCTTCTGAACCTCTCTGGACTTTTTAATGAAAAAACAGCAAAGTAACGATAACAAGGGCTAAAGAAACAGGATGTTTTCTAGTGCTGCTACTTGTTTCTCCATGCTGCCAAGTGAAACACAGGGCAGTGTATCCCAAAAAGGTCCAGGACCTTGTTTTGGTGGGATGGGAGTTTCCCCATGTGGACTCGTGTTGTGCTGTGATATTCATCCTCAGAGCCAGAGAACAGGACTTGGCCTATTGTAGTTACTAGAACAGATGTAGCCTTAGAAACTGTAACTTAATTTTGGAAATATACTGCCATCTTTTTGGGGGAGAGATGATTATTTTATCTTTTATACACATGCATACAGACAATTTTAGACAATTTTGGAACGGGTAGGTTTTTTACTTACAACTCAAAGGACAAATGGGGTTTGGAGGCTTTCATAAAGCCTCCTGATTTAAAATTCCTGGTTTGCAAGGTGCCAAACATCCTTGACTGTCATTCAGTTGATGAGAACACTTAGCAACTGCTAGGACTGAGAGCTTTTTGTTGCGTGGGCCCTTCCCAGAGAAGCCTGTGAAGCCCAAAATTAACGGAGTCAACCACAAATTATGGAATATGTGCCTCTGAAAAGATATTATTATTTTTTTGCTTCAGGAACAAATAGACAAAAATTACATTTAAAGGGAAATGGAAATAAAATGTATTAAATCTGAAGAAGTAAAACTAGATTATGTTCTAATGAAAAATTATGAATATTTTCATTATCTTACTTAGTGGACTTTAACAGTATATATTAGCAGATTCTGGAGTTGAATGGGTCAGCTGAGTACTAATTGGAAATAGAAAATGTAGACAAACACATATATAGATAACATATATGGAAATGCAAAGTTCTGCATCTGGGGCGGAAGAACCCCATACAACAGTACAGGCTGGGGACGGACTGGGGAGATGGCATTTTGCAGAAGAGGACCTGGGTGGCCTCTTGGACAAGAAGTTGCAGTCTGCAAGGTGCCATCGTGGCAAAGGCAGCCAGTAGCATCCTGGGCTATATTGGCCAGAGCATGGCCATCAGGTCGACGGATTTAACTATTCCCGCTCTGTGCAACAAACCTTGGAATTTTATGTCCATTTTGGGGTTCCTCAGTGCAAGACACTGACATACTGGTGGAAGTCACCATCCCTGGAAGTGTTCAAGGCCAGGCTGGATGGGGCTTTGAGGGACCTGGTCTAGCGGGAGGTGTCCCTGCCCATGGCAGGGGGGTTGGAACTAAATGATCTTTAAGGTCCCTTCCAACCCAAACCATTCTATGATTCTAAGTCCAGTGGAAGGTCATCAAGATGATGAGAGGATTGGCATATGATGTATACGGAGAGGGATAACTGAGTTTTTCAATCTTAAAAAGAGAAGGTTTAGGGGCAAATGTTACTGCTGTCTCCAGATACTTCAGAGGAGGGTATAGAGGGGGTGGAGGCAAACTCTTCTTAGAAGTGCACAGCGGTAGGACAAGATGCAATGAATGCAAGTCACAACATCAGATATTCCAATTAGAAATTAGGAAATAAATATACACCTAGAGAGTGGTCAAACACTGAAATGGGTCCAGAGAGGGTGTGCAATCTCCATCCTTGGTGATGCTCAAAATTCAGCTGGACAGTACTGTGAGTGACCTGATCCAACTCTGATCTTGGCCCTTCTTTAATGGTGGTGGGACTAAGTGATCTCCAGAGGTCCCTCCCAACCTAGATCATTCCACGATTCTGATTCTGTAATCTTTTAACACGTTGGCTGAATGCACCAGGAGGTGACTGAATGTTGTTATTTTTAAGGACAAGATGCTGTTTACTTTACACAGATTACTAAACGCATAGATTTCCCCAGAACTGTTGATATTTATAAAGTGAGTGAAAGGCTGGGATGAGTGGGTAATGTTTGTGGAATGATCACATCTGTGAAACTCTCTAAGAACAGGATCTACACTACAAAGTCAGGATTATCTCACGTCCGCACTGATGGAGCCAGAAGGAATTAAAAGTGACAGGACTTCCTTAGATTTAGCAGGGTTCCCTCCAGTAGAGACCATTAAATTCTGCTTGCTACTAAATACCATTTACTAGAGGTACCTTCCAATTAAGAATATTAGATGATAGTTGGAGGCTGAGAGGGAATTCTCAACACAATCAGTGCCACTGCCCATGTGCACCAAGTAGCATCTGCTCTTGGGAACAGGGTGAAGGGACTTGTATTGTGAACCTGCGTGCAGATCTTTTGAACCTCTGCACTTATATCTGGAAGAAAAAGGAGAGGAAATGGCTCAGGAGGTGTTTTTGTTGAGCATACTTAATGTGTACAGGAGAATCTCAGTCTAGAGGGTAGGTGGAGCTGCTAGGTTAAACAAGGATTAAAGGAACACGTATACTGGCTGTATACATACACCACCACTGAAGGCTCTGCTCAGTTGCCAGCCAGGCTGCTCAGTACGTCTGCATCCTGTCAAGGCAACTTCTAACACCCAGGTAATCATCGCTTAAATTTCATTTAACATTCATCCACTCCAGCTCTTTTTACATGCAGACAGGCTTGTTGAACACACTTGCAGACCACCCGCTCCTCCCCTATAAAAACAAAACGTTCAAATACGAACATAGTTAAAATGCACAGAGTGTGAGGTTGTTCTCACACCCTCACAGCCCCTCCATGCATCTGAGTCTCACTCTAGTCTTCCACTCCAGTCTACCTGCACTGTGATAGACTCTCATGATGTCCCACCTCTGGCTCAAGTGTCCTGTGGTGTTAGGAATGTCATTTTGGGAGTGGAGAGGGGGAATGATGACCCAGAGCTCTTCATGGACGCACACCAGCTTTTATGGAACTTTCATCTCTTTGCCTAATTCATTCCATAAAAGCGGTCTCAGGTCCAGGGTAGTAGCTCTGACTGGGAGGACGACTCAGTGATCCCCTCCCTCTCCAATGGTCCATGAGTTTGAGCATTTATTTGGGGCATAGGCAACTAGGGTTCAAAGCATCCCAGCTCAGGCTATGGGCTTGAATCACGATACCTCATATCCCATCTAAGCAATTTAATTGCCAAGTGGCTGGCTATTCTGGGTAGCTATCTCTCAGGTTTCTTATGCTGAAGCTGTTTAATAATCACCTGTTTACTGGAGCATTGACTTTCCTGAGGTTTTCTAACATCCCAGCCAAGTGCCGCAGCACCTGAAGGATGGAGTCAGCCTTTCTCTCCCAGTAACATGTAATTACTTACTGCAAAGTGAAGCAATTCCTACTGGCTGCGAAGCAGAGATTAGTCCTGCCGTGCGTCAGTAGGACACTCAGCAGGACTGTGGGAGCACGTTGGAGCAGGAACAAGGAGGACCTGAGTGTCCCACATCCCCAGAGTGCCCCAGTGACTGACCTGGTTGCCAAACTGGGTTCCCTTCCTTCAGATGCTTATGAGGAACTTTGGAAAGTCTCTCTGTCTTGGGGCAGAAATTAAAACAGTTGAAATCCTGTTCTCTTTTTGTTTGTATGTCTGGAAAACTATTCCTCATCCAGCCTCTAATGGCAGGTCTCATTCCGTTTAGGGCATGCATGCTTTCCTTTAGGAACTGTCACCAATTGTATGACTTCAGTGACAGAACTAAAGCATTGTTTAATTCTGCAATAGGAACAAAGCAGAACAAGCCCAAAAGCTGTTCCACAGAGCAGCCACTTTGTGTATACAACTTGACTACAGCACAGCCATCTCTTCTGTAAAGTCCCTGGTAAGTGTCTCAGTCCTTGTGTCTCTTGAATTTGGCCACAATCTATCACACAGCCAGCCCAAAGGGAGGATGGACTCCGGTACTTCAGGCTACCGTGTATGTCTCAGTAAATGAACTGCCAGGAGTGTTTATTTGTCTTCTGCCCAATGTGAATTAACTCCTGCTGGAATTAGACCCTTTGGTTTTGCATAGCAAAAAAACATGTTCATGGTCAAAGGACCAGATGGAACATAACTTCATAAAGTCTTAGGGCAACTCCCACATCATTCACCGCCGCAGTTAAAGTTGCACTCTGTGTAAATAAATGAAATGTAAATAATTTTATCACTTCTTTCATACCTTAAGGGACAGCATTAATCAGCTGTGTAATTTCAGGGGAGTCAGCAGAGTTGTGCTAGGTGTCATATTGCAGTGAGCAGTTATGACAGTAATGCAATAACTTGGAGCCAGCCTCAGGGGGTACTGCCCTCATAAGCCATCCACAGTTTCCATTTATTACTCCGGTGATAGCAAATACTTAACACATATATACACCAACACCTGTGATCTTCTTTACCTGTCGTCAGTCCCTGACAAGTAGACCTTTCTCTGGACCCTGATGGACTTGACTGCAATAGAAAATTAACCATACTTCTGATTAAAAAAAATACTAATATTATGTCAAAATATATTATGCTTCTGGGAATATACAGTACCCTGCAGTTCTGTCAATCATCTAGAATAGCAGGCCTGTAGAAAAATAATAAGAAACTGTGTGTGGGAAGACTAGGTACCTCTAACTTAATACACGAGCTTTGGCAACCAAAGCTGCCAATGCAAACTATCAGGACTCTGCCAGGGAGACAGATGGCATGATGACAGCAAATGGATGGGTCTCTAAAACTCAATTATCATTTCTGTTCAGACCCTTTTTCCGTATGCCAAGTTGTGGAAGAGATTTGTTTATCTTGAGCTTTATGCATTTTGGCAGACAATTTGCATAGGTGTGAAGCTATAGGGAAGGCTGTGATAGCGTTAGGCTGAACATGGGGTTTTCTGTTGCGTGTTGTTTTCCAGGTTACCTTTCTGCTTCCTTGCAGGTGGTAGGTTTCTGAACTGTTATTTATGTAAATCCATCCGTAGTCATAGAATCATAGAATCGCCTAGGTTGGAAGGGACCTTTCAGATCATCTAGTCCAACCATCAACCTAGGTCTGACAAAAACCATTATCTCCAAGCACTACGTCTACCCGTCTTTTAAATACCTCCAGGGATGGTGCCTCAATTACCAGGCAGCCTGTTCCAATGCTTAATAAAATTTTCAGTGTAAAATTTTTTCCAAATATCCAATCTAAACCTCCCCTCCACAACTTGAGGCCGTTTCCTCTTGTCCTATCATCTGTTACTTGGGAGAAGAGACCAGCCCCCACCTCTCTACACCCTCCTTTCAGGTAGCTGTAGAGAGAGATACGGTCTCCCCTCAGCCTCCTTTTCTCCAGGCTGAACAAGTCTGGAAATGTTCTTTCAGAACTCCATAGGCAAAACATTTTAAGATCCATTTACCATAAGGAGAGAAATCACCCTAACCAGTTTTCTAGGCCAGCAGTTGTTCAATTTTCTTTCTTATACCTCCTTCCACCCCAGTTCTTCTCCCTGTGGCTCCTGGGCAGTGTGTTCCCATGTCCATGTCTTCCTTGGTTGGAGTACCTTGTCCCCAAACCACCATTAACTTTAGCATTCAAGACTGGTTTTCTAACTGTAACAAATTGGCAGCATGTGCAAAACCGAAACCATCGATGCCCATCATCAAATGATGTCTTCACTTGGAGATTCTTTTCTCTTCTTCCACCCCAACAGCCTAATTTCTTTATATGTTGGTTGCCGCCTTCTTCCCTGGAGATTTCTAAACAGCCACAGCCACATCTCTACCTGCCGAAGGAAGCACCGGCATAGTTGTGCAGCTTTCTCAGCTTGGGTATCGCTGATGAGAGTCTCAGATTCATATTCACTTGCCATTTCCTTCCAGCTGTGGAGTATATTTTCCTCCCCCTGATTATTCCTGTATGTTCCCCTGCTCCTGCCTGCCCAGGTCACACAGACCAGCAGAACTGCTATTAATTTAAGTAAGGTAAATTCCCACTATTTTCAAGCCATGCAACATGGCAGGTCATTAGAGAAAATGGGAAAACTGTGGAATTTTCCTTATATTTCATATCCGTGTTGCTATTTAAGCGAGTGAGAGGCTCATACAAATAAGAGGAATTATTTACAACTGACAAAAAGCCAACTGGTAGGATAAGACCACACATTTTCTTTCTGCAACTAAAATGAGTCTCCTCACCTGCCTGTGCAAGAAAAGTGTTTGCAGACGTCTCCTGTGGGCTGACAAAAAGCTTGCCTCTTCATCACGGGCAAGACAGCAAGCTTTTCCAGCTACATGAACAGAGACAGCCATTTTTAAAGGACCTAAACCATCATTTCTCTCAGAATTTGGCAGTACCATGTGACAAATATTTTATTTTGGTTCCTTCTACCGCAGCAGGCACCTGATCAAGCAGTGTATTCTTGCTACAGCTATAAAATTCTCTGAACCCATGGGTTGAAAGTGGTCGTATAAATGTGTCTAAATGTGCCTCTATTTTTCACAAGGACTTTTATTGGTAGCATCATTATTTTTGACAACCGGTATTCACTACTTTGACAGCAAAATGTTGCCAGACCTTTCTTAATCGTCTAGCAATGCATTTTATTATAGAATAGCTGATTTTTTTTCTGTCTGCTGGTCTGAGAGGCATGGTTGGTCAACTGTGACTGAGAAGTGGTGGCCCAGTGGTCTGTGAGCTGCAGCAGCTGACCAGCGGTTCACCTTCTGCTCCCACACTGGGAACATGGCGTGTGACAGCGAGAATGTGCCCGTGCAAGAGCTGGTGATGGGAAAACCCATCCAGCAAGAGCGGCTGAGGCCAGCATCTCTGAGTTACCTTCTGGGTGCCCATCCATGCCCTGTCGCGCAGGGAAGCCACCAGGCCTGAAGGGAGCTGCTGGCATCTGCCACCAGTGAGTTTCACCTTCCTTTTCAGAGCCACACCTTTATTCAGGTGCCTCCAGGTAGATGCAATCTGTCTTGGAATTCTTGTCCCTGCTCAGATTTTAGCATGTGACCTGAAAGGCAAGGGACACGGCTGGCCTTGTTAAGCTGGTGGCTTCTGTAAGCGCATTTTCCATACGTCTTTTTTCTACCTGTAAGTACCACAGACCCTCTTCTGTGGTTACTTTCTACTTTCAGGTTTTGACTGTATCGCAGTGGGCCTGAACTCAGCTGCTAAAGGAACGAAAAGTGACTTCCTTATCAGAATTTCAGCATAAATTTAGTCAAAATCTTCCGTTTTGATACCACTGAATTCTTTCAGGGTCTCATATGAGCACAGTTCATGGGGTGTCTTCATTAAAGAAGGTGTTATCCATCTGCACAGAAGATGGCTCATGTAAAAGCTGAATCTCATTTTGTAAACAAAGAAATCTTGCTGTATTTTTTAAAAGGTGTCCTCATCTGACCTGATACATCTTCAGAGCTTTCTGGGCAGACTGTCAGTGTCCTTCCTCCTCCAGACACTTCTACATCTTCACTGTATGCTAATGCCTCTTCTTTCTTCTATCCTTTATTGAGCACTAGAATAGTTAACGTGGTCAGCTTTTAAGCCATCACCACTAGCAACTAGCTTGGCAGTAGGGTTATAAGTGCCATTTTGTAACTGTGGCCAATAATGGCATAGAAAAATGAGACAAAACCCACTTAACATTTTGCTGGTTTAAAGCCTTTCATCCAACATTCACACATCCAATGTCTACCGTCCCTCAGCTTTGACTCCTAGCCCTTTCCTCAGTCCTGCAGAGCTGCCCACGCACACATGGAACTCCCCATCCCTCCGGGTTTGGTATCACTCCAGCCAGTCTGGCTGCTGGCGCTCCATCCTTCTCCTGCTATTGTCCCTCCTGCAGCATGGCCACAGCTTGGTGGGAGTCTGTAAGGGCAGTCCACGACTTGGTACGTTGATACAACAAATAGTCTCTGCCACAGTGCTTGTTCTCTGTTCCAAGGAGGTTTTCTTAGAGTTTTTCTGGTTTTATGACAGCTGTGACTGTAAGGAACCATAAATCCTGATGTCCTTGCCCCAGATAATCCCTCCTGCCCAGTGAGAGGCATGCCTCATTAAACACTGCGTTACAGCTTCAGATTAATGACAAGTGTTAGAGAAGGGCACCATGGGTTGTGGAGAACCACAAGGAGTTCATTAGCATGCATCTCACAAACAATTACCGCTAAACACCCAGCTGGACTATTTTACACAGGTGAGGTTTAGTGCAAGGGCTTGGGTTGTGTAAACAGAGTTAGCCATCAATATGCCTAGTGCTTATTATAAGGATTTATGGCAGCTGCTTTCTGTGAGCATCGGTGAAATAGGTGAGGAAATAGATTTTCTTACGCAATCCATGGCTCTGGGTGCCTCTCTTCCATTCATTTCAGGGGGGATTATGATTTTAAAATGTAATAAGATTTTTTTATAAAACTGAAATGACAAGAACATAGGTACTAAATCCTCTGGACTGCTTAGTAAATCTCAAAAAGACATCCCTATCTGAATCAAGCTTTCTTTTCTTTATCTGAATAATAATATTCCTATAGTAGCTTTTATATCCTTTATCCTTTCAGAGTCAAGAGAGACGTGGGTGAGCTTTTGCTGTACAAAAGCAAGACCAAACTGTCTCCGAGGTATGTTCAGTAAGCAATCAAGTCAGCCTATTACGAGAAATTGCCCTCCGCAAATTGAGGCGCAGTAAATGATGATATATGTGTTTCTGTTCTTGTCGGCTTAATGTAAAGAGGGTTAGATTTCCCTCCCGGCGTGGCTCTCTTCCTTCCCTTGCCCTGAGCCAGAACAGGAGTATGCACACAAAACCAGTGAGGGTATGTAACCTTTTGATATTTGCCAACTGGATTATTTATGAATGTGTGAGTCGACTCCCGGTGTGTAGGAGAGCCACGTGGTAGCTCGGCTCTTCTGGGGAGGGCGGATCTTCGTGTGTCCCCTGGTGGACCTAAATATTTGCATTGATTAGATCCCAGTTTGGTGCTTTTATCATTTAATGGTTATGAGTACTGTATGAATCACAAATTATAAGCATGTGCATAGAAAGCATAAAATGTGCAGAGCACTACAACTAGCTGGTGTATATGTTAGCCATTGGAACGTGCCCAGTGGGTCATTTTTTACATGGACTTATTTCAGGAATGCATCCTTATGTGTTTGATTTCAAGTATCTGCTTTACTCCTATCAAAATGAGCAGGGTTTGAAGATATGCTTAAAGCTAAGACTGTGATTTTGGAGCATCCCTGACTCAGAGAGAAAGCTTGGGAAAATTGTCACAAAATATAGGAAGCAAAAAGCTTAGACTGTAGAGAAATGTAACTATGGAAATGCCTCTTCCCTTTTAGAAAAAAAGAATAGAAATGTGTCCAGTTCTCTAAGTATGAGTGCAAGCAGCGCTAAGGAAAATACTGTATCACACGTTTAGAATGAGTTAAATCAATTGACGGCTATCCACAGAGAAAAATAATGTAATTGTAACTGCGAGCAGCAAAATGGTTCTGCCTAATAGTTAAACATCAGTAAGCGCTACTGTGTCTAATAAAATGCAGATCTCATTATCTGTTTGTTATGTGCATCGTGAGATAACTGTTCAAGTTGAAAAGTATAAAAATTTGATTTAATTCACTGACATTTTGGATACAAGAGGGTCAGGTTGGTCTTGTAACAAGTAACAGCTTGGGGCATATGGAAAGGAGTGTAATTGAAGATAAGGCTCTAGCAAGATGAGTGGAAAATGTAATAGAGTTCAAGGATACATTAAACAAATATATCCTTGCCTTCACACTGTAATCACCTACGTGTGCCATAAGGCAAACAGCAAATGTAATTGACACCCCGAAGGAAGATCATTACAGCTTTGGTGCTCGCTGCCTCATGCCACCCTCTCTTCCATTTGCAACACTGAGAACTCAGACTTGGCAAATCCTGCGCCCCTGAGGCTGCTCTAATTTCTATAGGGAACTCAGCAAGCTGGAAATAAACCCAGAGAAGTTTTCAGTGGCTTCTTTGAAGGTTAAACTTGTAGCTGTGAGTGTCTACCACACTGTCATAGATTAAAAATGACCAACACTGACATGAATATGGCAGAAGCCTCAGGGACGAAGGAGGACGGTCCTTTAAGCACATAGGAGAGCTAACAAGTTCAGGCTGCTGTACGCCAAAATCAAAAGAAACAGCTTCTTCGTAGCCTGGTGTCTTGGAGAGGTTCAATGTGATGACTTTTTCTTGCATGTGGTATGGCAGTTGTCCCTTTTCCTCAATTCTGCAAATTCCTCAAATCTGACTGGGATGTAGAGGAATCAGGGATATGGTAGGGATGAAAGACCTTACTAGACACTGATGAGCCACACTGTGAACTTAATCCTTATTTGGCCTCAGCCAGTTCACGGAGGAATTGGACCCTGAGACATACATTGATCATAGGGTTTCTTGGTTCAGAGAAGCAAGGGAGTTTCAGCATAACATAGACATATCTCTCAAATATACAGAACATTTAGGGACTTATTTATTTCCCTGAAACCCTCCTGGAAGCATAAAAAGAGGATTAAAACCAGGAGCGGCCGGAGAGAATTAAGCAGTTTGCCTGCATTCGTCCTGAGTTTAGCTCTAACGAGAGAAGTCTGGACGGTGAGACCTGGTTCCTTGAATCCCAACTCCTGGTTAGTACTGAGTAGCTGAGATCATTAAAACAGACTTACCCACATACCCAATCAATAATCCTGATTTTTTTTTTTTTTGGAATTGAAGAGCGGCAGACAATTAGGGACTTAAGTAACAAATGTGTTACTTCATAATGTTTTTTGCTTGGCATACTAAAGAGGCAGAGAGTTCTAGATATCAATGGCTAATTAATTAAGCTGGCTCTGAGGTTGTGTTAAAATTATTGATCAGCTAAGAGCAGAAGTGGATTCTTCATCTCTTGATGTCTTCAGATTAAGATTCAATATCTTCCAGGAAGTTCCACTTTGACTAACCAGTCACTCAAGGTACTCAGCTCAGAGCAAGAATATTTTGGATGAAATTTAGGGGCAAATGACAAGAAAGGCTGTCCAGAAGATCTACTGATTTCTTCTAGGCACGAGGCTGTTACCAGAATGCTGTCAGAACACATTTTTCAAGAATGTCTATGTCAGTTCTTCGTTTCATTTGAAAATATGTGAGAAACAGAAGTCAGGTTCCTTCCACAGAAAAAGAAAGTGGTAGTCGAACCTGGCAGCAATAACTGCTTGTCTGCATAGTACAGCAACATCCACCTGCAGATGCCGGGAGCCCCCCAAAGCTGCAGCCACAAACGTGTGACAAATGCAATCAGCTTCTCCGTTTGTACCGTATCACAGGCAGATGAGTATCTACACCTCTGTGTCTGTGTTTAAGGGCATGCGGGGACGTGTCTTTCGGCTACCCTGAAAATGCTGCTTTGAGCTTCAGCATTTGGGAAGGTGGTAAAGCAGAAATGTGCTCCCAGACTGGGGCTGGTTTTAGAGGAAAAACAATGGTGTGATCAATTCTGCTCCCAGAACTCCATGTGAAAGGTTAATCTAAGTGACCTTCTGGCCTTACACTCTGGAAGGTGGAGGAACTACTCCGAAGACAATGGAGTTGCTATGAACTGACGTCAGCCAGGGAAAGTTTCCTGGCAGAAATATTTTTCATTGGTTTATATCACTAAGACCCCATGGCTACATATGAATTTCCCTGGTGGCACAGGCAGCCAGACGGGCTCACGTGGCTGCTGCCCTCCGTCTCCCACTCCGCGATCCCTGAGTCACTGCCCACCCCAAGGCAGCACCAGGAGGTCAACTGAGTCAGGATAATGACCTTGTGGAAAAAACAACCATTTTTAATAGCCTGTTCTCAGCAAGATCAGTGTGGGTCACCCTGAGGCACTGAAACTTTTGTGTGAGCGTAGAACTGAAAAAAGTATAGAGGCAAAAATGAGCGACCAGAACCAGGGGAGGTTTTGCGGTTGTTCAAGTCAAATTAAGTGAGACTGCAGGTTGGAGGCTCTAAGTTAGCAGAAGGCAACTCCTCCCATCTCAGCAGTATGGACCTCTCCTTCATGCTGCTTCAGGCCTTACATTCTTCTTGGGCAGAGAATGGCTTGAAAGCAGCCCTGAGGAGAAGGACTTGGGGGTGCTGGTAAACGAGAAGCTCAACATGAGCCGGCAATGTGCACTTGCAGCCCAGAAAACCAACCGCACCCTGGGCTGCATCAAAAGAAGTGTGTCCAGCAGGTTGAGGGGAGGTGATTCTGCCCCTCTACTCTGCTCTGGTGAGACCCCACCTGGAGTACTGCGTGCAGCTCTGGAGTCCTCAGCACAAGAAGGACATGGACCTGTTGGAGCGTGTCCAGTGGAGGGCCACAAAGATGATCAGAGGGATGGAACACCTCTGCTATGAGGACAGGCTGAGAGAGTTGGGGCTGTTCAGCCTGCAGAAGAGAAGGCTCTGGGGAGACCTTAGAGCAGCCTTCCGGTACCTAAAGGGGGCCTACAGGAAAGCTGTGGAGGGAGGGACTCTTTATCAGGGAGGGTAATGATAGGACAAGGGGTAACGGTTTCAAACTGAAAGAGGGGAGATTTAGATTGGATATTAGGAAGAAATTCTTTACTGTGAGGGTGGTGAGGCACTGGAACAGGTTGCCCAGGGAAGCTGTGGCTGCCCCATCCCTGGAGGTGTTCAAGGCCAGGCTGGATGGGGCTTTGAGCAACCTGGTCTAGTGGGAGGTGTCCCTGCCCATGGCAGAGGGGTTGGAACTAGGTGATCTTTAAGGTCCCTTCCGACCCAAACCATTCTATGATTCTATGATTCTATAAATCCAGGCTGAGCTGCCTGAAGGAACTAAACCAGATGGTTCGCTTTCAGTGAGTTTGGCTCCATGTTGGTCTGATAAGAGTCACAACCTGTTCAAGAGGGGCAACAGAAGTGTCGCAAAAACCACCCAACCAACCAACCAACCAGGAAAGGAGGGAGGAAATCTGCCCCTCTTTGCAGCACCAGTGACCCAGCAGAATAGCACAGCTGTGATGTGATGCCACATCCTCAGGCAAGTGTCTTCTGTCCATTCCTCTTTCCCAATGTGTAAAACAAACATTTAACTTCCTGGACAACATACAGAAAGACAGGAATGTGATGTAAAGGTTTAATCAGCATGAATTGGGGATTTTTACTCTACTCATAAACACAAAGCCATAAATGAATAATGGAGATCATCTCAGAGAAGTACCCAGAGTCACTCTTCACGCTGCTCTGTAACATGCTCTGGAATTCCACCAACTTCAGTTGCCTTTTTCTGCATTTATGCATTAATAATGTAAAAAATAAGTACAAGTGTTAACGTCCTTTGAATCACATAATAAAGATTTGGCACAAATAGTGCCAAGTTTGTTCCTTTCTAGAAAAACTCATTTTAGTAACTCCAGGTTTCATTAACATTTTTTTTTTTCAATGAATGAAAGCCCAGGCTTAAAGGAAAATTCCGTTCTCCATTTTTTGGCTGATACTAATTTACCCAAATGGGAAGCCTGTAAATGAAGGAAATCTTGACAAGCTACAAGAAAGGGCTATAGGGATAATTACCCACCACGTTTCACACGCATTTTTTCTCAAACTTGGAAAATATACAGGAATTGGTAGGTAACTTAGTAGGGGCAGAAGCAAAGACTTCTCCTGACATGCAAAGAACGGAACCTATATATTATAGTATCACGTTTAATTTATGGCAAATCATTTGTTCTTACCCAGAGCACTGGCAGGACTTACATTCTTCTTTACTGGTACATTACAATCGGGTTGAGAACTTATTAAGAAAATACTATAAAATAATGTTATATATTTTTTCTATGCTTTTATATATATGAAAGTATGTATGTAGCTAGAAAATGTATATACGGAGGGTTATTGGTAGCCTAAGGGAAAGACAGAAAGCAAGAATCAGCCTCATTTACAGAAGAGAAGATTTAGATCAGATATTAGGAAGACTGTCTAACCATAAGGAATTTTTACAAGACAAGACCAAGGTACCGGGAAGGTTGTGTAGATGTTAACACTGGAAGTTTTAAAGGAGAGGGATTAACTAGGGTTTCCTCCTGCTCTCCCCCATCCATGCTGGCAGCTCCTTTCAGTTTTGTACATGGAGACTCTGCAGTTTTGAAAAGCCCTGCTCCAGCCTGCATAATTAATTCCCTTATTAGCTAAAAACTACTATGCAGCCCTCCCGATAGACATAGTTCAAGCAAGCCCTGTAACAGTGTGATGTGGTGTTGCACTTGATGGAGAAGCTCTTGGAGCAGGAGTGGCTTCAGACAAGTGTAACACGTGCAATTACACTATGTACCATCCCGCTAGCTATATTTTGATAAAGGCATACCCTGCTGCAGCTCAGGGCTGTGTTTTTTATCCTTGCAATGTGACACACAACATCTCATTCACCTTTCCCTGTGGGCTAATACGCCAGATGCATTCCTTAGCAGGTAACAGAAAGGAGAATATCTCCTCCTTTAATACTACCTCTCACTTCTGATAAAAAATGCCCTGACGTTAGGTGTGCTAATGAGAGCATTCTCCTCCCCTGCCCATTTATGCACAGAGTAAAGGTACTTGGCATTGCAAAACATTTGGTAACTATTACATTAAAAAAGAAAACTGTCAAGCAAATGACAAAGGCATTCTCAGTGAAGCTCTGGAACTGGAAAAGAAACGGAACGATCAGTTCCAAGAGAGCCTTTTAGGATTCAGTGATGCAGTACAGATAAAAAGAAAGTTTTTAATTATAAATCATATTTGTTGTTGCAAGTAGTCTCACTGAAGGAAAGAGGAAAAATGCATAGACAGTTCAAGCCAAAGCGGAGCCCTCTATGTACCCGTTCTGCGTATTTTGCTTCGGATTATAAAACCAGATTCTTATTGACGTTAAGAAATTGGTATGGTAATAATGCAGGAAGCACGCCTTCTGTGACTGCTCAACAACTTCCCAGATACATTGAAACTAACATCAGCTTTCTGTAAAAAACTGGGTACTGTGTGAAGATATATATTTCATTGGAAAAGTAACATCTAGAGAGCCAGCTGCTACCAAACAAGTATGTATTATTAACAAAGGGCTCAGAAAGCCTTCTGCTCATTGGAGTAAAACAAATATACAATTTAATCTAAGCTCCGAATTTAATTAACTGCAAGAAAAAAATCAAACTGTTGGGTTTTTTTCACAAGCAATTATGCCTAAATATGATATTGTAGGTGCATATGAATTTTTCATTTAATCATTTGTGCACACAAATAAGGCACTTATGTAAGCAAAGACTAATTGTCTGCACAAATCTTCTCAACTCAGTGGGCTTTCACTATGTGCAAGCAACGCCCATGGCAAAATAAACACCGCTTTACAGCTTTTCTGGAAACATGGCCGTAAACTTCTATGTACAGAACTCTCATGGTTAAGACATATTAGATGCTGTGCTTGGTGTGTTTATAGTACAGATAATGTGCTGTGCAGATCACTGTGGACTGTGGCAACCTGCACCGTCTCTGTTCAGTCTCTTCACTAGAGTAATTAAGCCCAGAAATGAACTCGTGTTAAGGCATAATTGATCTCTGCGAGTGGTTGCTCCCATGCAGTTAATGTTGTGGCTGCATCAGAGCAGAGACTGTCCTTTAAAGTAAGAGTCCAATCTTGGATGTTTCTTAAGGTTCTGCCATGTCCTCAGCACCTCTGCAAGTCAAGTTCCTTTGAACCATCCTCATCCCTGTGTGTGGTGATCAGACCTGCTTGCATCCAACAGTTGCTAGGCTCAACACACGAGCATCCCATGTTAGGTCCAGCGATGTTTAGTGGTGGTTTTGTCAGTGTTATGTTGATGGTTGGACTCGATGATCTTGAAGGTCCCTTCCAACCTAGACAATTCTATGATTCTATGATGTCACAGGGAACATCTGCAGACCCTTCTGAAAGAGGATGAAATGAATCTGCACCTTCTGAATCTGAATGACTTCTCAGGTCCTACAGATAACCTCGTTGTGCTCTTGCCCCTGGAGACACACAGGCACTGTCACAACCAGAGCTGGCCCTTGGGGACACACTCATCCACTTTTCCCCTGGGCCACTTCACCTACTCACCACCTCCTCCAGGTTGATCTGGGGCTGACAGCTTTGCTGGGACAGCTCTGGGAGGGGTCCAGACAAGGTGGTGGTACCTTGGTTTGGGTTCCCACCTGCTGGTGTGCTCCTGTGCTCCTACGGCTTGTGCAGATGGGCCTTTGATGGCCCCTTGGATGGGCCTGGGAGCAGCCTGGCAGGGTGTTCTTTGGGCTCCTCCTCCTGCCATTGACACTCTGAGCTCATGAAGATGAGCTTTATCTCATAAACAAACACGTATTGAGGCTAGATACAGGTGAGCACTTTGTTCTACACCTTGCTATGACTTAGCAGTGGCACCAGCCCACTTGATTTGACTCAGTTGTGTGTGCTGACCCGTGAGCAGAACCCAGAATTTATTTCTGGCAAACACAGGGATATTTTTCATGTTCAATAACACACTTTGTCAATCTAGTTTTCTCTTCTTATGGTTCTTAAAGCAGATCACTAGAATTTAAATAACTTGTTGACGGGTGACTCATGAGATACATAAAGAAGTAAAAAAGAGGTTCATTAATTTAATTCTACTGCTTATTTAGAAGATAATTAAGGGGAAGAATTTGTGACTGATGTGAGTAGTCTTTTCTTCTGGGAACGGTCATCTTGAAGCCAACAAAACTGTGGATAAGAAAAAGAGATACTTTTGTGTAGGGAGATTACTGTCACTGCTAATAGACACTTTATGTGACCTGAAGTCCAATATTAAGATTTACAAAACTTTTTCTTTACAAATTTTTTTTTTTAACATCGCATTAGAATTCCATACTGTGGATGTAATTAAACTTTATTCTTGTGTTTTTGTCATAATTAATCAAAAAGAACAATTCTGGTTAGGGTTGACACCTTATTAATGGGTATCTTTTTGTGGAAAACTGCTTTTGCAATGAATTTCAGTGATTTAACGCAGTAATCTGACCTCGTACTGCTAATTTATGGTATACTGTAGAGAATTTTCAAATTGTTGGGATTTAAAATACTGATTTTATGTCATATTCTTCTGATTTGACTAGCTGAACAAACAGTGGCCCAACCTGGTGCTGCAATAGCACAATTTCAGCTGTAAGTTTGGAAAGGGGCATTATTATTATTAAAAATCAAGTTCAAAGTGTGCCGGTTGTTTCCATTTTGCTTCTTTGTCAGTATTAGCATAGCCTGATTTGAAATACTTGTAATCTTGGAGTTGTATGAAGAACTAAAAATAATGTGGCTACGGTAAATGCAAAGGATAGGAAGGCCAGTAGAGTAACAAAGAAAATAGGCTGAGAAGGGAAATCAAGAGGACAAATCACTTTGGTTTTCTTTGCGTGGAGTGGGAATATGCAATAGTGTATGAGATTTGATAAAAGGAGAGTACTCTTGTGAGAAGGGGCAATTTAGCAATCAATCACACTGAGCAAGAAGATGAAGCCGAGTAATAAATGACATCAGGAAGCAAAAAAAACCCTCAGAAAATAATGTAGAACAGAAACCTGAGAGACAGCGATACTTATGAAAGAAAAGAGGTGAGAATTACCTGTGCTGGAAGTTGCAGATGATTACAGCGGCACTGAAATCCAACAGGAAAGGACTCAGGAAGCAATAGTGTTAATGATATCTGATAGATCAAGAAGAATAAGAAAAATATTTCACTGCAGGTGAATGAAGATTTTGGTCAAAGTAGTTCTAATTCAGTGAGAAGACAAAATGGGTCAAAAAAGGAGTTGAAAAGAGTGAAAATTATGGAACAAAGAAACTGAGGGATGGGCTTTGGGACCTGGACAGCGGTGATGAAGGCAGGCAAGGCTCAGAGAAGTGTTTTTCAAAGGCAGTCCAGGAAATACTTGGGGCAAAAGAAAATGACTCTAAACAAGAGTTATTAGAAAAGATATGAGATAAGAATATGAATGATTGGATGAAAGGGATACACAGATTTAAAAGCAGATAGATATGTCTAATTTTTGCCCTGTACTATGAAAAAATGTGTATGATATAAAAGTTTAAGGGATTCTTACCTTGGTTTTCATTTAAAAAGTAAATTGTAATTGGGAGGGCAATACAATAAAACCTGCAACCAAAGGGTAAGGTCTCTTTCCGGAGTGGGAAAAGAAGAGGCAATTGGTTGAGTATTTCTTACACAGCTGGATAAAAAGGGGTAGATGTCATGTGGAGATCCAGGAGACTAGAAGAAAGGCAGATGAAGCACCTTCCTTGAAAAAGCAGGAAAAGGAAGTTAGGAACTTGGATATTACAAATTTCCCTTTAACTCCCCCCAAAATACTAGATAAATAATATATTTCTTGTAAACAGATTAATAGTTTCTACCATGTCTGTTACAAGAATAAGTCAAGTTAAATGAACATGATTTTTTTGCCTGGGAAAGTGTGAAGGCCTTGTAGATAGAAGACAAGGTATGAGTGTTCTCTATTTTTATTTCAATAAGCCTTTTGATGCCATCTTATAACATCACTCATAAGTATGGGAGGGAAATATTGTCCACGAAAAGTATTATGAGGGGTCCAAAATTCCTTTGCAAAGCACAGTGCAGGGGCAAGATTTATCTGACAATACACGGATGTTTAAAATATGCCAGATGAATCAGGCTCTGAAAGTGCTCATTTCTCTCTGCTGACTACAAAGGTAATTTAAAGTGATGATTTCAGTTTTCTGATCTGTTATCTAAAGTTAGTGGACAAACAGCCCCATTCAGGTTTGGATGGTTTACTACCAACGGAGAAGAATGCTTGGAGTAGGCTTTTGAGGGGAAATGCCAGATTTGGGTAGTAGCCAATACGTTCACTAATGGTTTGGATGCTGGAATACGTATTACACCTCTGGGATTTGCATAGACCCCCAGCTGGATATTTTCAGAGGGAACTGAATTTCCAAAGGTTCGCAATGAACTGAAACAGTTCAAATTGGAAAGTGCAAAATGTTGTAACTTAGGTACATATATAGTATATTGCCTATATTGTCTATATGTTGTATATATTGTTCGTCACCACTTGCAGCGGTGAAGTCACCGATTTGTTGCTCATTTCCCCGCTGCAGAGAGACGAGAGCCAGCAATACCGAAGGAACCGGGAGCACCGCAGGCCTCCACTCCCGCCTTCCACCGCCCTTTGGAGCCCGCGGGCGCGGCTCCAGCCCCGCTCGGGCCTTCAGAGCCCTGCGAGGCCCGGCCCAGGGACCGGGACTGGGGACGGGACCCTAGAACCCGCCGCCCCCCAGCTCCCTCTGGTCCCCTCCACCCTCCGAAGCGGCTGAAGCAACGCGCCTCCACTGCGGCCATTGCCCACTGGGCGCGAGCGAGGGGGCGTGGCCTAGACGGGGGCGTGGCATAGGGGCGTGGCCTGAGAGCGGTGCGCTCCCCT
>VWZL01004176.1:70707-102169 GCA_013396915.1 Stercorarius parasiticus
CCCCCCCGGCACCTTCCAGAGTCGTTGGGTGCCCAGAGGTGGCCCAGAGCCATCCGATGGGGTTGAGATGTCGTCTCCGCGTTTTCCCTGCCCGCGTCCAGTGGAGGCGAGGGGCAGAAGGAGCTGACAAACGACCCTTCGGCCTAGGGCCATACCCGGGATGACAGGGTTGGCCTGCTCTGGCCTAGGGCCTTAACCTGGATAACAAGGTTCGCCTTATTGTTAATAACACCCAGTCGTGTTGGGTGAAGGTGGTTAAAAACAAAGTTTCTGTGGCGTGTCCAATTAGAGAAGTGTTTGAAGTGTGCCATATGTAGCTTTAGGACAGCACCTTCATGCGAGCAGGTTCCTGCATGTTTCACACTGAAATTAAAGTCTTCACTTTGTTGGTAGTTGCTGCAGTCGAGTCTTTGTTCAGCATTGGGTTCCTTTAATCTCGTGTCCAGGCACTCTAGTCTTGTAGGCCTTTAAGTGAGTTTGAGATATAGACACTGACCAGTTGAGATGTTTTTTATTCAAAGGAATAGGATTATATGCTAAAAATAACACAGACTAGGAATACAGTTAAAGAGCAGGGAAAAAAACCCAAAGGTCTTTAGACATAACATTTTTGACTATGTGTTAACAGCTTGAATAACAGTTCCTGTATTTTAAAAAAAAAAAACTATAGCAGCAATAGTATGTATATGAACATGAGTGCAAAAAACAATAGACTCTTGTATATCATTTATCGTATAAGTAGTGTCCCAAAAGGCATGTAGTTAGCTTTGTGTTGACATAGCAAGACAATCAGCGGTATTGTCACAGAGTGAGTAAACAAGCTTTTTCTTGAGCTAGTTTTCTTTCTTAAAGTTTTATTCTTCTTAGCGGTTGCTGCCATTGTCTTAAGGCTTTGATTTGCTCTTAATTAGGTACACTAAATTCTCCTCTGTTTGTGGATGGCTTCCCTGGGTTGCAGGCAGACACTGGAGCTGGTGTCTTATCTGGGGGAGCTGATAAGGTCAGGCACAGCGCTGCACAGAGATGGCCACACTGGTTTCAAGATCAGGTCATGCTGAGCCACTTTCTCATCAAGAGTGATGCCTGAATTGAGAAGTCCTGTGGACCTGTGTTGTTTCTGCAGCTGACTGGTCTGTTTAAACACTGTTCCCTCCGGTTCTCTGGTTTCTGAGATGGCTTGCTGGCATGGCACAGTGTTACAAGGAGGCCAGGGCTAGCTCCCGTCCACACTGGTGCCTGTGCTGGTGAGCCCTTGGGAGCAGGAGGCACCAGGGAGGGCAGAGTCCTGCCTGGGTTGGGTTGCAGAGCCGAGTTGGAGCGAGTAAGTGTGCTGTGCTGGGCTTGGAGATGGTTCTTCCTGGGTGCTTTTGTCCTTCCTTCTGCAGCTGCCCTCTGTGGTACCCTGGAAGCAATCTGAACGAGAAGAGTATATACCGGTTGTGTTTTAAACTGAGGCAGAAAGGAGTAATTCTAAACTGAACTTTAGAAATAGCTTTTAAACACAGTTTTTATAGTGAAATGTTGTTCCTTTGCTAATATAAAACTCAGAAATATATTTCAAGTTTTTTACTTCTTGATTTTTGAAAAGAAATTTCTTCCCTCATCTTTTGGAGAGGAGCACAGTTTGATCAGCTTAAATTTCCAAATGGTTTCATGGAAGACCAGTTGTCTTAATAAACAGGCCTAGCACGAGTGAGCACTCTAATCAAAACAAATCCAAGAGTAAGAAAAAAAAGTAATATATTCAGGTGAGTAACTGCAAACCCACTACCTGTTAAAACATATGCAGCATGAACTAGAAGGGAAACAAAAGTCTGGAATTGTGCCTAGATGTGTTTTGGCAAATGAGGGAGAATTAGGCTGCTGGCTTTCAACTTTGAATCCATTCCATTGGGATGTGCACTTGGCTGTTCACACCTTACAGGGGGTGATGAGTAGATACCAGCTATTATTTTTTTTAAATAAATGCTTTTCCTGCCTTCCTAAAAGATGTAAAACCCAAACCATCATGCTTTGGTAACACCAGTTAAAATCAGTATTTGATACAGAAAGAGATAAAAAGTAATGCAATGCAGCATAAGGACTTTGGGAAGGATGTTTGGTTTCTGGTTATCTCTTGTTTTATTGTTTGGTTTTTTTTTTTTTTTATCCCCATTGTCTAACTTAGTTTTGAACTATTCCTCTTGTTTCTTCTAACACAGATTTTAGTGGGAGAGAACATGGGTAAAATTCATATGCCCCAAAAAAGGAAACTTCACTTAGTGGATTTAAGCTAACACCTAAAGTGCAGGATTTTTACAATGATCGTATCAGGGCTTTTAAGCATTTTGTTTTCTAGTTACAGGTATATGGTTGATACTAGCATAGGTGAAGTTCTTTAACTGTGCCAATACAACAGTAGTCCAGTCACTACTTAAACTGAAGAAGTCATGTGTTCTGAGAGGAGTTTTGAAGTTGACGTGCGCTAAATTAGGCAGGTGGCCAAAATTGGCCAAATCTGGAAGAACTGGCCAGTCGGATGAAGAAAGTCCGATGAAGACTGCAATGTGCAGTCATGATGTTACCTTTTTTTTTAAACTTCAAGCTCTTCTTTTAAAGTATATTCAAACTCTTTCAAAGCTATATATAAAAGCTGTATTATACCATATACAAAAACAGACAACGAGGAGAAGGATTTTCTTACTCTGCCTGAGATAAAATTATTTTGAGATGTTTTTTGAGGAATATATGATTTGGAAGAATTTTGACACTTTCCAGATTTCTGCCCCAGCCTGAATTATTTTGGAAAGAAAATCTTCAACTTGTATGATTAAAGTATGGCAGAGGTGTAAACCATTGTCGATCAGGTTTTACATGGGATGCATTTGGAAACTTCAAAAAGAGTGTTACCCACTTACAGGAGGACAACCAAGAGAGAGGGTCATATTCATTCCTCTCATGTGTTTGCATGTTCTTGCATTAACATTTTTCTCAAATAAAAGATGCTAAAAAATGTTGATTTCTTCCTGTTCTCTTTTTGATTTAGGTTGTTCAACTTCTGAAAGCTGGGAAAGCAAAGGAAGTTTCTTACAATGCACTGGCTTCACATATTATTTCAGAAGATGGGGACAATCCAGAAGTTGGAGAATCTCGTGAAGTTTTTGATCTCCCTGTGGTAAAGGTAAATGACTCATCCATGATACTATCAAAGTACTGATATGAATACTTCATTATTATAACAGAAAATATTCATGTTTAGATGATGACCAAATGAAACATACCTTTAAAAATCTTTTATCCTTGTTACACAAACTTTTACCCTGACTTACAGACTCCTTTTACAATTCTGTGTTCTGCTTTCTCTTGTTGCTCTGTATCTTTCAGGAGGTTGGTGGTTGGTTTTTTTTTCTGTTTTGTTTTTTTTTTTTTTACAGATTCTTCCTCCCGTCATCTGTGAGATGGTGTCCTATTAGCTGTACTTGAGAAATGTTTCTGGTGGGAAGGTTCTTACAGGCTTCTGGCAATGGGAAACCTCAATTTAGAATAAGCAGTAGACTGCTGAGGGTTTTTTTTAAACACACATAATTGGCAAGGTGCAAAATGATTTTGTTGATTCTGCATATGTGCGCTACACTAATTTTAAGCAATAGGAACTTGCAGAAAAATAGATATTTTTTTTCTCTTGATTTTAGTTTTTTTTTTTCTTATACTGAAATTACCCTTATTTTACTATCTTGCAACACTGGGTTATTTTTCCAGTGAAAAATTCTGGACTTTGTGTTTGAAAATATAAACTTGTCACTGTGCAAGTCATGAGAGTGATTAGAAGAAAAAACATTAGTATTTCACTGCCAATACCTTTGGGTACATGATTTGGGGTTATTTTTTCCATATGGTTGCAGGTGGCAGTAGAGAATTTTGATAGCTTATGTCATGAGAGTTCACCTGACAGTGTAGAAGTATGAATTAAGTCCAAAAAATAAAAGGTGCTTAGCTAGAGACCTTATGGTTACAGTGGGTGTGCTGATTAATTTTTAGTACCTTTTTGTGAAGTGTTCTGTGGCATAATTTTAATCTTATAAACAGGAAGACTGCTGCCATTCTCCTGTGAAGCATCGTAACAGTGCTTCCTGCTTTCTAATGCCTTATACTTAAATAATTTAATTTTCTTTATAACTGATACTAACTAAACTTTTTCATTTGCCAAATGAGAACAAGTCTTTCAGTAATGTCACTTAGTTTGACCTGAAAGCATCACAGCATGATCTGTAATCAAGATTAGTCTAATTATTAAGGGAGTGGAAGTCAGAGGCAAAGGTAGCTTGTTATCGAGAGAAAAGGCATAGACAATAAGAAAGAGAAAAACTTGAGGGAGAAAAATCTCCCTTTTTTTTTGCAGAGGATTAAAGAATTATGAATTAGATGTTTTTAGTTCATTTTTTATGCCTTTTTGTAGGGGAGAGAGAATAGCAAGAATTGTGACACTGTATACATAGTTACCACAATATATTTGTTTGTTTTTTGAGAAAAAGTAATTTCATACTGAAGGTGATGCCACTCCTTCCCCCTTCTTCCTTATATGCTCTATTGGGACCACTGTCCTACATCTCTTGCCTTCTCCACAGCCTCCCTCTTACCTAGAGGAGGGGGATACTGTCCCGGAACACTGTCAGTTAGGGGTCATCACCTGTGTGCTTAGCAGCCCTTATTGCTTTGTGTTTCTGTATAAGGTTATGGTTCCTGACTCCTTGGTCATGAGCGTAAGGTAGGGAGGTTTGGGTTTTTTTAGAGCAGGGAAAACTGAAAATGGGAGAGGATGAATAATTGCTGGCATAATAGATGGACAAGAGAAGGGGATCTTGCTTCCATATTGCTGCACAACCTTTGAGCAGTCTTTATATTAACTCTTACAAATAAATCAGAAGAGTCTTTTTTGTAAAGACCTAAGTACAATGTCTGTGAAACACTTGAACCTGGGAGATATATATTGAAACTAGCTATAGTATGAACTTGGAAGGTAATTCACTTTTCACAGACACAGACCAAGGTTTTAATGTCTTGTGGTTTTTATTTTTCAGCCTTCCTGGGTGATCTTGTCTGTTCGCTGTGGAGCTCTTCTGCCGTATCCTTTAACTTCAAATTTGAATCAATTCTATAGGAAATATGTTAAAATAGATACCATCAAGGGATTAAAGACTGCTTCAAGTATGTACAGTTAAATTTTTAAAATGATAGGATGTGTTTTGCCTGCCAGGATTGTAGTGTGCTTGGTGCTTCTTTGTCTTCCTTCCATTTTCCTGTCCCTCTGGCTTTTTTTGATGCTTAATAGGCACTTGGAAGAAAACTGTCATCAAATGGTCTCAGAACATTTTAGCTGGAAGTTGATAATTAACTGTGAGGATCCAGGAAAAATGCTGGAGTGCAGTAAGTGGGCAAATGTTGGTTCTGAGTAGAATGGCCTATTCTGCCTTGTCTAGAAGCAGAGTTAAGTAAGGGATAAATACACAATAACTCATATCAACACTGTATTATAAATAACACTTTATTAACAGATAGTGTTAGTATACCCATTTTTGGAATAGTCTGTCCTTGCCTTTGGTAGACCCTTGTTCATATTTTGGCTAGATTTGTGTTTCTTAACTTGTTTGGAGCATATATTCTTGCATATGGATGGCATATTCCTTCATTTTCTTGTCAGTTACTACTGTTTCATGTTTAGGTTCCCCACAGTTTTTTTCTTTGCGTAATAGGAACAGTGGTAATGGCTGTTACTATAGAAAAAAAATCACTCGTCTTTTTCTCAGACCATTCACGATAAAGATTCTGTATGTGGAAAAGCTGAAGCAGAGCAATACATTTCAGTACAGATATGAGCAGATGATTGCAACAAAGGATGCCAGGACTAGGGGAGGTATGCTGTCAGGCATGAGATCTCATTTTGGAATCAGGTTAGCAGGTGGGTGTGTCTATAATGGAAAACAAGAGGTGGTAGACGCAAGAATCCAGGTGTTCGTATTAGGAATTCAGGTCTTAATGTGCTTTGGTGATTCAGAATTCATGTTTTATTCCCAGTATTTCAAGGTTATGTGCCTTTGCATCTTGCTGTGTCTCGACTACTTTGGAAATAGCCTGTATATTCTCTACTTCCCTGGGAGAATTCATCTCAGGGGGTGAACTGTAGGAAGAGAAAGCATTGAATTCATCAGATAAAATAATATAGTCAGCTCTTTGCAGCTGTTTCGATCACAATAATCAACATGTCGGATAGGATTCAGCAGCTAGTATGAAACACTTGCCATAGTCATGGGTAGTCTTCTAACCTAAGAATAAGAAAGTCTTCCATTAATAACTTCTCTTTCCAATGAAAAAAAGCCACCAAACATTACATGGCAAAACCCAAATCAGCAGAGCTACTCCTGTATGAAAAACAGTTTGTTTATTGTGATGTGATCTGAGCTGGTGATTTTTGTGTTTTGCATTTGGAAATAATAAATGTGTTTCTCATCCTTTCATCATCAGAATGGAAGTGTACGGTTGTTTATGTCGCACGTCTGTAAGCCTTCTCCCTGTTCCTGAAGACTGGTTGAAAAAATAATAAAATAGCTTGGAATTAGATACATTTTCAGGTTTAGGTAATCTAGCATTGCATCATTAGTGTTATTCTTTCCCATGGAGAAGTTGCACTATTAGAAAATCGTTCTTCTGTCTGAAACCAGGGTTTTTTTAAAAGGATGCTCTAAGAGCTGATGTTATTACATACCCAGAAGAGAAATCAACAGATGAAACCATTGAGTGATGCAGTCCATAACTAAATTGTAGCAATAAATGTGTGAATGTAGCCCTGAATGGCTATTGCTCAGGAAGTCTTTATTGTGGGTATATAGGAATGGCCAAATGAAAAGACCAGGTCTCAGTAGTATCATATTCTTGGATTGTGTGGAAGAAAGAAGTTTTGTACACCTGTCAGCAGTAAATGTGTCCTTGGACCTTTGACTTTATTCTTTCTGGCACTTCATGTCCTTAGAACTTGGTGGTTTTAGATTTTATTCTGAACCTTATAGTGCTCACTAAAATGGGTTGTTAAGTCCTAACTTTGTTCTGTTTCAGTCTCTTTACGACTTCTAGTACCGTGTCATCCAGCCTTTCATTAGGGGTTTGGGTACTGCCATAATGAAAAAAATGTAGTTAATAGGAATAGCATACTTTTTCCAGTTGATTGTTTTTGGACCCTGTTTAGGCAGAAGTTTGAGATGCTGCATTTTCGTCTTTTGGTTATGTTTTGATTTGGAGATGTAATACTCAAAGTTGTCATTGAATTTACTGAAAAAGCAAGTCCGAAAGAAACGTCTTTTGTCAGTTAGACATCTGGATCTAATAAGAGCCTTAAAGATTTTATGTTTGCTTGTCAATTATGGTACTTATTTGATGGGCACTTGCCTGTCAGTTATTAAAGGTGAAGTTTAATGTAGAAAGATTTAACGCAGTATTGAATTGTAATAATTTTGCCTGTTTCTTATAAATGTGTTTTAACATTCCACTGTGAAAGTTGTTTTCATCAGGGTGAACTGCAGAAGGCAGAGTGTTCTCCTGTTAACTCCTATCTGATGTTTGCAATATCAGACTAACCTACGGTTGAAGGGAAGTTACAGAAAAGTTAATCTGAAAGCAGCCTTCCTCAAAAAGGAAATACAATTTTGTGTGTGAAAATCTTGGTTGTAATGCCATAAAGAGGGTTGGTGATTTCCTAATTAATTCTCTTGATAGCAGCAAAAGCAAGAATGAGGAAGGATTATTTTTCCATGGTCTTGTACAGATGAAAGAGGATCAAAGCACTTCTGAATTTTTGTTGCTGGGAGGAAAAAAAAAAGTGAGTTTTGTTGCTTTCCTTCTTTTTTGGTTTGCATAGCTGCTTGGAACTTTATTGTTTTGCTGCTTGTAACTGTTCTAAGAGGGTCTGTTTCACTCCTGTTCTTTAGAGAGTGCAAGCTGTAGTCATACTGATAGACCTCTTAAATACTGAGCTGTTGCTGTTTTATGTGCTAGGAGCAGGTGTTAAGGCAGGGAGTAGACAGCTGTACAATTTTGAAAGACCCGGTACTGAATCTCTATCTTAGAGGAGATACTGAGCAACACCGTGAAATACAGGACATTCATCAGACTTGAACTTCTTGGAGCGTTCTGGATAACAGCAGTAATCTATTCTTAAGTGTTAAAGTGCTCTGGGCTTTGTTGTCAGCTTACTGTATGTTGTCTCTTACGCATCTCAAAATTTAAGTGTTGCTGGTGCATCTGTCAACAGCACGGGGGAAATAATTTTGTTTCATTACAAAAATCTCAGCGTGTACTGGTAATACAACGCACATCTGTTCCTGTAGTCCTTTTTTCCAACAAGGTATGCGTGTATCTTAAACACAAAATCATATGAAAGTGTAGAAAAGGGAGGGAAGTCACAGAAGTCAGCTGGTCTGTCTGTCTTTCCCACGTCACTTCTGTCACACTGCTCTCTCCTGTTTCACAAAGCCCCTCCTGTAGCGGAGGTTTCATAGTCTCCCCAGTCACTTTACAGTGCCTCAGTCTGTTGTGTTGCTAGAGTTTAACCCCATTAGCATGCTGCAGTCTAACCTTGTTTCGATTTATCTGAGCCATTCTGAACAGGGAGAATGAATTACTTCTCTTTTCATTTGGCAGCCTTTAAAGGATTTGAAGATGTGTTGTCTTAGCTCCTTAGCACATCAATTCTGGTCTTTCAGTTTCTTCTTCTAAGTCATATTTACTAGGTCTGTAAAAATTCTCACTGCTCTTTTTTGCATACTGTTTCATTTATCTGTCTCTTTCATGCATCTGAAAACAAATATGCATTGCTATCAGAGGTCTTGTTTGAATTCTGAAACATCGTGGAAAACTTCCTGTGAGTTTCAGGCCGTGTTTCTGTTTTTACATCCCAGTGTGATGTTTTCTCTGTTTGTTTTTCACAGTAGCTCCTAGAATCGTTCTTCAGATTGTCCTGTATTTTTAAACATGGAGATAAACACTTGATAATGAAAGGAAGCTCTTGGTAATGACTTGATGGGTCCTGAGGGGGTTGAGGGAGATGTTCTGGGGAGACGCAAGTTTGTAATGTTACCAGAATCGGTCGTAATATTGGAGGTGTCCTGACCCAGTTTGCACCTCAGTTTTTTCCTGATGCATACTACTTGACTTGGAAACAGACAACATACTTTTAAAGGCAGAAGTTTTTGAATGGTCAAATACTTGATAATACCTGAGAAGTACAATGCACACTATTTAATTTCCTTTTAGTGTCCATCAGGAAACTCTCATTTAAATTATTTTGCATCCTTGACACCTGCTTTCCAGTGTAAATGGCTTTTCTCCAGAATCGTGTCAGATCTTTTTTGGAGTCACTGCCTGTCTCTCTCAGGTAAGAAGTGAATCATATTTTAGTCTACTCCAGTGTACAATGTGTGTGCTGTGCTTTGTTTCTTTTAGGAGAGATACCAGTTTTTCTGTCGTACTATGACCTTTTTTCTGTATGTTAGGTGAATTATCATCTAAAACAGTTTTTCACTTAAAATGAGGGCATGAACATTTCAAACTGTGGACATTAAACCAGTAATTCATCTTGTGTTTGCCTGTAAGGTGATTCGAAAATGCAGAGTGCACTAAGACTATAAACTCTTTGCTCCTGTTCTTCTATTTCTGCATTAACACAATATTCAGTTAACAAGTTTTACCTGCTTATGCACTGAAACCTTGACAAAGGTATCAGTGAGGAAAGTAAATGGAAAGGTGGGGCTTCAGTGGCTTGTGTTGATAGCCAGCTCTATAGATCCGTGAGTAGCCTGTGGGTGACCGACGTGTGTGTGTGCAGACAGACGGGATAAGGCCCTAGGTGCTAATGGAATATATGCGTAGATGTGATTTAGACTTTTTAACAAATTATTCCTGTAATAGCATCACTAACTCTGAACAGTAATGGCTTAAATACATGTGGCTTTCTTGGCAGGGGAGGGGGACGTCACTGTGACATAAATTGTTATAAGTAAACACTTCATGTTTTTACACAGGCTATTAATTTGGTCTACTTGCTAAAATTCTGTTTAATGAATTTAAACAGGTTGTCTAAGATAAATAATTCTTGTTTGCTTGGTCACTAACTTTTTTCTCTTGTGGAAGGTGATATATTAGTGTTGAGTTTTACAGGAGTGAAGGATGTTTTCTTTGTGCAGGTTAAAAATCACTGTTTAATGTCTTTTCTTGTTGTGTCTCTTTGTCACCCTTTTTTCTCTGTAAGTTTCATGTTAATTTGGTATTTAAAAGTGGTAGGTAATACATTAGCCAGACTTGTAAATGGTATGTCATGGATTGTACTAAAATTCTTCAAACAAAAGGCAGCTGGTTGCATAGAACTAAAAGGCTTATTTACCTTCCTTGTAGGTTTCATCTGAAGACCGAAGTACGCTGTGGGCTTTGATTACTTTTTATGGAGGGAATTGCCAGCTGAGCCTCAATAATAAGTGTACTCATTTGATTGTGCCTGAGCCAAAGGGGGTAAGAGTTTATTACATGTACAATTCTTCTTATTGTAGCTCTCATTTGCTTTTGAATAATCAAAAATTTTCCATCTCCCTGAAGTTAGGTTTCTTAAGACTGTTGGTTAGTCTTGAACAGCAATATTCAACACAATTATGCATTGCAGCTATTCAGTTGATTAATTCAAAAGTTGTTCAGTTTCATATTGTTACTTGTATTTCTAGTCGAATAAGGCATTTCATTCTTTATTCTGTTCATCTTAACCTAATTTTGACATGGCATAATCATTAGTGATTGTGATTTGTAAATCTGTAGGTACAGAATCAGTGAAGAAAAATTAAGAACAAAATTGAAAAATTGCATTAAATGCCCTTTGATGTTATGAGGGAGAGAGGAATAAAGCCAGCAGGGGGAGGAACAGATTATTTTCTTTTTTTGTTGGTGATTTTTTCTTAAAGAAAAGAGAACTCTGAAAATCCCTCAAGTCATTCCTCTTAAAGAGAGATGGTAGGATAAACAGTACACAGCATTCCTGTCCAACTGCTGATAAAGTAGTCATACTTCAAATCACTCCCATCATGGAATCATAGACTATCTCAAGTTGGAAGGGACCCGTAATGATTGTTGAGTCCAACTCCCCGCTCCTCACAGGACTACCTAAAACTAAACCATATGATTTAGCGCATTGTCCAGATGCTCCTTGAACTCTGACAGGCTTAGTGCTATGATCACTTCCCTGGGGAGCCTGTTCCCATGACCAGCCAGCCTCTCAGTGAAGAACCTTCTCCCAGTGTCCAATCCAAACTTCCCCTGACATAGCTTCGTTCCATTCCGTCATGTCCTATCACTGGTCAGCAGAGAGAGGAGATCAGCACCTGCCCTCTGCTGCCCCCGTTGAGGAAGTTGTAGACTGCAATGAGGTCACCCCTCAGTGATGAGGTCACCCCTCAGCCTTCTCTTTCTCTTCTCCAAGCTGAACAGGCCAAGTGACCTCAGCTGCTCCTTACAAGTCTTGCCCTTGAGACCTTTCACCATTTTGGTCGCCCTTCTCTGGACACACTTCTTCTGTGGAAGAGTTGGAAGGGTGTACTGAACGCCCCTCTGGTTGTCTCCTCCATCGCAATATAATGCTTGGATGAAGAGCTTTGCTACCTAAAATGGTGTTTTTAAGAGTCAATGATACACATTTAAGGTGTTGCCTAAAGTCATAAGGTTTTTAGAGCAAAGGGTGTTGTCTTGAGCTTGCCAATCAAGAAACTGAAAAAAACACATCCTACACATCTGTAGGATAAAATAAATAACTTGTTTAATTTATTTAATCAATGAATGGGAAAAATTTTATAGGATGATTACGTCCTGCTGCTCTGACATACCACTACAAGGGAATCTGCAGCAGTTTGTAATAAGAACAGTTTTGACACCAGTGAAACCGTAAATGATTGCTTTGACTAGACACAAGATGATAAAACAAAATTTTTAATATTCTCACCACAAAGAAAGAATGAAAACCCATATCTGCAAATAAACTTCGTTTCATCTGTAATCTCTTTATTGTGTATGAATGACAGTTTCATTGTAGGAAATAACTCTAGAGAATCATTAAATTAAATTAATTTCCTCTGAATGTGCTGGTTGTTAATTTATATTGTTTGATATACAAAGAAAATCCCAGTTCAATCACTTTTAAATATTAGATCCTGAAATTAGTTTCAAATATTCTGAAAAAAGTTTTCTTTTTTTCCCCTTCTTGATATTTGTGATTGGTTTCCATCAGAGAGGATGTTTTGAACAAACAGAGCACTGCTCCTGTGTCTGTTTCTGTTTCTTAGGAAAGGAAACAGTAAAGTTTCACTATTTGTATATAACTTCAAATGGTGAAATGATAAGGAAGGAGGGAGGGATAAAGAAGTTTTCTACTTTGGCAGCATCCTAACCTCTCATTGAAATGCATTTAGTAAATATTTGGACAGAAGTGTAACTTCCAAGTTGAGGGCAACATGACAGTTTGCCGCTTCTGAGAAGGTGCATGGGAAATATCCGACTAGTATTCCTGCTGAAATGCATTTTTTTCAGTGATCACCTTGCAAATATTTGTCTCTACTTTATTATGAAATTCTGATTTTTCCCTAAATGCTTTTTTCATGGTGTTTTTTTCTGTGGAGAAAATGTAAGTATAAGCTGTACTTAAATTCACTTAATGTCCACCTAAAAATCAGCTGCGTCTTAGTATTGACTGTGATGTTCCTAGCTGCTAGAGTTCTGAAGGCTTTTTCACAACCAAATTTCACGATTTTCAAATTCTTTGTTGATGATGTGGTTTGCGAAGAATTTGGGTAGTGGTGTTTTTGTAAGTGAAGACTTAATCATCTGCAGTTGTGTCTTCTGAGTCCTCTATATTGTAAATGCGAAGATTTTTGTTTTAATCTCTTGGAACCTGTGGTTACACACAGCAGTGTAGTTTGTCCTGTTGGTTCTGGGAGAAATCACTTTCTGTTACTGGACAGCCTCTGGTGATTTGCCTCTCCATGCTCTAGCCCTGCCCTCAAAGAAGTTACGGATTTTTTGTCTATAAATAAAATCCTTCCTTTTTTTCTTTTTTTTTTTCCAGGAAAAATATGAATGTGCTTGTAAACGGGACAGCATTAAAATTGTGACACCAGACTGGGTACTGGATTCCATAGCTGATAAGACTAAAAAAGAAGAGACTCCTTATCATCCTCGTTTAATTATATATGAGGAGGAAGAAGAGGAGGAGGAGGAAGAGGAGGAGGAAGCAGAAAATGAAGAACAAGATTCTCAAAATGAAGCTAGTACTGATGAAAAATTATCAAGCCCAGCATCTTCTCGAGAAGGATCACCTTTGGGTGATCAAGTTTTTTCACCAAAATCTACTACTGCTGATAAGGCAAAAGGGGAACTGATGTTTGATGATTCTTCAGATTCCTCTCCAGAAAAGCAAGAGAGGAATTTGAATTGGACACCAGCTGAGGTCCCACAGGCATCTGCAGCAAAGCGTAGGTTGCCTCAAGGGAAAGACTCTGGGTTAATTAATTTATGTGCCAATGTCCCACCAGTGCCAGGTAATATTTTGCCGCCAGATCTGAGAGGCAATCTAATGGCTTCAGTCCAAGGTGCCCAAGGTTCTGATCGACAGGAAATGATGGCTACGTGGAGTCCAGCCGTGCGGACATTAAGGAATATTACTAATAGTGCTGATATTCAGCAGATTAATAGACCATCAAATGTAGCACATGTAAGTGTTGGATTTTTAATTTATAAGATATTGGACTTTTTCTCTAGGAACTATCATACCCAAGAACTTCAGTTTCTTTTTATTGTTCTTTAAATGTACAAGGGATTAAAAGTTCTGCGTATTAGTTAAAAGTTGTGGCCAAATTACTAACCTCCCCATAATAAGTAACTTCATTCCTAGCAGGTTCACAGAAGTAAGAAGGCATTTGGAAAAAATGTTTGGAAGAGTAAAGCTGTGTTTAACTATAGTGTGGTTTAGAGTTTCAGTATTGATTTCTTGATAAGAGCAAAAAAGATATTCATTAATTTAGAATTATTTGGCTAGTTCAGGAAACCTGATTACATACCCTTCAAGCTTTTTATTCAGTTCAAGGAATTATTTGTGCTGTAAACACGTAAAACCGTGAAATGGGTTGTTCTCACAGTAGGTTCAGTTCTATACTGTGTTGTTCTGCTGGGCATCATTAAGTTGTTCTACAGTATAGTCAGGATTATGATGCAGAAGCCCTAACTTACAAGTTCTTATACCACTCGTATAGTCGAAATAGTTGCAGCTTTTGTATTGGAATTTATTTTTAGAAGAAAATAAAAAGTGAGTGAGCATGCACTGAAGTAACTTGCAGCACTGAAATTCTGAGTTGTTCATGGGAAGGGAACATGAGAAAAGTAGGTCCTGGTAAATGTTAGACATATCTTTTACTTAAATAATTGTACTGGTGCGTTTATTTGGATGTTCATCTGAAGGTAAAACTTTCAAAGGTGCCTGAATAATATAGAAGCTTACAGCTAGTACTTAAACAGAAAAAGAGGAGTCACTCAGAAATATTCATTCTTTGTTGTCTATATGACTGCTGAATATGAAACAGAAATGCAGGCTCCCTTTTAAAACTGAGTCTTAGGTTACTCTTCTCAGTGCCTTGAATTGTTTAAGGACTGAGACTTCTGGGTAAGGACTGAGCAGAACCACCAAAGTCCTGGTGGGTTGGCCAGTGCTGGTAAGTTGGCTGATGCTTTCATGTCTGAACACCACATCTACAACAGCATTGTGCTATCATATACTCTTTAGTGGTGTCTCTGTGGAAGTATTTTTCTTTATGTAATATTTATAGAGCTCAGGGTGGTATCGTGCTTCAGCTGGACTTTGTTCTCCAAAAGTCAGTTAGACTAGGGACTTGACTATGTTGTGCAAGGACTGTACTCCAGTATCAAATTGGTCTGCTGTGTAGGTTGCCGTGCTAGTTCCAGCACATGGAGAAAAGCTTTGCATCTTAGAATTGTGAATCTGCTTCCTAGAGGGGGGAATAACAATTCTACTTTTTTCCTTATAACATCCCTCTGCCTAGGTTCCAATTGTACTTTGTATCCTGCTTGGGTACCAGTCTTGGGTGGATTCCATGTCTTGGAATCTTTGCAAGTTACTGTTTAATTTGAACCTCAGATTTCTGCCGAATGGCAAGATCTGCAATAACAAGGCATTTTGCAGATACAAAGTTACTTGCTGAATAGAGCCCTAGGATACTTTTGAAAGTTTTATCCCTTTATTTTGAAATATGTGTCCTGAAGCTTCTGTAATTTTAACTTTTGGGACTTTTTGTGGAGAGCAGCGTGAAGATCTCTCCTCATACTGAGCCACGGAAACATTCTTTTTGTGTTTGTTATTTTTAGTTATTGAATGTTTATACTGTGGTGCTGTCTAGATGTTAGGGATGGGTGATGCATTGATAATGGTGATTGTAAATGTATGCTATACCAACAATATCAAAATTACTTACATGAAACCTGAGATGTTTTGAAGTGCATTGAAAAAACACTTGAGCCACCTCTAATGAAGATGGAGGTCTCATTGAGAGGATACAGCTATTTGGCTTTGTGTTTTAGTGATGTCTTTGGTTCTTCCCTCTCTCACACACACATCACTGAAGTTTACACTGTATGTGATGAAACAGTGTGGGTGAAGGAAATAAGCTTTGTAGGATTCACCAAAGCTGATTTTGTGTTAAAAGATTTTAAGAATGGCGAGTCTAGTGTTTCCTATTGTCCCTTCTAATTTTTAATAGGTAGCTTATATTAAAATATTTTAATAGATATGTAGAACTCATCCTGATCTATTAGGAATTTTCCTACTTTTCCCTTTTTTGATGTTTTAAAAACCCACTTGCTAACTTATGCGTGCTTAGTGTGAAACAATTTTTCCCGTAACAGTGAGTTACGCATCTAAAAATAAAATTAAACTCTAGATTACTTCAGCACTCTATATAAACCTAAAATCTGTTATTCTTAAGTATGGGTTGGTTGTTTTTGGTTTTTTCCAAGAAATTATTAGCGCTCAGCAGATCAATGTTTTTCTTTGGATTTTGAGATTCAGTTTAAAAAATAGAGCTAAATATTCCTGAATTGGTTCAAAAGAAAGCAAGGTTGTATTAAGTTCACATTTCAAACATTATTCTAATTACTAGAGGTGTTATTCGCAATTTTTAAGTTAAAGAAAATAAGACTATGGAACTAAACTATGAATTTAATGGGCCAAGAGAATTGTAAAGTAAGTGTTATAGTCGATTGAGTTGATCAGTGTAGTTATTAACATAGTGTTAATAGTCATAATATTACCAGAGATATCATCACTAATACAGGGATGGTTTTTATTCTTAAATTTTGCTAAGATGTGCATTGCCTTGTATTAGGAGCCACGTGCAGCTCCATGCTTTTCTTACGTGTAAGTCCTGTCTTTTCTTTTTGCTATTAACAGGTAAAGATTTTTGTTTAGCTCACAATGCATTTAAGCATAGGGTTCTTTTCTTCTGAGAACTGTGTTTTCCCAGTAGTTCTTTTAAATATTTTTAAAACTGAATGGCAACAAAAAGGTCACAAAACTAATCTTTGTTTTCTAGATATTACAATCACTTTCAGCACCTACAAAAAGTTTAGAACAACAAGTAAATCATAGCCAACAGGGACATCCAAATGCGGTGCTGTTTAGTCAAGTGAAACTAACACCAGAGACACATTTATTGCAGCAGTCACATCAAGCACAGCAGCAACAGCACCATCCTCTTTTACACCTTCAACCTCAACAACTCATGCAGCTCCAGCAGCAGCAGCAGCAACCCCAGATTTCCCAGCAGACTTTCCAACAGCAACAGCCTCATCAGTTTCCGCAACAGCAGCAGCAGGTTCATCAGCAGCACCAGTTCGCACAGCAGCAGCTTCAGTTTCCACAGCAGCAGTTACACGCGCAACAGCAGCTACACCGTCCCCAGCAACAGCTCCAGTTCCAGCAGCAGCATGCTTTGCAACAGCAACTGCATCAGTTGCAGCAGCAGCAGCTACAGCAGCAGCAATTGCAGCAGCTGCAGCAACAGAATCTGCAACAACAGCAGCTACAACATCAGCAGCAGCAAATGCAGCAGCAGCAGCTGCAGCAGCAGCACCTGCAGCGATTACACCAACAGCATCAGCAACAGCAAATGCAGAATCAGGCGACGCAACACTTAACGCAGACATCGCAAACACTACAGCATCAGGTTGCAGCCCAGCAGCCACAACACCACCAGCAGCAACAGCAACAACTGCAACAGCAGCCGCTTTTTGGGCACGATCCAGCAGCAGAGAGTTAGTAATCATTGCCTTCTGATCCTGAGAAAAGTGGCTAATGACATGATGTAATGTGGGTTAGAATATAAAAAAATAATGCTGTGTTTACAGTATGGGATTGTAACACTTATAAATGCCATTCATGGCTCAGGACCTGTTTTACTAATTTTTAGGCAAACAAATTATAACTAAGGATGATCCAAAAATCTGAAAAGTATGAGAGCACTGAGAACATTCTCTTTTCAAATATATACTTTATGCCACCAGCATATAAATTATACTATGAGAATAGTGTTAGCCTATGCATACCATAAATTGTTTTAATTTTTTTTTTTCCTTTGGAAGAGGGGAAGGAGGAAGCTGTGAAACAGCATAACACTTGGTAAGACAGCTTAAATTCAGGAAATACCAGTAAATTAATGAGGATTCAGTACCGGAAAGTTGTCGTACCTTGCTTTGAATTATGTCCATGCTAGTAGAACTGAAAGCTTTTTAATTGTTCTGACTATTCATAGCTAATCTGTATAAAAAAAGTAAGTTGTTGTCTTACGTTTTCCTTTTGGTGCCCCTTCCTCTGCCCCTTTAACTTGTCTTTATGCAGAAAAAACCACCCAGACCAAAAAACCCTGGGCTGAACTGCGCCTTTAGATGTGGCTGTCAGCTTGGAAATTTTGGATCCTACTTTTTCCAATAAAGATTTTCTTCAAAATTAAGTTTATAACCTGGTAATAGGAGAGATTAGTGTAGCAAATATGTTCTGAGATGAACTCTTTAGACTTGCAAGTATTTCATTTTTTGTTCTTTTCTGTGCTAAACTATTCTAGTTCCAGAAGAGTATTTCCTCCTGGGCTGTGTCTTTGCAATTGCTGATTACCCAGAACAGATGTCTGACAAACAGCTGTTAGCGACCTGGAAACGGGTAAGATTCTGCTCTATTTTTAAAAAACTATGATAAGATAATGTCATAGTAACTATATTCTAAAAGAAATCATTGGAAGTATTTCAGCACTTTTCACTTTTCTTTAGGCATCCTTTTGTGTAATGTTTGCGTTACAACCTAAAAAACATTATTCCACTGCAGCTGACCAGAAAAAGTAATAAAAATGCTTTAGATATGAAGCCTGGTTGAATTGGGTCTTTAGTCAAAATATTGGCTAAGTAAGTTACAGCCTTAACTATTTCCTGAATATTTTCAATCAGGCAGCTGTCGTGCAGCAAATGTAATATTGCATTGCTATCTGCCTTTAACTTGATTGTATAAAAAGACTTTTTTTGCATATAATTTTGGCATTTAGTAGCCTGTGAGGTATCCACCTGAGTGAAAAAGATGGAAGAACAGAGTGTTTCTATTTTTTGCCAACTTCTATTTTTCAGAAAAATCTGATTGTATCCTTTCCTAAATGAGAGGACTTTGATGTTCTTCAGAAACTTCTGATGGATTTTATAGTTGAATTTTCCCTTCAATTTTGCATAATCAAGTAAGCTGTTGACATTTTTAACAGCACTTGTGTTTATTGCTGAGATAGAATTGAATAGTTCATGAAAAATTGTTTAATAGTTATACTGCAAAAATAAAAAAATATGAGAAGGGTTTTTTGTTTATATATCTTTGTTTTTTTTTTAATTGATTCTAAAAAAATAGACTTTTTGTAGCTCAGTGAAAAGGTGCATATTTAATTTCGTTTTTTCCATTTTTTTTTTTTTCTTCAAAAATGTTTTTAAGCTAGATAACAAACGTTTTTGGGGGGGTAACTCTTCAGTGAAATGGTGCTAATGGTGACAGTGTCCTAAAGAGCAGACTTTCATTTAAGACTGTTTGTTTCTTAGGGTAATTTTAAAATTGTTATATATATATTAGAAGTTTTGTGTTTGTTCTCTTACCAGATCATTCAAGCACATGGTGGGACAGTGGACCCTACCCTTACAAGTAGATGTACACATCTGCTTTGTGAAAGCCAAGTCAGTAACATGTATGCTCAGGTAAGCAAACCAGTAATGTGTATTCATGCATGCTTTCATTTTATTACTGGAAAGGTAGAGCTTTCCAGTATGTACTTCATGCTTAGATTGTAAGTATATAATTAAAGCTCTTCATGATGTGCTTTTTTATCGTTTATGGTATAACAAACTTTCATAATGCATGTAGTAGATTTATCCCAGAGAACATGAAGGAAGATGCTATGAGAAGAGGGATCCTGAAAAAGTAGAGGAAAACAAACGATTAAAATCAAAGCTTTGTATTGTAGGAAAAGTTTAAAATAAAATAAAGATGTATTTTGGTTTTTAAAGGCTGTTTATGCATGTATTCATAGGCTTTAAGAGAAAGGAAGAGATGTATTACAGCACATTGGCTGAACTCAATCTTGAAGAAGAAAAAAATGGTACCACCTCATCGAGCCCTTCATTTCCCAGTGGCATTTCCACCAGGAGGAAAGCCATGCTCTCAACACGTAAGGAGAAAAAGCTTGCTTCTAACAGATGCTTGGTTCATTACATGAGCAGTTAAAATATAGCTAGAAAGTGCGTAATCAAAGCAAAATACGCATTTCTTTTGTCTTGGAAGAAAACCTTCTTAAGGTCCTGTGTCGATGTGGTGCATGCTACGGGGTGATTCAGAGTGCTTTGAAGTCTTACTGAGTTCTGAGGGGTGAGGAGTAACACCTGTGTTTGTGAATTGTTCTCTTAAAAACAGGTGCAAAGATTGTGTGAGTTATACATAGCAAGGTGGCAGGAACCCAAGCTGCATAGTTTTTGATTAACAGCATGTCTAACAGTATATGCTTCCTGTACCATAACCAAATATTTTGAAGGTATTTTTTGAGGGTTTTTCTGGGTCAATACCTAGCAAATACCAGAAAAGGAAGCCTGTTCTCTTAATCAGAGAGTAGGAGGTTACAGTTCCAGTAACCTGTGCAATGAGGAGCC
This sequence comes from Stercorarius parasiticus, assembly GCA_013396915.1. Taxonomy (NCBI): domain Eukaryota; kingdom Metazoa; phylum Chordata; class Aves; order Charadriiformes; family Stercorariidae; genus Stercorarius; species Stercorarius parasiticus. The sequence continues at coordinate 90,988 of VWZL01004176.1, forward strand.
CCGAGGAAGTTGGATTTTGTGGGGTTGAAACATAAACTTGCATTTGAATTGGTTACATCTTGAAATACACTGTGCAACATAAGACAAGATTCCAGAGTATGTCTTGGCATTGGCATTTGTGCCGGATGCAGGCATTCAGGATGATGGCCTTACTACTAGACTGTTCTAAAAGGCATAAAAAGAAATACAGGTTTGGGAAAATCAGATATAACAACATGCATGTGAACACAGTGGTTAGTAGCAAATGTAGTGTGTAATAAATGTAGTTTATTATCAACAACAACATTGCTGTTGCCTTTTCCTAAATAAAAAGAGAGAATGGCAAAAATGAAAAGTTGGCAAGACTAAGGATAAGAACGGGAGAGGTGGAATTACCGTTCACCACCTACGATCAGCTGACACAGTTTATTTGGTTCCATGGCAGGGTAGAGCAGAGCATTCAGGAGATTTTTAAAAGTAGAGTAGGGCAAGCAAGTAAGTGTAAGTGTTTCTCTGTCTCCCTGAAGATAAACAACAGCAGAAGAAAGACGCAACGCATGTGCGAGAAGAAAACTAGCTGGGAGCTCTTTCATAGTATAACTTTGTAGCCTTTAAATGAGAAAAAGCTGACCAGCAAAATGAAAATGACTCTTCCTCAGTCAGAATTAGTGCTGAAAACCTGAAATGATTATGTATAAACAAATCACTTTTAAATTGTACTTTATTTATTCTACAAGCCATGTTTTAATTTTCCATGTGCCGTAGTTACGATACTGTGTATTTCACTGTAATGTAAAGAAGTTAGTAACACAAAAATACTTTCACCAGGAATGTTTTGTAAGTACCATCTATGTTCGGTTATTTGTAACTGTCTGTTTCTATCCGTAGATAATCTCTGTGACAGGATTTGTTGATAGTGACAGAGATGACCTCAAACTGATGGCCTACCTAGCGGGTGCCAAATACACAGGCTACCTGTGTCGCAGCAATACAGTTCTCATCTGTAAAGAGTAAGTGGTTTATCTCTGCAGTACTCACCTTCTCAGTTGCCTGTTGCCAGTTAGTGCTTTTTTTAACGTGAGGTGCTAATTACATGTCATCATAAGAATGTTAGTTTTAATCAATTTTGCGATTTCGTAGCAATAAACTTAGTGATGTTCTTTCTCAAACTAATTTACTGCACACTGTAATATGGTGAATTTGGCCTGAAGACAGGCAAAAGAAAAGTAATTTCTAATTCCACTGTTTCACAATATTTTATAAGTGATGCTGACTGTTACATCATCTATAAGTAAAATATCTTCTTTTTTTTTTTTAAATAATTGTTTTAAAACGTTGGGGGTGGGAAAATTAAGTTAAATCCAGGTCTAACTTGATTCCATTTGGGGCAGAAATACTCCCCTAATTGACCTGTTCTAGCACATAAAGGAAAAGTATTTTTTTCAGAGTATCTACTTTGTCACAGTTAAAATAGATAATAGGCCAACACAGAGATACTGGTATTTTAGGTTTATTATTAGAAATTGCTGTTTTAACTATTTTATTAAAATATATTTTCTTTTCTTCATCTCTGACCGATAAGGCCCAGTGGCTTGAAGTATGAGAAAGCTAAAGAGTGGAGAATACCGTGTGTAAATGCGCAGTGGCTCTGTGACATACTGCTAGGAAATTTTGAAGCTTTACGGCAGATACAGCACAGTCGATATACAGTGTTCAGTCTTCAGGACCCGCTTTCTCCTAGTCAACATCTAGTTTTAAACCTTTTGGGTAAGAGCGTCAGTCCCAAAATCCTGTGTTTATTTACGTACATTTATATACGTACCTGTTTAATCGATAGAAGTATGTGTCTTCTGTTATAAAGAACTTCACAGTGGTTTCATTTGTGTTTGGTTCTTCATTTCCTAGATGCTTGGAGAGTCCCATTAAAAGTATCACCAGAACTTCTGATGGTATGTTGAATTATTGTGTATATATACAACTATTTTTGTAAGATTACTCTTTAGTGTTTTTAATGTGTGAGCACGTGTACATGTCATGTGCAGCAGACCAGAGGGACTTGCACAGAGCCGTACTGAACCTCCTGGCTTTACTTCCTGCTAGCGTTCTCTCTATTTTATTTTGAGAAATCTGAGCAATAATCTTTTGCAGAACTAAGAACCTGCACTGTGATGTACAAAATGAAGTTACTTTTGAGACGTCTTGGGCTAGTGCTTCACTCTTCAATTTTTACATCAAACCTTTAGAAAAGGCTTGGTATTTTTTGAGTCAATACTTAACACTGTCTGAAAATGAGGCCACATAAGGGTTTTTAAGGCAGAGCACCAGAAATCTTTTTTGAGGATAGCTGCCTGTCAGACGGTGTTGATGCCATCTACTTTTTGCATTTTCATAGTTGAAATGTCTATCAAAAAGTGAGCGTGTGCGCTTTTCTTTCCAGCTGCTCTTACTAGCGATTGTCTAGCATAAAACCACTCGTTCCTGAGAGCAGGGGACAAACCCCCATGGCCTGTTCCTCCCAAAGGATCACCCTCACAGCAAGGCTGGAATAATGCTGCCTGTCTTTCTGGTCATGTGCCTCTAGCATTCCTCATTAAATTTCAGGTGTGGATTTGAAGGTTAAAAAGAAATTGTTGTCACAGGCTCCTGCAAGTGAGAGCTGTGGTTTCAAGTTACTCAGGCCAGGGAGAGCCTAAAAGCTGCAGTGGCTAATCTAGTACTGGGGAGACAGGAGTGTCTATCCAGTGAGTACCTGAGCATCCACTGGAGCTTCTCTTTATGTAGTTAGGGAACTTGAGTGTTTAAAACACAGGTGCCAATATTTTCTGTTGATATTTAAGCACCTGGAAGAATATTGTAGTCATCATGTATTTAACAAATGGACAAGTTTTTCAGTCTCTTTCTCATTTATTTCTTTGGGTTTTCCATTGATGATTACGAGCTTTATTAAAAGGAAAAAAGTCCCACAATATTTTATTTGGTGTACACTTACATGTTTACATAACTTTGTGGAGAAGTTTTGGTTAATTCTCAGCTTTGCTCTTGAGTCAGTTGTGTAAGCAAGAGGTGCACCAGTCCGCATGTTTTTTTCATTTATGTTTAATTTTCTTTAATATAATCTCAGAATATCAATGTATAGTTTTCCTCTTTCAGAAATTGGTTTCCCTGCTCCATTCAGATATAAACGTGTAGATGTTCTAATTTCAGGGTGTGAGGTTGCCTTTGAAACCAAAGCAAAACGAATCCAGTCTTCAGCCATCTGCCAAAAGAGCAAGGTAAGAAGAGTGTGCCATCAGTGCCAGTAGTCCTTAATTGACTTTCCCACAGAAGTGTCAGCTGGCCATCAGTCTAGTTCCATTCTGTGCCCTGCTAGTTGAAATAACTATAAATGGTTTTTGCATATTGCCAGCTCCTCAACTGGCAGGAATAAAATAATAAGTAGAGAGTGAAGTAGTAAGAGAATTGTGAGAGAATAGAAGCAGGAGAAAATGTCCTGTTCTCAGCATAGCAATTTTTTCTTCACAAGACTGATCCTGCCTAATTCTCATTCATCTGAGTATTTCCATTGATAAAAGTTGCAAGAGTGTGCTTGTGTAGTTTTAAAATAGTAATAATAATACAACTTTGGGCCCAAACTTCACATTCTGCTGTATTTCATGGATTTTGTAGGATTGAAGACCTACCACCACCTACTAAAAAACTCACCCCAGAATTGACACCGATGGTGCTCTTCACAGGATTTGAACCTATGCAAGTTCAACAGTACATTAAGGTGACTGTCATGCTTATCTCCTGTGAACTACATTGAAACATCTCCTAACTTTTTTCTTGATGTTGAATTTTTGCTATCTAAGACTTGATTAGGATACATCTAGTGGATAAAACCCCATACTTACTGGGGCTGAGGTTAGAGCATAGATTCATGTGAAATGAGCTTTGGTAAGCGTTCTGCTTTAGTTAGCTACTTCATGCTTCTGCGCTACTTATTTGTTCTTTCTATGTGATTATTTAAAAAGCAGGAAGGCCTCTTCCACGTTTGTTTTTAAATCAGCAAACTTCGTGACCAAATTTAGGTGAGAAAAGTAGTGATGGTTATACTGGATGAGACCCAAGACTCTTCTAATCTAGTTGTTATCTGTAAGGCCAAATGCTTCAAAGAAAGCTGATGACAAAGCTTCTGGCAGGTGTGAGATAATAAGTTCCCATGGAGATTTTGTTCTGTTCCCTCATAAAGCTGTAGCAGAACTTACCTCTAAATAATTTGTAACATTCTTCTAATGGTATAGAAATCCAGTCACTCCTCGAACCTTAATAACTGGTAAATATTTGTTCCAAAAGAACTTCTAATCTATGTTATTTGTCACATGTTGGCCTAGGGTTTTTTTAACTGCTGACCTCAGTAGTGCATGAAAGATGCAACACCAATGCCTGCTCCAGCTAATCAAAAACAAATGAGGCCTAGTCAGTGTACTCAAAAATACCTAACGTCTTTATTTTCCCTAAACTTCTTTTTAAAGTAGTAAAAACTTTGGAGTTTATTCCCTTGCAGTTGGAGCTTGTTATTAAATATTTTGGAACTTAAAATATTTTTTAGCTTGTCATGTAAAGTTCCAGTGTCAGCTCCTCATTTTTTTTGTCATGTTGGTACCGGGTTAGTTATATGGAGAATCTGTTTTGGTAACAGCTATGGCTCACAGATATAAAAAACTAACTTCAGCCTCAAGGCTCGGGAAGTTGAATCTAAACTTGTCAGCGATGGTATCGTCAAGACCTTTCAGAGTTTGGGTACCTACCTGAGTCTGGATGCTCCCCGTCCTCTTGGGATGGAGGGGTAGTTTTTTTTTCCTATGTGCCCAAAGGGTTCCTTGAACGTCAGGATGGAAACCTTACAAGATCTGCCCTCATAGGTATACAGCGTTTCAGATGAACGTGTATTAACTATGGAAATAACAGCCTTTGCCTTTCGTAGGTGTACAAGTGTAGTATTCACAATGTGTTTATACGTACCCTGAAGGAGATAAATAGTAGAGAGGTTCAGTGTCTCTGAACAATATTTTTGTACATAATCTTTATGCAAACTGTCAAAGTAAGCCAGCATGGTAAAGAAAAGCTTAAAACATTGTCCCTGTCTAACCTACTTGTTCGTTACTATCCGAGCAGTACAGAGGGATGCCAGAGATCTTTCAGGGCTTCTAATAACCCCGTAGACCTTCTCGCTTGGGTGACTTCTGATGACTTTTGTAGTAAAATCACCCCAATATGTTAAATATTTATACTTAAACATATTGGTGGGTTTTTTATTCTTTTGTACAAAATGCTCATCATAGAAAATCAGAAATCCCTGGTGCATAGATACTGAAGCTGTCCAAATATTTTTTCATTCTTTAAATTTTTATGAGAGGGAGCACTCTATTTGTAACTAACACCTATGGTAATTTGATATGCCTCACCAGCTGATTTAGTTGTATTACTAATCCCTTCAGATAATGACTTTTATCTAACTGACAAGACAGCAACTGTGAAGAATTAGTTTGGGTTTGGTAGTTTAAACGAAGGAAAAAGGGTAGTTACTGAGGGGTAGTTACTCAGTATCATCAAAAATACATGTGGAACTAGTGTATTTAAGGAACACGTTTTTCATGAGTTGCTTTTCTCTTCAAAGAAAATACTAGCAAAATTAAGTTTACTGTAGCTACAGGGTATATTACACCTTCCATAGAAAAGAGCAAAATCATTACATTTTCTGGTTACTTAAATTTAATAGCATGTTATACTTAAGATTTTAATTTGTATCTTATAATTATTTCTTCCCCTGCTTAAAAAAAAAAAACACAACAAAAAAAACCCCCAGAAAACTGCAGAAGCAGAATGTAGCTTTCAGTCTTGCCAGATGAAATTTGTGTCTGGAAATACCTGGATAATCAATGCTGTAAATTCTGCCCTTTAATCATCTTTAGTAAAGGAATGGCTGTAATACAGAATTTTCCTACATTTATGGTTTCGTTAGGAGCTTAGTTTTACTTGATGGTGATGTTATGATTCGTTTTTTTCCTCCAGTTTTTAAAGGACTGTTCCATTCTGATTTTTGTTTTGTACAACTTTCAGAAACTATATATCCTTGGAGGTGAAGTAGCAGAATCTGCCCAGAAATGTACCCATCTAATTGCCAGTAAAGTGACCCGAACTGTCAAGTTCCTGACAGCAATTTCTGTAGTCAAGCACATAGTAACTCCAGAGTGGTTAGAAGAGTGTTTCAAATGCCAGAAGTTTGTTGGTAAGTTAACCTAGTATCATCTTATATAGTAAACTTAAGGTTTGCTGATTTAAGTATGCGAAGAGGGCATGCATATTTAAATACACTTAATTGTTTTGACTTCTGACTTCAGTGTCTTCTCTTGCCGGTTTCCTAAACAGTTCAGTTTTGACAGCAGAGATTTTAAGTCTACAGAAATCTGACTAGTATAGTTAATAACTCATGTTACGTTTAAACAATTATACTAGCAGCTAGTTTGTATTTCACTTGAGGTTTGTATTTCACTTAGCGTCGTTAAATAAGAAGAAATTATGTATTATTTTTTTATTAAGTTCTCTTTCAACAGAACATTTTGTTTCTTTTAGTTCTAATTCATGTAATGTTGTTTCTTTCCATTAAATGAAGTAAAAAAATACTTTAAAAGTTTACTTTAGAGTGATTAAATAGTTGCATGTTGTTAAGCATTATATTTCTTTCTCATATGGTCATTTGCAGATTTGATTACATTACTTTTTAAACCCCAAATGCTTTTGTTTTCAATATTTTTTCTAAAGTATTAGTTGTAAAGAACTAAGGCACTGTTGTAAATACAAAAATGCATTTAAATAATTAAAATTAATTAATCTAGTAGCATAACTTTGTGTTTGCACTGCTTTTCTGTTGACAGCTGAAAAGAAAAAAATAGATGGTTTAAGTCTACTTGACAAGGATGTTGAATCTGAAGAAAATCTTCTTAAAGGCTGATTATTTGTTTTATGATTGTTTTATGCTTTTTATATAATTTGTTTGAAAGGAGCAAATATATAGCATTGCTGCCTAACCATCACAAAGACTTAAATCTATGGTTAATTAATCAATAAACAGCAAACATTTTTATAAATCTGGAGAAAGTGACTTGCTCGGTTCAGCATCAGTGAGCTGAGAAATCGATCCATTTGAAAGCTGTTAGAAGATAAAGAAGGTCAGGGGATACAGAAGGATGACTGTTTTGATCTAGGACTTGAAGGACTTGTCTACTGAAATTTAGTCGATTTGTAGCTAATGGGCTGCCTTCAATTTTGTATCTAGTACAATGATGGAAAATATGGCAATTGTTTAGAAAAATTGTCCTATTGGTTGTCTTATGGAAGAGTGTTAACACCATCTCTTGCAGCTTGTCAGAATTATACTTGGAAAGACCAGTTTGTTCTCCATGTAAATTCTATTTTTCTTTAAACTTAAGTATTTTGAATTAAAGCTGATTTTGAAATGTGTTTGACATAGCTTTTTGTGAAAAGCTAAGTTAAGACTGAAATTCCATCCCTAATTAAAAAAAAAAAAAGAAAAATCATCTGAATAATAGGACAAGGAAAAAACAGATGGATAGGTTGTTCCGTTAAGGCTCTGTGAGGAGTTGAAGACAGTTTCTGGGATTCCATAAGTTGTCACAGTGATTTGAACTTAAACTTAATAATTCTGCCCCTTTGTTTGTAGAGAATCAACAAATAAAAGTTCGCAGGTTCCCCCAGTAAGTTAGAAAAAGGGACTTTATAGGACAACGGTTGTTGCCAGATACACAAGTGGAAAATACACAGACAATTTTATTCTCCAAGTAGTCGTGGGTCATCCTTATAAGATGCCTAATGATGTTAAAATTAGTGAGCGTTTACCATTCAGAGGCACTCTCCCACCAATGTTTTCTGATCATACTAGACCTTGAGTTACGTGGATGTTTTTTTCTTTCCTGCATTACATCATCAGCCTTTTTTTTTCAGATGAGCAGAACTTTGTGCTCAGAGATGCTGAAGCTGAGGTGCTATTCTGCTTTAGTTTAGAGGAGTCTCTAAAGAGAGCACAAGTAGCTCCACTGTTCAAGGTAAGTGGTTTAAAAGAACATTTAAATACCTGGAGCTGTTCAACCTGATGTTTTAGGCATTGGGACCACAGCTTTTGTAGTCGAGGGCTATAAAACAGACTAGCATATAATGCAAAGCATTTGTTTTAAATTTTATTTGTTACTTTATGCCTATATCCTGCCTAAGCATTGTTGCGATGGATCTAAGCTCTCTAAGTGGCTGGATCCTGTAGATGTGAACAAAACATGCTCAGTATATGCTCAGTATAGTTAACAGTATTTGTTCCCTTACAAAATTTAGAACATTGCTCTATTATTTGTAAAATGCCACTTATGGAAGGGACTTCGCTCTTTTTTTAATACCAGCCTGATAGTCAAAGCATTTGCTCTTAAAACTGGGGGTCTGAGAGTGAGTTTGCACTCCAGCCTCAGGGAGCTCTAGTCCAATTCTCCGTGAAGACTGTACTTAGCACCAGGCTGTTTGCAAGGACGGTGCAAGATGGTTTTCATGCCTCTGGTTAAAATTGTGTTACAGTGCAGAGAGGTATCTGAAGATCAGAGTTGCTAGAGATTCTTCAGTGTAACTGAATTTGAGACTTCTTGAGGCAAACCACCTAAAAAGGGTATTTTTACAACTTGTAATGAAAAAGAATCTGTGTCTTAATAATTATTAAGACTAAATAATACATTTCACTCAGTTTTGCAGTCTAAATGGCAAGGTTGTTTGTTTTTTTTTATTCCTAGCAGGTAAACAAAGATAATCTACTTTGTGATCTGATCACCTCTATCAGTCTCAGTCAAGCAGGAGGATAATTTTTGTCAGAAAGTAATACATTGGCTGTTAATTAAAAGCTGAAAGTTCTTTTGCAACACTTGAGATGTCCCTGTGCTTGAAGAAGCAAGGAACACTGTTTTTCCTATATGTCTTACCAAGCTGCAGTTGGCTTTTTTGGGGGGGTTGGTGGATTTTTTGTTTGTTTTTTTTGGCTTTTTTTTGATTTTTCTTTAACCATAGTTTAGCCTGCGGTCATTTGAAGGTTTCCTGGTTACTATTTTAAAGGTATTGAAATAGGCGCACCTGAGCTGTTCATATTTATTAAAGTTGTGGGTTTGCCTCACCAGGGAAGACAGATCAGTGGTAATTAAGGACAACTCAACAGCTGATGAAATTTGCTGCTTTAAGCTGTGGTATCTAACACCAGCTTACAAAGCCTGCCCCGTGATTATATAGGAGTAACATGATAATAAAACTTGATGTCTTGCAGAAATCAATTGACAAAATAATGCTTTTTTCTTATTCTTTCTCTTCTCTTTTTAGGGAAAATATTTTTACATTACACCTGGAATTTGTCCCAGCCTTTCCACCATGAAAGCTATTGTGGAGTGTGCAGGAGGAAAAGTATTATCTAAACAACCTTCTTTTCGAAAACTCATGGAGCATAAGCAGAACAAAGTGTGTATAGTGTTGCTTTTGAAAATGTATTAGTAATACCTTACTGTGCTATTCTGAGCTCACCATTAGTTTCTTTGGTTTAGAGTTTGCCTGAGATAATCTTGATTTCCTGTGAAAATGATCTTCATTTATGCCGAGAATATTTCGCAAGAGCCATAGGTATGTATAAGCTATCAATGTAATTTGAACAGTGTAACTGTTTTTTCGATTTTTTTATTATTATTATTTTACAAGTACACATCTTTTGAAGCTCTCAGGTAATAATAGAGGAATACGTGGTCTATCCTGCAAACCACAGAGAATCTGAGAAATCGGAGCCAGCTGTTTGCTAGGTATTTCTAATAAAGGTATTTTATAGCCAGGTCACTGTAAATCTCTAGCTTGAACTTGACGCTTCTGTCCTGCCTGAGGCAAGATTACTGTCTCAGTATTCATCAAGTTAGTTAAAGATCTGGGGTTTTTCGCAATCTATTTTTACTGAACTGTAGAACCCCAAGACATGGTGGGTTTATTAATAAAGACATGCACTGGAAGCCTAGCACAGCGTGTAACAGCTAACAGTAGGGCTCTGGTAATGGTGGGACAATACTCCCTTACACCTTTGCCTGGAGAGCAGAAAGGTACAGAATGGCCCCTCCTGACAGACATCAGGCAGAATGTCTTTGTAGGGTGTAAAATCTGTGCATGTTTTTGATATTTCCAGATGTCCACAATGCTGAGTTTGTCCTGACTGGAGTACTTACTCAAACACTGGATTACGAATCATATCCTTTTTGTGTAAAGGCTGTCTACTGCTTGGGGAACTGTAGTTTACTGAAAGTTTTTCTTAATTATGAACTAATTATTTATAATGTTTTAGGATGTGTAATGTTTACTTGATGGGAGGGCAGTTTAATACCCAGAAACCTAGCTTAAATTCAAAGTGGAATTACTTTTTGATAGGAAATACTTCAGTGGAGGTGGGAGTCAGGGTTGTCAGAAAATAACAATACTAGAATATTAAGCAATAGGAAAAAACCAACTTGTCATGAAGGAAAATATTTGTCACGAGTTACTTGCAGATGAGGAAAATAGCTTTTTACTGAGGATTATAAACCCTGTTTGATAAATGCAGTGTAGGAACCAGTAGGAGTTCTATGTCTTCATGATTAAGCAGATCTTAATGATCTGATTCTGCACCTAGACGCACATAAGTCTGTGGGGCCGGATGGGATTCACCCAAGATTACTCAGGGAGGTGGTGGGAGAGCTCACCAAGCCTCTCTCCATCATTTATCAACAATCTTGGTCAACCGGGGAGGTACCAGATGACTGGAGGGTGGCTAATGTGACGCCCATCTACAAAAAGGGTCGGAAGGAGGATCCAGGGAATTACAGGCTGTCAGCCTGACCTCGATACCAGGAAAGATCATGGAGAGGATCATCTTGAGTGAGCTCTCACGGCAAGTGCAGCGCAGCCAAGGGATCAGGGCCAGCCAGCATGGGTTTAGGAAAGGGAGGTCCTGCTTAACCAACCTGATCTCCTTCTGTGACCAAGTGACCCGCCTGCTGAACGCGGGGAAGGCTGTGGACGTTGTCTGTCTGGACTTTGGTAAGGCCTTTGACACCGTCCCCCACAGCATTCTCCTGGAGAAGCTGGCGAATCATGGCATAGACAAGTGTACTCC
>VWZL01004176.1:102543-126627 GCA_013396915.1 Stercorarius parasiticus
AGAGGAGAGCTACCAAGCTGGTGAGGGGTCTGGAGACCAAGCCATATGAGGAGAGGCTGAGGGAGCTGGGCATGTTTAGTTTGGAGAAGAGGAGGCTGAGGGGAGACCTCATTGCCCTCTACAACTACCTGAAAGGAGGTTGTAGAGAGGTGGGTGTTGGCCTCTTCTCCCAGGTGAATAATGACAGGACCAGAGGAAATGGTCTGAAGTTGCGTCAGGGGAGGTTTAGATTAGATATTAGGAAGAATGACTTTCCTGAAAGAGTGGTCAGGCCCTGGAACAGCCTGCCCAGGGAGGTGGTTGAGTCACCATCCCTAGAGGTATTTAAGAAACCTGTAGATTCGTCTCTTCAGGACATGCTCTAGTGACAGAGATTGTAGGGGTTTTTTTATTTTATTTGTGTGTGTATGGTTGGACTTGATGATCTCAAAGGTCCTTTCCAACCATGAAGATTCTATAATTCTATGTATGTTTTTTATTAAAGTTCTATTTTGCAGTCATTTCTTAAAGTTGTTCTTTCTTAACAAACATACATATAAATTTACTTGATGGGTAGTAAAATGCCTTACTGCTTCGGAATCCTTGGAGCATTAAATCTAGCTGTTCAGCCATTGTACAAAGCAACTAAAACTTCCTGTGGATGCTGTTTTCCAGCTGTTTTCCTAGGGATGATGAGCAGTTTAAAGCAGGAAAGCAAAAATAAACTGCATCTTTTTTAGGATGTGTAATTTTATTATGCTGAAACATAATTTACTATGTTTTGTATTATACTACCATTTTAAAAGAGCCCACTTTAGCTATCATGATTAGCCCGTTTTTAAACATTTTAACGTAAATGATGGTACTCAGCCAAAAGTGTAATTTGGATGTAAAAATAAAAGGGCTTGCTATCTATTAAATTATGGATGTTGAAGATGAAAATGTTTTGTACTTTATTTTTATTTCTTATACTCTATTTTCTTTTATATTGATATTTTGCCCACATTTTAAATAAATGTACTTTTAAATGTTTTACTCTATATTTTAGTGGTGGTTCATTTTTTTGAATGCTGTGCAACAATGGCACTCTGGTAAGAGTAAATTACTCAAATCTTTTTCCAAGCAATGTAAAATTATTTCAAGCTTATTTTACCAGGTATGTTTTAATATATGAAATCCCAGTGCTTTAAAGGGAAATCATTGTAAACGTATATATGTGTTTTTACTGCAACAAAGAAATAGCTTGAAGGAAGGAGAAAATACAAGCCCACATATTATGCTGTTGTGATAACTTGTTTGTATAGTGAGTTTTACTAAATAAATATTACAAATCAGTCTCCCAAATCTATATTCAGTTGTATTTCCTAATACACACACAGTTCTAATAACCTGAGTTTGCCATTTTTGTCAGTTCACGTTCTAGTAGGTGAAAAAGTTATCCTAAAAGCATTTATTGTTTGATCAGCAAGCCATTAAACTCTGGCTGGGGATTGCAGATATCTCCTTCTCTGTATGTCATCAAGTGTATTAACGGCACCTTGTGAACCATTCACAGAACAATTCAATATACAAGATAAAAACATACTTTAAACAATAGCTTATCATGCTATTTTTTTTTCCAACATTTTGTATTTCTATGCAGAACCATTTTACAGAGAAGCTTTTACAATTACAGTATCATTAAACTGAGGTAAGCTGCTATTTTTAGCCTATGCAAAGCTTTCTACAGAGAAATTATTAATTTCGGATGTCTTTTGTGCTATGGCTTAAAAGGTAAATCCAGCTGATACTTGACCACTGTTTGTTGCCTTTTTTCCCACATCTCAGTTCAAAAAAGTGCCCACGCGAATGACAAATTCAAGCTGTAAAAACACAGTGGGAGTAAATTTCAAGATGGGTGAATTCCCACAGAGGCCAGCACTGTGCCTCTTGCCTGTTTCTGCTGGCTCTGGCTTTCTCAGCTATCCCGATTTATTCCTGGATTTGGCGTTTCTGTTGTAATCAATAAGGGGCTACAGGATGATAACAAGAATGCTAAAATTTCTATCAGCGTGACTTTTGGTAAGGTGACAAAATGTAGTAAATGAGAATGTTACACTTGAATGTCTCAAGATGGTTTTGGGTGCATTGGAGGTTAAAAAAATGCAGTACCAGGTAGAAGAAAGTGGTATTTTTCCCCAAGTGCCATTTACTTGTAACAACAGAGTGATGTGCCTTTTCTTAGTGTGATGTTCAGCTCTCCGTAATAGTTTCCTTTTCATTATGAGATAGATTAAGACAAAGTCTTTAACGTGGAGACCTAAGATTGGAAGCTGACAACATAATTTTAGGCTTTAACTTTTAAAAATAGTGAAAAAAGGAGGAGGGAATGCAGTGGGAGTTAATTGTTGTGCAAATGACTTACGTTGTTTAGACTTGTAGACCTACCTGGCAAGTCTGGTCTCCCTTTACTGTCAGTGGAGAGAGAGAATCTCTAAAACCTGAGTTAGTTCCAAGACCCCTGCAGAGGGTGCATTTTTTAACAGTTTAGCAAAGTAGTTTAGTAATCTACATCTTTTAGAATAGGTGAGATGAATCCCACCCTAGAGAACTTCAGTAATGCATTGCATGGATACTATTTTTGTGTAGAAAAAAGTACACCCTTTTTTTTTNCTGATGCTGAAATCACCTAAATCTGTTAATCTCTGTATGGCTTGAGACTTCCTTCATTATACTAGTTACCAGGTTGCAGAGAGTTTTTGATGCCTTTTCCTTTAAAACCAGTACCAGCTGTTGTAGCTTTTGGACTTTTGGAAATGTGATACACGAAACTTACGTTGAATAAATACTTCCTACCTGTCATGCATTCAGCATATCTTCTGTCTGCCTTATGAACGATGAATTGCTGTAGCAAATGTAAGCACTAAAAAGAGATACGCGCATGTAATGAATGAGTCAGGGGCACTGTTTAACTGTGCGTGAAATCAAACACGAGGCATATGAGTTTGCAGAGCTGGGTTCTAGAAGCGAAGCAGACCTGCCAAAACAGCTTTCTGCAGAATGAAACCCAGCACCGAGGGAGAAGAGGCAGAGAGAAACCGCGTTTGAATGTGTTAGCAGGTTCTGCCTCAGCAACGTAAACTGCTAGACTCAATAATGCATTTATGCCTCAGTAAAAGTTCTCACCTTTTTTAGAATTAACTTCTTCCACAATGAAGAAGTGTTGAGGATATGTAATACCTTTGCCAAAGAGTCAAGAGATATGTGAATGCAATAGCAGCTGAAAGGTAAATTTCCTTATGAAAACTATCCAAAATGCCGTCAGATACTGCGTAGAGAAGCTTGAAGAAAACCAAATGCAATCATGGAACAAATGAACCCCGTGGGAAACGTGAGTGGTAATGCATCTGTTTCATCATCAGTGGAGACAGTGTGTTTATTTAGCCAACACACAAGTATGACTGATTTGATTAACCTTTCAATTAGAGTAAAAAACCAGAACCTGCCAAGAAATAGTCTTTCAAGAACCACAGGAGGTGTCCAGAGCCAACTGGCTTGCACAGATGTTACCGTGCATGTGATTAGTGATAGAGAAAGGATTTGATGAAGTATGCTCATACTAGATTGTTGTTATGAACATGCCTTTTCTTTAGTGGAAGGTTAACATACTGAAGTGTCTATTTGATCCTGTCTCCTGTACTCAGGAAAAAATAACTTTCATGTTGTTCGGTTGCTTGCAGAAGCATTAGGTCCATAATAGAAGCTTATGTTCTTTGTAGAAAATCTGTTCTGATACAGCAGTTATTTAAAGATAAATATAGAACCTGTCTGTGATAGCAGAGACATTCCATTGGTTAGGGATCTGCTGGAAGTCAGGGAAACATGGTCTGCACTCATTACCCTGCAGCTTGCTTTGTCACGAGTCATAAAGTAGAATTGTAGAACGGAATTGTAGAAGTGCAGCTGGAAGAGACCTCTGGACGTCCAGGCAAGTTTTCTATATCTCGAAGGGTGGAGATGCCGCAGCCTCTGTGGGCACCCCGTTTCTCTATTTTGCTACCCTCAAGGTAATAAATGAACCATCCTCATATCTAATCAGAATGCCCATTGTTTCACAAGTGGCTGTTGGATCTAATTTCATACCCCTGCACCTCCAAGAAGAGTCTGGCTCTTGTATCCTTTCTATTCTCCTAGTAGGGAGTTGTAAACAGTGGTAAGACCTTCTGTTCTTAAGGCTGAGTGCACTCAGCTCCTCCTTGTGCATTGCGTACTTACACCCCCTAATCATCTTGATGGTCTTCTGCTGGACTTGTTCCACTAGGTCATTGTCTTACTGTATGGGGGAGCCCAAAACTGAAAAGAGAAAAAAGTGCTGGTCATCTTGGCCTTTTTCATGTCTTTCATCACTACATCCCTGTGACGTTGAGCAGCAGACTTTCCTTTTTCTTTCTTTTCCTTTTCTTTTTGCCAGTGATGTATTTACAGAAGTCTTTCACGCTGCCTTTCACATCTCTTGCTAGTTTCAACTCGGGCTGAGGTACTCCTGAATAAAAAATCAACTGCACAGTTCAAGATGTGTAAAGCATCTGAGCGGAGCAGGTAAGCACCAGAACGGCTGTGTTTAGGAAGGTTGTGCAACTTTAATCTTTACGCAGCTCTACTATTAAAATTTCATCAAACGCTTTCTAAGCGCAGTTTAGTTAGTTTGTCCTGCCTCAAGGCAGAGGGGTAGATGAGAAGACAGTTCTGTTGGTGTTTATGTTTTATGTTTAAATATCATGATGCCTTAAAAGGTGCTAGGAGATTACATAGACTATGTTAGGTAAGAATTACCCTTTTTATGGATAGAAGTGAAGACTCGGAGAGAAGTTTGCACTTGGAGTGGTGAAGCAAGGAATAAAACCCAGGTTAGCTAAATTCAAAGGGTTTACTAGGAGTAAGTTTTCCTAGAATTTCTATGGAATGGCGCTAATGAATACAAAAAATGTTAATAGGGAAGTTGCAGATGTGTTTCACTTTTCCTGCAGGGCTGGGAGATTGAGAGACACTATCTCCAAAACGGGTCCTTTTTTTGCATTCTGCAAACTCTGCAGGAAGCACTGCAGGCTACAGGTGCTTCCTTCTTGCTGCTTTCTTAATCTTCAGAGTGTTTAAAAAAATATATATTTTCTGGTTATTATGGTTCCCAAAAGTCTCTCTGCCTGGCTATTGCTGTGACACGTGCAGACCATGGACCAGCAGCCCTGACACAAGCAGTACGTAGCCAACCCATTTCATTGTGATGCTAATGATGGTACTTTCAGTGTCAACACCGTGAGCTTGCTGCCCATCCAAGCTCTTTGGATGAGGGGATATGATCCGTGTACTGGCTGTTCAGGGAAGAGCGGGTTAGGCTAGCACCTAAGTGGGTTAGGTTTTCTTAAAAAAGCCATCCGGTGTCTCTTTGAAATACAACAGGCCCCTCTCAAGGGAAAGGCATGCATGAGAAGATTCCTCAGCGGGATACAGGAGCTTTCCCTAGAGGAAGCCAAGTGGAGAGTGACTGTCTGAGCCCTCGGGAGATGCTCGGAGCTCTGCCAAGGGAATTTAACCTACAGAGTGTGTATGCAGACAGTTGTGAAGAGTAAGTGATGCTTGGAAAAGTATTCCCACCCTTATCAGTGTTGTACATCTCTGATCCTCAAGCAGTGTTTTGTCAGAAGGAGACCAGGCTGTGTCTGCCAGGGGAAAGCATGGTAGCCGGGGGGCACCCCAGATAAGGCTTTGACTGGGCCTGCCTAGGATGTTTCCTCATAGCAAGCTATGCCAAAAAGAAAAAAAAAAAACAACCCTATTTTAAGCTCCAGAGGTCAAATTTTATTAGTATGTCAATTAAACCACTTTTAAATGAAGCAGTTACATCAAAGAGAAAGGAGATGAAACAGCGGTTTCCCTCCCTGCTCTCTGTGGCTTTAGAGGGCTGTTCCTCACTTGATTTCATTCAGCTCAGGGTGTTGGGGTTGTGGGAAATTGCACAGTCCTTTCTGGTGGGCAGGAGGTTTCTCTTTCCAGATATTGAAAATATCTCACTGAACAATGATACCTCCTCGTGGTTTTCATGGCATTTGGAACTTGACATTTAAATTTTATAAACTAGCAGCTTCTTACAGACAAACAACTATGTCCTACAATGCCTTTGTGTGAGAGATGGAGAAATGGCTTTGTCAGAAAAGGTCTGTATTTGAGCTACATTTGGGAAGGCAGGGGTTAACCCACGGGGCCCAAAACAACTGGAGCCCATCAGCCTTCCAGAGGCCAGGCTGGAGCAGAGAAAGGAAGAGGAGCTCAGGGATACACCAGCCAAGAGACCAGCTGAAGGCGGTTAGCCATCCCAGGAAGAACCCTCTGAAGAAAAATATGTGAGTATTTTTCACCTGCTCAGAATTTTCTATGTTCCGTAAAGCAATGAAATATTTTCAAAGGAGGAGAAAAGGGGAGACAAGAGTTTGATTTTTCACATGATGATGGTGGCTTCCAGCCCAGCATGGAGAGAGGCAGACTGGAGCCACTGGGCTAGATTGGAGAAGGATCTGAATTGCTTGGAGAAAGATCTGAATTGCAGATGAATCGGGATGGGTTAGAAAGTTAGGGATCGCTGGCTGGGCTGTGGACTCCGAGGCTGGGCAGATGTGAAGTAAACCAGCTTCATTTTGCGTGCAGTGAAGTTTTGCGCATCCTTCGAGCCCTTCTGTGGTAACTTGCTCCAGTGTTCAAACCCGAATATTGCTGTAGCTACAGAAGTGCTACCGACGAGTGCATTTTTGCGCTCTAAGCCCACCTGGAGGGAGGCTGGGGGAGAGTCCCCACAGACACGACTGAAATGTGCTGGGGGGGAAAGAGGAATCAAAATACAGGCATATTCTTCTTCCAGCATCCTTCTGCTGAGACGTTCAATGGTTACAGCTCACCACCTAAGGGGAGAACTCGGAGGAGCTGTAGTCCAAGGCACATTTAAATCACCTCTTTAGCAGAGTTTCAATCACAGCAAACCCATCTTTCGTATTTCTGGCTCTGCCTGGAGAGAGTGGGAAAGAGACTCCCGTCTCCCTGGCAATACCAGCATCTTTGCTTCTCATGCAGCATGTTGATCAGTCCAGTGCTTCTTACCCTCCCATTCCATGCCGCTTTTCCCAACGGCTCCTCCTTTTCCCTCTCTATCCAGAGGAGGCTGCAATGGCCATGTATTTAACTTGCCAGACTCGCTAGCTCTTGTTGGGCTGAAGACTGCTTTACCTGGCCTCCCAAATACGACCGTCTCTCTGATAGAGCGCCCAGCGTGGTACATAAACTATCCAGGATATTAAAAGTGCTTCTGAGGGCATTATTTTATGTCCTCAGCCTCTGATCAGACTCTAAACCCTGCAGGATGCTGTCTGCAGCGTGAGCAGCAGCAGCTCTCGTTTCCTCCTGTGCTCTTCGACGTGTCTGTTCCTCACATGAACGTGGGGTCACAGCGTGGCTCCGGAGAGGAAATCGTGCAGTTTGCTCGCTAGCAAGTTCCCCAGAGTTTCTTTGCAATGAATGTCTCAACATGTCTGTTTTACAGAGCCCTTCCCTCTCAGTCAGCAGTGACTGATGCACCTTCATTTCCTCCCCTACCATGCCGAGGAGTTTTTTATTGCGAACTGCATTTCTACTTCCGTGGAACAGACGATATAATAAAGTCTAGCTATTAAAAGAAGTATCTCTCTTGATCTTGGAGACAAAGGTTAGGTAGGAGAAAACAACATTTGTAAACGGGTCTGATGTGTTTTGCTGTAAGGTAGAGAAATGCGCGTTGATCAAATGCAAACTCCATCGAATATCCATTAATTTACCTTTGTGGTGAAACGCCAATATTAACAAACCCTTGGAAACACTGTTACAGTGATTTCTGTGATGACCCAGAAATATCAGAAAAAGCTTTACAAGGAGAGCAAGAATCTCTTCCTAGGGTAGCTGGTATGGATGATCAAAGTGGCCAAGATCTGGATCATGTGTGCACGTGGAGAAAGACTTTTCTGATTGAAAACTCCTGTATTTTATCTGACGATATCATCTGATTAAGTGAAAGACGTCACTGGACACTGGAACAGGTTGCCCAGAGAAGTTGTGGCTGCCCCATCCCTGGAAGTGTTCAAGGCCAGGCTGGATGGGGCTTTGAGCAGCCTGGTCTAGTGGGAGGTGTCCCTGCCCATGGCAGGGGGTTTGGAACTAGATGATCTTTAAGGTCCCTTCTAACCTGAACCATTCTGTGATCCCCCCCAACACACTTGCTGCGTCAGTGAGCTGGGCTATGTGAACCCCTGGGAGCATCAGCCACTCGTGAGCAGTACAACGGCAAGGGAACAAAACCTGCCCACGGACTGGAGCTGTGGTGCTTCTCTCTGCAGGTCATTCCAAATGATAAACTATTTACAGAGCCATTATAAAACCTATTTTCACATGGATGTGAGATGCAGGGACTTTCTAAGAACCAAGAAAGGTGTAAGGGCTAAATGAAATACTGAGCTCCATAGTTGGGTCAACGAGGACGACGAGGGAATGCAAAAGACGTGAAGGTGCACGCTGGGATGGCTCTGAAGAACTGATTCTCTGGGACAGCTGAGCATCCCCTGGAGGCATAGCCCTACCGTGCTTGCTTTGGAAGAGGTGCAGGGATAATACCAAGCGATAGGGAAAACTCCATGCTAGTGCCTACAGGCACTGGAAGAAAATGTACCCTCCTCCCAAAACAAGGCGTGGGGGGTGGATTTTATGAGGTTGGGAGCCTCTAGGAGCTGACAAATTAGTAAATTATTACATTTAAATTGAAGTATATTGCAAGAAGCTGTCAATTTTAATGAAACTAGTTTGGGACTTTTTGACTAGGAAGGCAAAATGAATTATTAAAGTATCAGCTAATGAAGTCATTGGAATGAAACTACCTGAGAAAACAAAGCAGAAACAAGACATTTTGTACCACTGTAATCAAACCTGCTCACTGCAGGCAAACTGAAGTGGGAATTCACATTTCCAGTTTTGCAGCAGCGTTGTTTGATAACTGCTGAAACACTGCAGAAAGTTGCGGTTTATCCAAACTCTGAGCACATAAAGAGAAATTTTCAAGTTTATTTTTTCCTCAAGCACCGCGCTGGGCATAAATGCTAACTTACCAGCTACTTCTTGTAGCACCTCTAACGAAATTGCTAGCACAACATCACGCAGCACTTCAGGCCAGTTCAGTCATTTATTTTGGTGATCTGACTGATGTTATTAATTGTTTAACCTTCACTTATGCAGACCTTCAGAAGTTCATCACCCACCCTCCGCATAAAAGCTGCAAACAGCTGTTCTAGCCCCTGCTGAGAGAAGTTTCCATCTTAAGCATCCTCTGCACGAGCGGGCTAAGAAAAAAGAGGGGCAGGAGTCTACGGAGAGGCGCGTCCTTCAAAGGACTGTCAGGAAAATTACAGCTTTGATTGATCGCACCATCCTATAAACTTAAAAAGCACAGCTTGGGAAATATAAAGGCAGAAACTGAGCTCTTTTTCTACCTATAAAGAATTTAATTCCGTTTCTTCCCCTCTGCTAAATACTTTTCCCAAAGCCCAGCTTGCACTGGGTTATGTTTCATAGTGGAAAATATGATTCCCGGGCTTCTCTGCTTATCGAATCAGAAATGATGAAGGAGGTCGAAGGCGCTGTTGCACCTAGCGCTGCTTTGCTTTGCTTCTTTCTGCAGACGGTCTGTTTTGCGTTGCCGCAGTGAATACGGCTCCCTGGATTTTCAGCAAAGCAATACACCCCTTTGTGTCATTAAAAAAGAATTTACTATATCAGCAACGGCTCTCCCTGGGTTTTGCCCTTTAGCTGCTGAATCCAGTGAAGAAAGTCTAGGGAGCTTCAGCCCCTGGGGAACGAAAACACGTGTTTAACGTGAAGTGGGGAAGCAGCCGTACTGACCTGTCTTGCGGTTATCCCCGAATTTAAACCCACACCGGGAGCACTGAGGCTGAGGGTAACCAAGGACCAGAAGGACATCCTACCAATGAGCAACACGGACAGAAACACAGACGTCTAGTCCCACCCCCCTGCATTAACACGGCTCCATCCTCCCCATGAGCGTTACCCATCGCGGCAGCTTTCTTCCCAAAGGTGTGGTTTGTGGCTGCCAACACCCGGAGCCAGACCTCTGGTCGCGTTGACGACTCGTCTCTTGCAATTCTGTGCTCTGCCAATTTGCAGTGAATCCCGATTCCAGGATGGGTGAAAACTCATAATAATAACTCAGCAGTGTTAAAAAAGAATAATAATCCCTGCCTCACTCCTCCTGCCCGTAAAATGCCCTGAATATGCAACTTGCTTTGATAAAACAGTGAATCTGTGTGACAGCGCTAGTTATTGTGTCTGCGTAGAAGACACTGCTAGTCTTTACAGCGTGATCTGTTGCCGCGTGCAGTTCTTTCAGTCCCGGTTGAGTGTTTGCCACCTGTCCTCTTCCAGACTGTAGGTCAAGACACGTTCCTGGTGTCTGACAAGTTCTGCACTGTCATCTGTCACCCACAGCTTCAGCTTCTTTGAGTGACAAGTTACCAGTTAACACATGTGGCAAAGGTTTCCATCATAATTATTACTTGCAGCTCCTCAACATGCTGCTCCTCCTACACGAATAGGTCCTGCCAGACTCTTTTAAAAGCAGGCAGGAAGACAAGTGTCACAGAGTAGAGGCACACCAGTGTGCTGCTTTCTCAGCAAAACTGGCTGTAGTTTCAGGGTCCCGTGATTTCTAACAGGAAAAAGAGAATCATTTGGGCTCCGTGGTCACGGCAAGGGCAGGGATGCTCCTTCTGGAAGGAGGGAAGGAATCATGGCATGTCCACCTGCAATCTGGCACCTACACTCCACCTCTCCTCCCAGCTGTGCTCTTCATATTTGACTTGGCGCTGCTCGTGCAGAAGCATGGCCAAACCCTTCGGCTTTAAACACAGCCTTGAACACAAGAGGGTTTTTCTTTAGGGTGGCATGGAAAAAAGTGCTTGGAAGGACCGGACTGAGTAGTGGAGTCTTGCTCTGCTGTGGCTGTAACGAGCTTGTTAATGCCGGTTTATTTTGTTTGTTGATTTTCTTGGGCTCTGCAGCCTGGCAGAACACTGTGTTCCTGATGTTCGCCTCCTGCTTTGCCTTTAGAGTACATCGGAAGCTTGTGAGAAACAAGCCATTTACAGACAGGTTCGTTAACTGAGATTTATTGTTTATTTATCCACCATCACAACAGCTTTAAGTGTGTGATGTTTGCTGGACACAAATGTCCCTCCTGTAAGAATATATTTATTTCTATCTAATGCAAATGAGCATTAAACATTTATCTAAAGCTGTATATTCAACTCTAATGGGCTGCTGAGGCATTTGTATGCTGAGTCTCCCAAAGACACATCCTTGTATTTCATGTTGGAGTTCACCTGCCGTATAGCTCTTGAGCACAAAGCCATGACCTTTGTGATGGACAAAGTCATTGTAAAGTTCCTCTGGACCCTCCCGTCCTCTCTGTTCCTCCGGCAGCATCATGCAGAAGGGGTTGTCCGTGCAAGGACCACCTGAAATTATGTGGTTCACTTGAGTGACGTGAACACCAACACTCACTATTGCCACCCCAGAGGGCTTAGGATCCAGAAGCTGATTTGAGATTTATGACATTTCAAAAACATACTTGCCATCTAATTTTGGGCAATTAAAGCATATTTTCAAGCTTTTCTCATTAGTCACAGGGTTAGAAACATGCTTTTAAATAGGGAATTAGATAACTAAGTTGTTGGTGTTATTCTTAGAACCATAGAAGGGTTTGGGTTGGCAGGGACCTTCAAAGATGATCTAGTTCCCGCCCCCCCCATCATGGGCAGGGGCATTTTTCACTAGATCAGGTTGCTCAAAGTCCCATCCAACCTGGCCTTGAACACTTCCAATGATGGGGGATCTACAATTTCTCTGGTCAACCTATTCCATAGTCTCACCCCTTTCAGCATAAAAAGTTTCTTCACATCTTCACAGGAGAGGTGTTCCAACCCTCTGACCATTTTTGTGGGCCTCCTCTGGACCTGCTCCAACAGGTCCATGTCCTTTGTCTGCTGAGGGCTCCAGAGCTGGAGGCAGTACTCCAGGCAGAGTCTCACCAGTGGAGTAGAGTGGGAGAATCACCGTCCTCTGATGGCCATGCTTCTTTTGATGCAGGCCGGCCCAGGTATGATGTACTTTCGGGGCTGTGAGTGCACATTGCCGGCTCATCACCAACTTTTCATCCACCAGTGTCCCCAGGTCCTTCTCTGCAGGGCTGCTCTCAGTCCCTTCATCCCTCAGCCCGTATTGATGCTGGAGATTGCCCCCACCCAGGTGCAGGACCTTGCACTTGGTGACTCCAGGAGCTGGAGCTGCAGCTGAAAATCTGACCCTGTGGTCTGAGCTGTCACTGCTGGGTGGTGAGCTCTTCATAACCCAGAGAAAGCCGGATTCACCAGCGTAATTGAGTTCTTCAAAAAAAATCCTGTCGTATCCTGGCTATGAAACGCCTAATCAAATCATGTTTACTGCTCAGCGCTAGACTGCTAATTTGCTTTGATTTAGAATTTAAAAAGATAATTGTGGATGTGTGCGTCTGCGTAGGTTGCTGTGAAAAGGCTTTCCTCTCCGTTTAATAAGCATTAGTATGGACTGTGTTAATTTGGCTTCCCTTTTTTCAATACGATTGATTTTAGTCCCTCCGTTAGAGGCAGAGATGGAGAGAGGGAGCGCCGTGTGCCCACAGCAGAGGCGCGGGGAGACGGGGAGCTGAGGAGCAGCCTCCTCTCGCGGGGTCTGTGGGATTCCCCTCGCCCTGGAAAAACCTCCCAGGAAAAGGAGGGACAGACACTCACGCTTTACAGCTCTGCTCTTCATATCCTTGGCAGCAATTTAACAAAGCCACTTAAGCATTTTCACTCCTGTTGTAGTTTCATTAAAAGTGGAATGAGCTGAAAGTTGCAAGGCAAATGTGGCATCAGCATAACACAGAAAAATAATTCCCGTTTACCAGATCACTTTTCTACGGGCTTAATTCCTACATTCAGATGGTCTCAGGGCCAAATCCCTGCTCCTGTCTGCTTGTGGCCTGATAGTGTTTGTTGCAGACGTTTTGCAGCCTCTCGCACAACCCAAAGCTGCCCAGGCTGGGCTACTGCTGCACTCCTGGAGAACGGATCATCTGCCGTGTTTCACTGCTCATTTTACTCGAGGATGACTCCGAAGATCACCTTGCCTCGACCTGCATCCAGCTGAGGCTCCCTCCCAGGCGCCGGCACCTACCTGGTAGACACCTGTGGTTTTTGAGTCCGATTAATCGGATCAGCTTTTAAAGGTGAAGGAGTCAAGATAAAATGTGATCATGTGTCTGGTGTGGGGAGGCTTCATGCTAGGCTGGTTCGCCTGACCCCTCGGTATCCATGCTTGCAAGAAAACAATAACTATAGACATGGAAGTGCAACAAAGATGCCGACTCACTGGGTGCTCTTGGCAGCTCCTTCTTCCCCACTGATAAATCAACACCAAAGATGGTGTCAAACGGGCTGGTGAAGCAGTGCTGGGGTGGGATTGCACCGGCCATATGTTGCATTAACCCAGAGCAGAGCTCAGTCAATGCTGCTTCCATGTGCGCTGAGAGCAAAGGAGATCTTGCAAAGGACATCCCTGGATCCCGCCGTAACCTTTGTCTGTCCTTTCCTTCCCCTGCCAACGTGAATCTTAAGTTCTCCAGAAAGGCAGCAGCACCACTGCCATCTTCTCGCATGGGCTTAATCACACGCAGAAGCATGCATTAAAATTCAGAGTTCTTCCTTCTGATCTTGCTTGCAAAGAGACAGGAATCAGTTTTTCTGGTCTTCAGGGACGAAGGCTTTCTCTGGAGATACTTCTTGTCTTTTTTTTTCCACTCCTGGAAATGGTAGGGATTAAGCGTTGTAACTTCCCTGAAGTGGCTTAAAATGACTAGCTGTTCTGAAATATTGTTAAAAATACCCCCAAGCCCTAGGGCATTCCAGGAGAAATCTTGTCATCCTAGTGTGGGATTTCCAAGGCTACTGATCATGGGCATAAAGCAGGATGGTGAGATCCATCTCCTCTGTAGAAACAGCAGGAGAAGGGTGCTGCCTGCCAGGGTCCTTCAGCCTGTTTGCCGTAACACCAGGCTCCTCCTGAGCCCTGCTTCAGAGCTCTCTCTTGTGGGTTTAGGATTTCTGCCCATGGATTTAGCAATCTGCGTTGCAGGGTGAAAGATTGTCTGAGCTCAGGCTTTGGTGCGACTGCTCCATTTTTAGCTATTGCCTCTCCCTGTAAATGGCATTTTATCTAAGCTCATCTTGCAGTACTGTTTTATACAAAAGCGGTGTTACCTGAGGAGATGCCTTGTGCTGGGTGGTTTGGCTGCTCTTCTCCCAGGAGCTCCGAGAGGCAACCTGGGGGCATGGCACAGGCAGGGCTGCAGCTGCCAGCCCCAGGGGCATCTGCTGCAATCCAGACAAGGACACAGGGAGCAGCATCCAGGGTAAGCTCAGCAGGTGGAAAGCCAGATATAGATGGCTGTGTAGGTTTTGGCGTGTGAAGTTTTTCCTTTATCTGCTTTTCTGTTCAGCTGGGAACATCATAAAACACCAAAAGCGCCGTTTACAGTGTCTCCCCCCTTCAGGCAGTGGCTCTGAGCTCAGCCCATGTTAGGCAGAAGTTTTGTTTGACACCGGTGAAAGATGTGCAGCTGTGCCCTCTGAGCCTGGAAGAGAAACACTGGAAAACTCACCTCTCCATTTGTAGGGAACATGCATTCAAAGGGACAAAACACAGATCTCCTGGTGGCTTTGCTCTGGAGCATTCACCTGCTAGACACGGTCCAAGTGTCCCTCGTGTGGGCAGAGGTGATGCCACCAGGCAGGGCTCCCCTTTCCCTGCATTGCCCCTTCACCGCAGCCTGATGCCAGCCCAGAGGTAAGACCATCCTCGGGCATCAAGGGATGTCCCCAGGCCACCATCCAGCAAAACTTGTTCACCATCAATATGGTTTAGGTCAGGAGCTGAGAGACGACTCTGCCACGTGTTCAATCCCTGAGTTGCAGCAATATTTTCCCCTTGAAACTCCGTTTCTCATGTTCACCAGCACAGCAATATTTCCTAAGCGCTTGCAAGAGGTAGTTGTTTTCCTCTGTGAGTACGTTTTGCACAGGAGATACAGCACATGAAGCAGATCTGCCGTACGAGAGGATGTTTTGCATACATTCCTTTAGAGACCTATTGCTGCACCTCTGGGGCTCTGGCATACTATATCTATTAATATACCTTAATTAAAATAAATAGTGCTCCTAATTATGTCTTGTCACACGGTTTGTACCCTACAATTTGCTAGTGTGATGCAGCTGTGATAAAAGCATTAAAAACGTATGTAATATGTACTGCTGCATTGCTGAACAGGTTGCTCTGTCTTTTATGAAGACGTTGCCTTGTATTCTGCAGGTCACGTTAAGGTTTCCTTAAACTATGTTTTTGTAACTTTAAACTGTTCTGCTGTCTCAACATCTCAAGGATGTTGAGAGCCACAAGGACAGAGTCACCTAATGAAAGACAACTATGAAACGAAAACAAGGCAGAAAAAAAGAAATAAATGGAATTGAAATTTATTGCTTATGCCATAAATAAGGCTTAAATAAATAAGCAATAAATAAATAAGCCATAAATAAGGCTTACTCTAACAAGAAACTCAACTTTCACAAGAACGAGCATCTTTGAAGTGATAACAAGAGAATCTTTCCAGGGGGGGTTGGGAATGGCTAGTACTTGTGTCTTCAAAAAGTTGTGGATTCATCCTGTCCACGTGCATCTTTGTAGAGCATCAGTTCACGTCCAGAGTCTCTAGGTGAGCCCCCACCCTGTACCTCTGAGGCACAGCGACATCTGAATCACTGCAGTTGTTTGCTTTTATTTGGGTTTCAGAGTCAGTTTTGGTTCTTCAAAACTTCTGGCTGTCTAAATCTAGATTCTTGCTATGTAAATAAATTTAAAAGCTCATTGTACTCATTCAGCCTAAAAAGGAAAATGAAAAATACTGTCTGCCAAATATCTTGCCCCTTATTAATCGTCCTGTTTGTAGAGGGGGGGGAGACTCTTCAGTTTTCAGAGTCACCCAGGAATGTTTTTTATTAACTGGAGTCATTTCTTGTTCAGTGCTCAAAGTATACACTGTAATACCGACGGCACAGCAGCCCTGTAGCAGCACAGATGTGACCGCTCTCTCAGCTGAACCAGGAAGTGCACAGCGGCTGCTAGAGGCGATTCCCCACACGAGGAAAGGACCTTCTCCAAAATTGGCACCCATGGGGCAAACGGAGCTGAATTAAACAGTATCTTCAAAATGTAGTTCAAACCTGCTTCTCGGGAAGAAAGGTAAGAATAAAAGAAATAATAAAGTCAACTGTTTTTCATTGCATCAGTCACTAAGGTCTGTGGTCATCTCCATGAAAATGCCACTGGAGGACATACCTGGACTTCTGCTTAGCAGCCCCTGCATTTGGAGCTTGGATCACAAATGCCAGCAAAAAGTCTCTTCTTTTATCCACCCTACCTTGACTGGGATGGGGTTTTTACTTTTTTTATTTTATGATAGGAAATTGAAAGAACCACAGAAATAGAAAGTGCTGGAATTTGTTTGTACCTCACGTCTCAAAAAGACAATGCTGTACAGTAAGGGCAGAAAATCACAGCACATGGAGCTGGAACCTGGATCCGGATCCCTGGACCTCTTGCCAAGGGTGACCTGCAGAGTCTCAAAATTGTCATGGGCCTGGGCTGGAGAGGGCAGTGTCTTTATGGACACCCATTGAACTAAGGCCAATGGCCTTCTCTGTGAAGCTGCCAGGGGACACTGCAGCAAGGAGCCTTCACCGCACAACACTGTATTATGCAGAAAGGAAGAGCTGAAAACACAGAATGCATTTCACTGCTGGAAAGCTTTAAACCGGGATATATTGCAGTGGGAACTTGCAGCAGTCTGTGTGTCCCTCCTCCTTGCTCCCAGCTCTCACAGCCTGCGTCCGAACTGTTTGTCCCTTCTAGACTCGCTGCAGGGGAGCAGCCCAGAGCTCTGGACGTACAACCCCTAAACGGCTGTGCGTGGCTGGTCAATAACGACTGGGTTTGGAAAAAGGAAAAAAAAAACCCAAACCCCAGTGACAAGGCCCTTTCCGGCTGTTTGCTGACCGCTGGACCTGGTGGCGGTCCTGGGGAATAACCTTCCACCGGGCTGGAAACTCTTAGCGGGACAAGCGCGGCGGGGCCGGCGGCGCTGCCGGGACCCCGCGCTGCCGGGCGACCGCTCGCCGCGGCCTCTGCTGCCATCTGCCGCCCGCGCCGCCCCGCTCCCGGCCCGCCGCCGCTCAGCACGCGGGGCTCTTCCCCCCCGCCCCGGGTTTTCCGCTTACGAGAATGAGGAAAATTATTATTTCCGCCCTCTCCCAGCTGCCACAGCTTCCAGGGGTTTATTTCCAGGGAATCCGTTTCCAAGGGAGAGCTGAGGGGTGGTACTGCTGCCTGTGTGCGGGGGTGACCACCTCTGCCCATCTACCCTGTCAGAAAGGGCACCTCATCCTAACGTCGCTCACTCCAAGGGAACTCGGACAGTGTGAGGTGCTTCTCCATCAGGAAACACAAAACCCCAGTCCACTTTTAAAGATAAAAAAAAAAAAAATATCATGCTGATGCCTCCGCCAACTGATGTTGTTTCCAGTTACAATTTTGCCAGGGCTGCACTCAGAGAAGTAGCTGTGTTTTGAGAGAGGGTCCCTGCTGAACTGCTGAGCCTTCAGTTGAGAAGGCTGAACTATCTTCTGAGAGCTGCTGGCACAGCCGCTGCCTTCGACGATGTGAGTGTGGAGCGGGAGCTGGGGGAATCCAAGCCTATCCCCATCCCTGCTGTACAAGCCCTGCGCAAACCTCAGCTGAGACTTCTTGCCTGGCTGTGTCTCTCTGCGAGTTTTCCCAGCGGTCACGCAGGGTTCCCAATGCTTCCTGCGGAGGGCTGGTGTGAGACTTGCTTCATTAATGTGTGTGCAGCTCCTTGAGGAAAGTGCTATATATTATAATTACAAAGTGCAGACAGCGATGACAGGCTGAGTCACTTCTGCTGTCCTCACGTAGTTCCCCTCCAACAGCACAGCAGCATCCTGAGGCTAGAAACATCTTTCAAAACACTGACACCGACCTCCATGCCAGGATCCTGGGTACCGCATGAGCTGTGTTGGTGAATTTGAACTTTTTATGGTAAACCTTAGCTTTACCCAGTGCTGCTGACCATGACCTAGCAGCTTTTGCATCTGTGTAAGGCCTGGGATGTGGCAAGAGGGAGTTTATGTAAAAACTTACAATGTCAGTCCTACACCAATGTGAAATTTTGTCCATGACTTTGATTTACTTGTCTAACTTTTCCCTTCCTATTTAAAACTAGAGTGATGGCACTTAGCCAGGTAAAAACTAATCTCATCTCTCTTCTCATCCCATGAGAAAGAACCAGTTTCTAGAACAGCAGAACAACCACCACCTGCTTTCCAGGGACTTTCTCATGTGTAACTTCACAGATACGCAGTAAATGTTTAGTCTTTCAGTGAGGACATTTAGGGCTATCATTCGATACAAGCGCCTGTTTTCACACAACTCGTAGCTCGGTATCTTCAGGCCCGTTATCTCCGCTAACACTGAGCAGTGGGTTAGGGAGCCATCAGGGCTGGGGAAGGGAGGAGGGCAGACAAGAAAATGAACACAGCACCTGCGAAGAACAATTGCATAAGCCTTGCTTAGCTAAAAATGTGAGTAACCCCAGATCCTGCTTTCCCTCTCGCTCACCTGACTTCTCCCAGTTCTTTATTTTTAGTGGAACAGGAAAATTTTCTAATTCTGTGGCTGAAGCGGTCTTTAACCTGTTTGTTTGGCTGTTAGTGTGGTGGGGGAAGTTATAGAGCAGCCAGTGAGTTGCAAATACCCCATTTTTACCCTGGGCTTAAAAACTTTCTTTCTGATCTAATATGTTTTTCAGGTATTTTTAACTAAAATCAAAGGAAAATTACAAATTAGGGGCTAAATTTAGTAGGGAGGCGCATCCCCAAAATGGGAGGGGAGGGAAGGAGCAGGCAGTGACTGGCTCACTGGAGCACGCTGGTAGACAGTGGAGAACTTTCTGCTCAAATCCTTTCCTGAGCTCAAGCAGGGCATGGTTTGCAGTTTGCCTGCATCGAGATGGACCAGGAGCACACGCTCCTCCAGCTCAGTGGGTTTGTGAAGACACTCAGGGCTACGCAACTGGTAAGATCTTAATTCCTGCTGTGCCTTTGCCAGCTCTCGGGGAGCATCCTCCCAACCCAACCACAGCACCTGCGGGTGGTGCAGCAGAAACGAAGCTTGGAGCTTTGCTGCCCGCGTCCTTTGGCCCCAGCAGCAAGGTGAAGCCTGCGTGATGGCTGGCCTGGAGCCTTCTTTGCGTCACCCCCACCTCGTCTTTCACAGGTCTGGTCTTGCAGGGGTCCTTGCGCTCCCGGAGGTGGCACTTTGCAGCAGACTTCCACTAGGTGGAGCGGTGTCTGAGCCGCAGCAAAGCCGGGGGAAGGCTTGGATGTGGTTTTAAAGCAACTGCAAAGGAAACAGCCTTCGAACATAAAAGGTTTTTCTTTTCCTAAGACTTCTTTATAAAAAGAACGTTTGCCAGCTAAGACATGTGAGGAAGAGATCTGTTTCCCTGCAGGAAAATGTAGTTTTCCTCCTACAACCTGGAATGAAGCCTCTTGGCCGCTCCCACTGTGGGAGGAATAGCCAGCAGCACCAGTGGCCCTGTGTCACAGGATGGTGACATCCCCGTACCATGTCCCCAGGCCTGCTTACTCTCCTCAGGGATCCCTCTCTGGGGTCCCCCCCCTCTACAGCAGGTAGCCGCATCGTGGTGCACCACTCTTATGACCATCCTCACAGCAACGCAGAGCCTCCCCAGGCCTGGCTTTCGGCACCAGGATGTTCATGAGAGCCTCTTGCCGTCAGCTGGGAGCTCTCACTTCATCTTGAAGGTCTGAGTTCACCCACGTTGCAGCATGAACTGGTTTCACCCAGTTGCATGTCCCTCCTGCAGATGCAGCGTGGGGAAGCCTGGACCACTTGGCAAGCGGGGTCCGCGCAGGGCAGCCTGGACCTCAGGTGTCCAAATGCTGCTTCTTCTTGAGTCCATGCTGGGGCTGGAGATGGTGACACCACATCTCCGTCCAGTGTGATGCCTGGCCACAGCCGAGGCATTTACCTGGATGTGGGAGATCAGATACACCCAGGCTGGCACTCGGGGCATCACTGCCACCAAACGTGTACGTGCATTTGCCAGAGCGCAATGACCGCACGTGGCTCTGACCTGCATGGCTCCACATGCCAGGTTGGGGCCCATCTCACCCATTGTCCCTTCTGGGGTGGCCAATGCCAGCGACTCTGGAGGAGGGTGCCAGCAGAACTGCCCTGTGC
The DNA here is from genome assembly GCA_013396915.1 of Stercorarius parasiticus. Taxonomy (NCBI): domain Eukaryota; kingdom Metazoa; phylum Chordata; class Aves; order Charadriiformes; family Stercorariidae; genus Stercorarius; species Stercorarius parasiticus. Next base: position 123,049 of record VWZL01004176.1, read on the forward strand.
TGGAAAGCTTGTCCCCGCATCTCCTAGCCCTGCGGTTAGCTGCATGTCGGCTTGTGCTCTGAAGTCCTGACACGTCCACACACAGAAGCATCCTGTGGTGCCTGCATCTGTTTCGAGAGCTGCGGTGTCGGGTCCTCGTGCACGGCAGTGTGGTCTCAGAAGTGGTCTGTTGCAGAGCTGCAGACAGAAGGCTGCAGAATCCCAGAGCTGGTGCCCCACCATCAGGAGGACTTGTGCTGGCTTGGGGTGAGAGCGTGGGTGGCGACGCTTTCGTTTGACAGCAGCCCTTCCTTTTTTAGAGATGCACCGTGAGAGGAGATAGGGAGAGAGTGACAAACGGATGCCTGAAGATGAAAAGGAAATAAATTAGAGATGCACATCCAGCTGCAAACCAGCAGAGAGCCTGAGCTGGCTTTACTGCCAGGTTTCACCGGGCAACGCTCCCTCTGTCACTTTGAGGCGCTGCAATCCTGAATAAAGCTGTGTTTCACGAGGCTAAAGACTGTATGTGTCCGACATTACAGACGACTCTCCCCCCTTTGTAAACGGCAGCGGTCAAAAGATAAATCCATCTGCGCAGCAAAGAGGGTGAAAGCCGCGGGTAGCCTCAGCCCACACACTGAATAAGGAATAACAAGAGCCTGGGCAGCCTCAGGCAACATATTTCAGAGCTGACAAGCTGGAAGACTTGGCTTCCTTCAAACATACCTGGTCTCCCCAGTGAGTAATGGTAATAGGATCCAAGCAGGGAATCAGACATCAAGACAGGCTGAAGGTTATTGCACGCTATTCAGATGAGCCGGGGCTCCGGAGAGGCATCCGCTTCCTAAAGCTGCGCAACTTTTGTCAAGTAAGTTTTGAAAACTTTGACTGACCTTGAAGGGTTGGCATTGAAGAAACATTGATCAGTGGGAAGTGGAGACCGTTCCTCTCGCTCTGCAATGCTTCAGCTGATCATTGGAGCAGAGCTTTGACTCACAGGTCTTTCAGTTTGATGTTGTGGCTCTTATCCCAAAGACCTTTTATGGCTTTTATGGATGGGGATTGTTTCACCCACCAGAAAAACGCAGTAGATTTCAGGGTGGTTCTTCAGCAATGACTGGGTAACACAGAAACCATCACTTTGATGTTAGAGAAGGACATTTTTAGGCAGTGCGTTTAGACAGACGTAAGGACATCTCTGGGAAACTGGGATGCCCCTTCCTGTGGTTCATCATGGGGTCTGTCCTGGACTCTGTTCTGGAGGTACACCCTCTGAACCCTGATGTGATGATCCCTCCCTGCAAGATATCTATTCTTTTTTGGGGAGGTGTGTGGTGGGATCAGGATTTCCAGAGTGCCGAACTTTTTCATTGGATTGCAGACCCAGCTGAACTTTGCTGAATGTTTTACCTTGAATCCTAATGTAGAGGGACAAAAATACGTGATGGAGAGTATTTCAGCCAAGTTTTCTGGTCTTTTGCAATTTAGCTGCAAAGGATGGAAAGAAATGCTGAAAAATTTATGATAAATTCACATACTTTAAAGCTTTAAGTATTGATTGAGAATTACATCTTTAGATAAGGGAATGTGTACATTATCTGACTAAAATCCAGAAAAAAATAATCTAATCCCACCTGTCTCTTAAATCTAGGATGAGGTTCACTTTTAAGTGAAAAGTTTGCTGTGATTCAGCGCTATCTACAGCTGAACTTCAGCATCGTGACAGCATTGTGCTCCCAAAGGCTCCTTAAAACCGAACTGAAGCAAACCAGGGGGGAGAGTTTTCCGTAGCAGCAGCCGTCAGCTCCTGCGTGGGTACTTCTACTATTAACTGCTAATCCTTTTCTAAAAAAGCAGTAATTGCCATTAGGGGGTTGCTCTCTGGAGGCCTTATGAAGGCCCTCCTGTCCATCTGAATGGTGTCAGGCTGTGGCTGGTGTTATGTAGTTGTGCCCATGGATACGCTGAGTGACAGAGACTGTGAAATACCCTAGAAAGGTGAAAACACAGATGTGGCTCCACTCAGCACGTTTTCTTTTAGCCTCACCACGGTGATAAGGGAGAGCAGACCTGCACTATCAGGATGTAAAACGGGACGGGCGGCAGGACAGTTTCCCCATCTAATTCCGGGGCTTCCCAACACGGTTGGCTGCCGTCCACCTCCTGTTCCTGTCTCAAACTACTAGGAGGTCTTTTGTGGGCTCTGCAGGGATGCCAACCTCTGGGTTTGTGTTTCCAGAATAAAAACACTTACAACTGTTTAAAACCTGAAGTACCTTAACTTCTTGTCTGGAGTCCATCATGCTTCAAGGGTAAGAAAGGCACCCTGGGTGTGGGGGTGTGTGTGCATGGAGAGGTGTGTTGATCTGTTGTCCTAGAGCTATAAACATACAGTCGTGGAGAGCTGTATCCCAATACAGCTTAACTGTCCTCAGCAAAATTGCTAAATAATGAATCTCCAGCCACAAAATAGTCCTGCTGGTTACCCGTGAACCAGAAGAAATTTGATTTGACTTCTGTGCTCCAGCTCTTATGAGTAGGGCTGTCAGATCAGAAGAACATTTCACTCGGTTCACAATCACAGCACGCCTGATCTGGAGCCGCTCAAAAACCAGAGCTGAGCCTCAGCATCCCCTGCAGCCGACCCCGTGCCTTGGCTAACCTCTGATTCTGGCTGCACTTTGTGCTGGGGTATCGTGTGAAATGAAGCTGTCTCGCTCTACCCCTGTGGCATTTTTCTCTTTGCTGACGGGAACAGTTTTGGCTAATGCGAGTGCGGTGAAATGCCAGTTGTGGCTCAGTTAATGTATGCTAAGTAAGCAATTTCATTAGCTAGTAGTCAGTCTGCAGGATAATTTCATTAGTTTGATGTGCATCATTACCTCTCCTTTCATTTATATGGGAATTATAAATTTCACTTGGATCTGTATTTTTTTTCTTTCTTTTCTATTTACAATTTCTCCTCCCTGCTTTCTTCCACTGCCATCCCTCCAGTAATTGCTAATGATATCCTAAAATGAGCTTTGAATTGTCCTAAATCATAGGATAGGATAGGATNCACTGCTGGAAAGCTTTAAACCGGGATATATTGCAGTGGGAACTTGCAGCAGTCTGTGTGTCCCTCCTCCTTGCTCCCAGCTCTCACAGCCTGCGTCCGAACTGTTTGTCCCTTCTAGACTCGCTGCAGGGGAGCAGCCCAGAGCTCTGGACGTACAACCCCTAAACGGCTGTGCGTGGCTGGTCAATAACGACTGGGTTTGGAAAAAGGAAAAAAAAAACCCAAACCCCAGTGACAAGGCCCTTTCCGGCTGTTTGCTGACCGCTGGACCTGGTGGCGGTCCTGGGGAATAACCTTCCACCGGGCTGGAAACTCTTAGCGGGACAAGCGCGGCGGGGCCGGCGGCGCTGCCGGGACCCCGCGCTGCCGGGCGACCGCTCGCCGCGGCCTCTGCTGCCATCTGCCGCCCGCGCCGCCCCGCTCCCGGCCCGCCGCCGCTCAGCACGCGGGGCTCTTCCCCCCCGCCCCGGGTTTTCCGCTTACGAGAATGAGGAAAATTATTATTTCCGCCCTCTCCCAGCTGCCACAGCTTCCAGGGG